>CM031378.1:76864236-77362776 GCA_018208015.1 Medicago ruthenica | reverse complement strand
GTCTCAGGTCGATGGGGTGGACTTGATGGTGAGGTACTTAGGTGTCACCCAGGATTATGCGGTGAAAAATTGCAAGACTGAGTGTGGTGGCTACATTAGCTATAAGGCGTTGAAGAAGCTTTATGAGGATCACCTGAGTAAGGCCACCATATTAGCGTGTACTGAGACGTAGGAGCAGCTCCAGGAGCTAGCCAGGCGTAGGCTTATTTGTGTGAGGTGTTTCCTCCTATACCTGCTTGGATGTACGTTGTTCGGTGATAAGAGCAACAAACACATCGACCTGGCATACCTGCAGACGATGGAGACCTTTGCTGGGATGAGGGACTACTCGTGGGGAGGAATGACATTGGCATACCTTTACCACAGTCTATCTGAGGCCTCTTCACTTGCATGAAAGAGGATCGGGGGAAACATAACACTTTTGATGGTAATAATTTTAATTTACTATGCCTTTTAATTTACTATACTTTTTAATTTACTATGCCTTTTAATTTACTATGTTTGCTAATAACTTATAAATGTGTTTGGTTTGTGCAGGGATGGTTTTTGGCACATTTTCCAGGAATCTACCCACATGATGATAATTCTGATTGTTGTACCCTAATTTTGTCTAAGCTTTTTTTCAACAAAAAAAAAGGGTCAACACACAACAAAAAAAAAAAAGTCAAAGTCAACACAAAAAGGTCAACTTTTATTTTTTCTTTTTTTAATAAATAATAATAAAAGTTTTATTATTATTTATTTATCTTTCTTTTTATTTTATTTTATTATTACTTTTATTATTATTATTACTTTTATTATTATATTGTTTATTTCAAAAAAAAAGAAAAAGAAAGAAGACAAAAAAGAAAGAAAGAGCACGTGCTAGGCAGGGAAGTTCAGGAGCAAGTGGCTGCCCAGGGGCAGCACTTCATCCCTTCCAATTTCTTCCTGTTGCTGACCTTTACTTTCCAGCATCCACCTTGCCATTTCTTCCCTTCTCCTTTATCAAAACCAGTCAAGGTAAGCTGCAAAACTGCTTGCCCTAGTTCTGAAACTGCTGCCCCTGTTCCAGCATTTCTTCCTTCCCATTTGTTCTCTGCTGCTGCCCCTGAGTGCAGCACCTTTCTCCTTTGTTTCTCCCAACCTCTACACAATGCAGCACCCCTTTTCCATTGTTTCTCCCAAGCTCTGCACAAACAGCACCCTGTTTTCCCATGTTTCCAGCAATTCCTGTCAAACTCAGCCCCAACTGGTTCTGAAATTAACAAAAGTCTTCACCATGATCACAAGGCAAGGTCACTTCCTTCCTTTTGCATTAAATGCTAACCAAAGTCTTGGTCATAGCACACAAAGCAGCCCAGCTTTCAAGGGATTTCTCATGATTACAAATGATCACATTTTGCCTATATAAGCAACACAAGCAGAAGGATTGAGACGGGTTTTGTTTAACAAATTCAGAGTTTTTTCAGATAGAATTTCATAAGAATCAACACAGAGTTTTTTTAACACAGTTTGTTTAAACACAACTCAGAAGAAAAACACACAGTTTTAACACATAGTTTTAACAGAGTTTTGAACAGAATTCAAATCTGATCTTAGAACAATTCAGACAGTTTTTGAGAGGAATTTTTAGAGCAAACTCAGAACCAGAAGGAATAGCCAAAATTCACAATAACCTTTGAAAGCCAGAAGCTCTGTTTTCTGTATATTTCTTTACAAACAATCATAAACAAATCAAGCAATCAAACAGCCATTAAACATCATACAAAGAGTGAAGAACAATAGCAAAATACCCTCGTGGTCAATTAAACTAATTTTTGGCCCCCCGTGGTCAATTAAACTTTTTTTTGGCCCCCCGTGGTCAATTAAACTAATTTTTGGCCCCCCGTGGTCAATTAAACTAATTCTTGGCCCCCGTGGTCAATTGAAATAATTTTTGGCCCCCCGTGGTCAATTCAAACCTTTTTTTCACAAACGGACATGTTTTATCAATTCTAAACGTGATACAAACAAACGCTTAAGCCTCCCACGCGCGAGCATACAAGTTACGTTTAACCGCAAGAATACGATCAAAAACGTTGTTCTTTAAAATCAACCAACAAACAAATGTGTTCTACCAAAGAACTACGTAGCTTTGAATTCTCCATCGCACCAGGAGATACGTAGGAGCAAGATCCCACTCTTGTCAAGCACACTAATAAAAAATATCTTTTTCCCCCTTTTTCTTTCTCCCCTTTATATATTAAAACATAGCAAGCAAACCTTTAAAAACACTTTTAGCCTTAACTAACTAGGAGGTTCCCGTTGAGTACAACGGATGTGAGGGGTGCTAATACCTTCCCCTTGCATAATCGACTCCCGAACCCGTTAATGGTTGCGATGACCATCCTTTCCACATCGCCAAGGGTTTTATCAACGTTTCCCTTTAAAAATAAAACTTTGGTGGTGACTCCGCAGTCTTTCCGAGCGTCCTTACGCTCGAGCGTTGTTTTTTAGAGAACGAACAGCTGGCGACTCCGCTGGGGAACCTTGCCTCACTAGCGAGTCAAGCCTATCCTAGTTAGCTTTTAGGCCAAGTGTTTTTGTTTTGCTTGCATGTTTTTGTTTTATGTCTTTATCTTCTTTTCTTCTCTTGCCTCTATATTTCTATGCTTCATTTTACTTTGTGTTCATATTGATATATCAACTGTGGTTTGTCACATGAGTGAAGCTCTATACCCGAGCTTTTGAGAAAAAACTTAAGATAAGATGGTGGTTGCATAATGTTGGCCTTCCTGACGTATGTCTTGTAAGGATGGCATGAAAACCCCGCCTAGAGTAGATTTCTCTTGGAAGTTATTGAGGTCTTGCGAGTATTTGCAATGGCGGCAATAGTTCCCTGTGGGATCCGTGACTCTAGGGACCTTTTAGAAAGAATCTCTAGAACCTACATGTGAGAATGGGGGGAAGTTTTGAACGTTCCTATGCCATACCTCTGCATACCATAACATTTGCATTCCTGAAAATGATTTTTGCATGTACATTTTGCTTTATAGGGAATTAAAAAAGGCAATCAGTGATTAGCAAAAGAAATATGGCTTCCGGAAAGAGAAACACACTTGCTTTCAAAGTCAGGGCTCCCAAGGTAGAAAGCCTGCTAGTTTTGAGTAATCAGCTCACTTTGATCAACAAGAGTAACTTCCAAACAAGTTATGGATTGATACTTGACCTCCTGCACGTGAAGGTAGATACAATGACTTTAACTACATTGGCTCAATTCTATGACCCACCTCTCCGATGCTTTACATTCCAGGACTTCCAGTTAGCCCCAACCTTAGAAGAATTCGAGAAGATTTTGGGATGTAGTTTGAAGGATCATGGGCCTTACCTCGGTTTGGGAGAAGACCCTACTTTAGAAGTCATCGCCGAATCTTTACACCTTAGTGTCCAAGAGATAGCACCACACTTGGAAACCAGAGGAAACACTAAGGGATTCACAAGAAGGGTTTTGGAGGCCAAGGCTCGAGACTTGTTGACCAATAAAAATGGGAAGGCGTTCAATGCAATACTAGCTCTTTTGGTATACGGGATAGTTCTGTTCCTAATATGGATGACTTCATAGATCTTCCGGCTATAGGGGTATTCATGACTAAAAATCCTGTGCCTACACTTTTAGCGGATTTCTATCACTCTCTCTATACTAGGCATGAAAAAGGGAGAGGAGGCACGATTTCCTGCTGTACTCCTTTAGTGCAAATATGGTTGATGTCCCACATGCCAAGAAATCAGGATTTTGTGGAAAACCGAGCTGAGCTCAAGTGGTCACAAAGGATGACGGCTCTCACCGAGGGGGATATCCATTGGCATTCTCAAGATTTAGAGGATCCAGAAGTTATTCTTAGCTGCGGTGAATTCCCCAATGTGCCCCTCAAAGGTACTAGGGGATGCATCAACTATAACCCAGCCTTCTCTCTCCGCCAATTAGGTTATCCAATGGAAGATAAACCCGATGTTCTCTTGTTGGAAGCTCTCTTCCTAAAGGAAGGAGATAAAGACTCAGCACTGCTATGAGAGATCTGAAGAGCTTGGAGTCAAATACACAAGACAAAGGTTGGCAAAAAGAATTGTGTAGCCAAACCTCCCTACACTCAATGGGTGAAGGAAAGGGTCAAAATAATCAAGCTACCCTTCGCGGTTGTATGCCCTACTAGACCTCTCTCACCTAAGCCAGTTATAACCATTCCCATTGAAGAAGCGGAAGAACTGAAAGCCAAGATTCGAGAACTCCAAAGCAAAAATGAGGAGTTAGAATCAAAACACCATCAAGATTTGGGAGAGATCGCTAGAGCGAAGAGAGATCAAGAGGAAACAATAAAATCTCTCCAAGGGTACAAAAAAAGGTTGAGAGTCTCCGAGGGGAAAAGAGAATGGATCGGGGGTGGTTTGGTCAGTGCCGATGCTAATCTCATAGCCAAGGATGGGGAGTTGGAGAAAATCTTGCATTCCAACCAAGAATTGAAAAAGTTCGGGGAGTTAGCCATTGAAGCTCAAAGGAAATGGAGGTTGAAATATCAAGAGAAAAATCAGCAACTACAAGAGGTTGTCAAGGAATACAAAGAGCGGCTACAAACAGAGCGCGTCCAAAGGCAAGAATATGAGAACCTTTCTCATCAAGGGAAGCTAAAGTGCAATCATCTCGAAGCCAATATCAGGAAATATGAAGAATATTTCGACCAGATTGCAAGAGAGCACGGGGACCATATTGCACAACTACATGATGAGATTAGAAGTGCGAACACTAAGCTAGCTCAACGCAAGGAGGTGATTGAATTTGTGTGGCAAGACGCCGTCCGATTAAGTGAAGACTTCACAAAATTGGTCTCGTTCTCAAATATGGTCATTGCCCAACTTCCGAAGAAGCTAGCAAAAGCCGAAATGGTCATGCCTTACTATGTCATCCCGAAGAAGATCCAGAAATTCATGAAGTTCTGCAAAGACACCGTGGACTTCTATAGGGAAGAAATAGACAAAGCTGAAAAAAGAGCAGCTGTTTGAATTGCATTAGCATTAATTACGCATTGTAATGTAATTTAAATGTTATTCAATCAAATGATAAATTTTTGAAGTAAATGTTAATTTCCCGGCCTTTAATATTTCTGATTGCTTAAATTAATTGCGCGCCTGTAATTTAAAAAAAAATGCATGTTTTTTCATATACATCGCATACATGCATTTTCATGCATTTTAAAAGAAAAACACTCATATCATTTCCCCCAAAACTCCAGGAACGAAATCAATCATAGCCAGAAAGCCCAAGAAGCAATCGGCCCAAGAGCCTGTTCTCCGACACTCATACGGGACGCGTGCTAACCATCAAAGGATCATGGATAGCTTGGAGCAAAATCAGAATGTTTTGAGAGGAGAGGTTGATGCGATGAAAGAGAAAATGGATCAGCTGCTAGAGCTAATGCAAGCTCTGTCTAACAGGGAAAACAACCCTCGCCCAACCGAGAATGCGGCCAATGTATCATGGCCCCCGTACGGTCTTCCTTAAGGTTATACCCCACCCGAAAGTGATAGCCTTGTGCCACCTCCTCAACCACAGATTACCATCCCCATTAGGAACGAAGAGCATCGTCCCCCAGAGAATTCCACCACTCAACATGAGAATGTTTCTCATACTATGGAAGATACCCAGCTTAGGCGTTCTGCTCCCAGCAATACCCACCAAGATAGCGATTCCACCCAAATGTATCGTGTTTTGGAGGAAAGGCTGAAGGCTGTCAAAGGATTCGGCTCATATGGGTACAATGCCTTGGACATGTGTTTGGTACCCGATGTGGTTATCCCTCCGAAGTTCAAAGTACTAGACTTTGAGAGGTACAAAGGTATTCAATGCCCTAGAAACCATTTGCGGATGTTTTGTAGGAAGATGGCTGCCTACGCTACAAACGAGAAACTCATGATCCATGTGTTCCTAGACAGTTTAAGCGGAGCATCGTTGGATTGGTATATGCAATTGGAGCGCACCCATGTCCAAACTTGGAAAGACTTGACCGATGCTTTTTTGAAGCAATACAAGTATAATTTGGATATGGCTCCCAATAGGATGCAGTTACAAAACCTTGTTCAAAGGAGTAACGAATCCTTCAAAGAATACGCTCAGAGATGGAGGGAATTGACATCTCGTGTGCAGCCACCGTTGTTGGAAAGAGAGCTGGTTGACACCTTCATGGGCACACTACAAGGCCCATATTATGATAAAATGGTTGGAAGCACATCATCGGGCTTCTCTGACCTAGTCATAATCGGTGAAAGAGTGGAAGATGGAGTGAAGAGGGGAAAGATTCAAGGCCCTCCTGACGCTCAAAGTGGAGCTAAGAGATCCCCCAGAAACTATCATAAGAAGCAAGAAGGGGAGACAAACGCTGTTTTAGTAGGGCCATCTCGAGCACCCTCAACTCAGATGCCTCACTACCATTATCCTTATGTGGCAGCAGCAGCTCAGGGGCAGTACCCATATCAAGTAAGCCCCACGACTCCACCTCAACAACCAGCAGCAATGCCTCAGCAAAATCAGCAGCAGCAATGAAGCATGTATCCACCGAGGAATCAAACAGGCCCGAGGAATAACTATAAAAACGTGCAGTTTGATCCAGTGCCCATGCCCTACGGTCAAATCTTGCCGTACTTAATCCAGAAGGGGATGGTCGAGCCAAGACCGCTACAACCTATAATGCCACCATATCCACCTACATATGATGCAAATGCTAGATGTGAGTACCATGCGGGATCGCCGGGGCACAACATCGAAGGATGTAAAGCTTTCAAGTACAAGGTCCAGGAACTCATTAACCGGAAGTTGCTGTCCTTCAAGGAGGAAAACCCAAACGTGAAAAATAATCCATTGCCGGGACATGTGGGTCCGTCTGTGAATGCAGTGGAAGAACTCGAAGGCATTGACCCGGTCAAAGAGGTGGATATTGTAGGGACTCCTATGTCGGCTCTGCTAGAAGACACAGATGAAGAAGTGCCCGACCTGGTGTACCGCTGTGTTTCTGATGAGATCTTGAACAACTGGAAGGCCATCGGAATTCCAGAAATCATTTCCATGTTCAAGTAATTTATCATGTTTGTTTTTGTTTTTTGAAAAAAAATCATTTTGCTCTGCCCAAGGCAAATGATTAGCTGTGTGGGGCCCCCATGTTTTTCAAGTTATTTCTATCATCAATAAAATTGCATTTTGTGTTCAATTGAGTTCATTTCTTTCTTTTGTTTTTTATTAGCAATATTTTAAAAAAAAAAAAGTTTTTTTGCAAACCTAAAATAAAATCATGCTCATGCAGATCCACAAATCCATCCACCGAAAATAACACTGCTATAATCCTTTACGACTTCGATTTCTCGATTAACCAAACGGAGGACGATGAGGAGGACGATTATGAACTTCCTGAAGAATTGTCCAAGCTTGGGGATCAAGAGGATAGGGTAATACAACCTCACCAGGAGCCAGTTGAAATGATCAACTTAGGGACTGAAGAGGACAAGAAAGAGGTCAAAGTGGGAGCCTCCCTGCAAGAAGACGTGAAGGAAAAGCTGATTAAGCTACTACGAGAGTATGTAGATGTGTTCGCTTGGTCTATCAGGATATGCCAGGATTAGACCCCAACATAGTCGTGCATAGATTACCACTCAAGCCTGAATGCCCACCAATAAAGCAAAAGTTGAGAAGAACCAGACCCGACATGGCTCTCAAGATTAGAGAGGAAGTCAAAAAGCAGTTTGACGCCGGTTTCTTAGCAGTGACCAAGTATCCACAATGGGTTGCCAACATTGTGCCAGTCCCAAAGAAGGATGGCAAAGTCAGAATGTGTGTGGACTACCGGGACTTGAATAGAGCAAGCCCAAAGGATGATTTCCCACTACCTCATATTGATATATTGGTAGACAACACCGCCCAGTTTTCAGTCTTCTCTTTCATGGACGGTTTCTCGGGATACAACCAAATTAAAATGGCACCAGAGGACATGGAGAAAACCACATTCATCACCCCATGGGGAACTTTTTGCTACAAGGTAATGCCCTTCGGATTGACGAATGTCGGGGCAACATATCAAAGAGCAATGGTGACTCTTTTCCATGACATGATTCATAAGGAAATAGAGGTCTATGTCGACGATATGATTGCCAAATCCCAGACGGAGGAGGATCATCTATTCCATTTGCAAAAGCTATTCGAACGCCTGAGAAAGTTCAAGCTACGCCTAAATCCTAACAAGTGCACATTTGGTGTTAGGTCCGGTAAGTTATTGGGTTTCATAGTCAGCCAAAAGGGAATTGAAGTGGATCCTGACAAGGTAAAAGCCATACAAGATATGCCAGCGCCAAACACCGAGAAGGAGGTTCGTGGTTTCTTAGGAAGATTGAACTACATTGCTAGATTCATCTCACATATGACGGCCACTTGCGAACCAATTTTCAAATTGCTAAGGAAAAATCAAACTGTTCAGTGGAATGAGGACTGCCAAGAGGCGTTTGACAAGATCAAACAATACCTGCAAGAGCCACCGATTTTGATACCTCCAGTTTCTGGTAGACCCCTCATCTTATACTTAACAGTGCTTGATGGGTCAATGGGTTGTGTGCTAGGACAACAAGATGAAACGGGAAGAAAAGAGCACGTCATCTACTATCTAAGCAAGAAGTTCACCGATTGCGAATCAAGGTATACCTCGCTTGAAAAGACTTGTTGTGCCTTAGCATGGGCTGCCCGACGCTTAAGACAGTACATGTTGACTCACACCACTTGGTTGATATCAAAGATGGATCCCATCAAATACATCTTCGAAAAGCCCGCCCTCACGGGAAAGATAGCCCGTTGGCAAATGCTGCTATCCGAGTATGACATCCAGTATGTTACTCAAAAGGCTATAAAAGGGAGTGTTTTATCCGAGCACCTTGCTCACCAACCATTGGAGGACTATCAACCCATACAATTTGACTTCCCCGATGAAGACGTTGTAGCCTTGAATAACGAAAAGATCACAAGTGATGATGAAGGGCCGGAACCAGGAGCTCAATGGAAGCTCGCTTTCGACGGTGCCTCAAATGCCATGGGGCACGGAATCGGGGCAGTCCTAATATCACCAAGAAATGGGTATCAACCCTTCACAGCAAGATTATGCTTTGACTGCACCAATAACATGGCAGAGTATGAAGCGTGCATCTTGGGCCTCGAAGCAGCAATTGACCTAAGGATCAAAATCCTTGAAGTATACGGGGACTCATCACTAGTCATCTATCAAGTAAAAGGAGAATAGGAAACAAAACATCCCAATTTGATCCCCTACCGTGCCCGTGTTGTAGAATTAATGAAGCATTTCGATGAGATCACTTTTCATCATATACCTCGAGAAGAGAATCAGGTAGCAGATGCTCTGGCTACATTATCATCAATGTACCAAGTAAATTTCCACAACGAGGCGCCAATCATAAAGATGGATCGTAGGGATAAACCAGTTGTGTGTGCGGTAGTCGAAGAAGGACTTGACAACAAACCCTGGTTTTACGACATCAAACGATACCTCGAAGAGCAAGAGTATCCAGAGAATGTCTCACAAACAGATAGGAGAACCCTCAGGAGGTTGACATCGCAGTTCTTCCTCAGCGGGAACACACTCTACAAAAGAAGTTATGACATGGTCTTACTCAGATGTGTGGATAAACATGAAGCAGACATGCTCATCAAAGAAATCCATGAGGGGTCCTTTGGAACCCATGCCAATGGGCATGCAATGGCAAAGAAGATTCTAAGGGCGGGCTATTACTGGCTAACTATGGAGGCTGACTATTTCCACTACGCCAAGACATGTCACAAGTGTCAAATTTATGCCGACAAGGTGCATGTGCCACCAACTCCTCTGAACGTCATGACGGCACCCTGGCCATTTTCTATGTGGGGCATAGACATGATTGGAATGATTGAGCCAAAGGCTTCAAATGGACACCGGTTCATGCTGGTTGCCATCGACTATTTCACCAAGTGGGTCGAAGCGGCTTCTTATGCAAACGTAACAAAACAAGTGGTAGCCCGATTCATCAAGAGGGAAATCATTTGCCGTTACGACACTCCCCACAAAATCATCACAGATAATGGGGCAAATCTAAACAACAACACAATGAAGGAGTTGTGCAAAGACTTCAAGATCGAGCACCATAATTCCTCACCATATCGGCCAAAGATGAACGGCGCGGTAGAAGCGGCCAACAAGAACATCAAGAAAATCATCCAGAAGATGGTAAAAACCTACAAGGATTGGCATGAGATGCTTCCCTTTGCACTACACGGCTACAGAACGACAGTGCGCACTTCCACTGGGGCAACCCCTTTTTCCTTAGTATACGGTATGGAGGCCGTGCTTCCCATTGAGGTTGAAATTCCCTCATTAAGAGTCTCGATGGAAACTAAGTTAGAAGAAGCCGAATGGGTCCAAACAAGATTCGACCAACTGAACCTCATAGAAGAGAAGCGCCTAACAACATTGTGTCATGGACAGTTGTACCAAAGGAGGCTCAAGAAGGCATTCGACAAAAAAGTCCGTCCTCGAGAATTCAGAGAAGGAGACTTAGTGCTAAAAAAGATATTACCCATCCACAAGGATCCCCGTGGGAAATGGACTCCTAGCTATGAAGGACCATACGTAGTAAAAAAGGCTTTCTTTGGCGGAGCCTTGATTATCACTACTATGGATGGAGAGGAGTTTCCACTCTCAATAAACTCCGACGCAGTCAAAAGATACTATGCCTAAGAAAAAAAGAGCTCGCTAAATCGAAAACCCGAAAGGGCGGTTTAGGCAATAGAGAGCGTCCTGGTAGATCGAAAACCTGAAAAGGCGGTCTAGGCAAAAATTAAGGACATCAAAAAAGGAAATATACCCCAGTGGACTGAAAACTCGAAAGAGCGGTCCAGGTAAAAATTAGGGGTTCCAAAACAAATAAGAAAGGCAGAAGGCTGCAGCACTCAAGATTCGGACATGATTCAAGAGGGGAAGAATCGGTCTCGTTTATCATCTTTCAGAGGCAAAGGATTTCGAAGTCATAGGGAAAATAGCACGTGTTGTATCAAAGCAACACTCAAGCAAATCTCCATTTTGTTTTTTCTTTTTCTCTATTTTGGTAATCACTTCTTACAAGGATTACATCTTCATGTGTTGTTACCCATTCAAGGGATCAAGTTTTCATTTGAATAAAAATCACCTTTAAGCCTTTTCATTGTTGTGTTCTCACTGGCTCATAAAATGTTGTTTTATTCATGACAAATAATGCATTGAAATATGGGAAATAATATAAAAAAAAACAAAATTGCAAAAAAAAAATTTGTATTTTACTTGAATTTCTTAAATGTCGAAAGAATTTCGTTGGTCTCCAGTATTGCATCAAAGGACTCAAGGCCTGAAACTCTTCATCAGTCATTTTAAGGTTCTTACTCTTCAGCATAAACAAGTGCGTAGCTCACGGTACATGAAACGCAAAGATCCCGGGTGTCGGAGGGACGGAATTCCCTAAATAAAGCATACCCCACATTTTGTTCATCCACTGAGTCTGGATATCGATCAGCTTTCAGGATGACCCTTATATCCCCAGTGAAATCACCAAAGCCCAATTTTCATTGGCAATTCCAATCACAACTAAAGCCCAATCGTCATTGGCACTCCCAAACACAATCACAACCAAAGCCCGACCGTGCTCGGTACCCGATCACAATCGAAGCTCGACATGTCATCTACTTATCCAGCATATGCATGCATCATATCAAACTCATTCATTAGCATGCATCTCATATTCATATCATACTCTCCCTCACAATTTCTCATGCTCCCCAGCAAACACTCCCCAGTGAGTATCCCATATTCACCGACATTTACCAACAGTTAGCCCAGTGTTCCCCAGTGGACCTCCTTCAGGAACTTCCCCAACAGGTTTCTTCAAAAAGAAAACCAATGGGTCCTTTCACAAACTATCCCAATCTCCATTAAACATACCTACATCCACTAAGTTTCCCCAGCAGAAACTCCTTATTGAGTCTACCTCATATCATAACATACTGCATAAAGCAACTTGAAGCATATCATGCATCAACAATCATCTTTCCTTTTCAACAATCTAAGTACTAGCCACGTCTAGAGACGATTATCCTTTATCCCCATAGCAGTCTAAGCACCCCCCGAGGCGACGACTTGTCTTCTAGATCTAAGCACCCCCCGAGGCGACGATTTATTTATCTTTTCAGTCTAAGCACCCCCCGAGGCGACGACTTGTCTTTTAGATCTAAGCACCCCCCGAGGCGACGATCTATTTGTCTTTTCAGTCTAAACACCCCCCGAGGCGACGATCTGTTTATCTTTCAGTCTAAGCACCCCCCGAGGCGACGACTTGTCTTTTAGATCTAAGCACCCCCCGAGGCGAAGATCTATTTGTCTTTTCAGTCTAAGCACCCCCCGAGGCGACGATCTATTTATCTTTTCAGTCTAAGCACCCCCCGAGGCGACGACTTGTCTTCTAGATCTACGCACCCCCCGAGGCGACGATCTATTTATCTTTTCAGTCTAAGCACCCCCCGAGGCGACGACTTGTCTTCTAGATCTAAGCACCCCCCGAGGCGACGATCTATTTTATTCTTAATTTATGCACCAGTAACCAACCCAGAGGTGACCCTGCATTTACTTTTGTGTCCATTGCTTCCGCATGTCAATATTTTCATGGGTAAATTACACTTTTGGTCCCTTAAATATTTTTCAGGTTTCATATTGGTCCCCTAATTAATAAAAGTAACGTTTTGGTCCCTTAAAACCTTCTATGTTAGTTACTTTGGTCCCTTCCATTAGTTTGTGTTAAAAAACGTTCAATTTTGGTCCCTTTAATATTTTTCAGGTTTCACTTTTGGACCCTTAAATATTTTTCAGGTTTCATATTGGTCCCCTAATAGAGGACCAATATGAAACCTGAAAAATATTTAAGGGACCAAAAGTGAACGTTTTTTAACACAAACTAACGGAAGGGACCAAAGTGACTAACAGAGAAGGATTTAAGGGACCAAAACGTTACTTTTATTAATTAGGGGACCAATATGAAACCTGAAAAATATTTAAGGGACCAAAAGTGTAATTTACCCTATTTTCATTATTTACTACGGTCTTTTCTCACTTTGAAGGACAAAATTTGGATCATTTATACTTAATTGCTCTTTACAAAGAGTTTACGTGATGCCCTTGGCACTCACATTCTCTACGCGAAGACACAATTAAGTAGGGGCAGCTGTTGTACCCTAATTTTGTCCAAGCTTTTTTTCAAAAAAAAAGGGTCAACACACAACACAAAAATAAGAAAGTCAAAGTCAACACAAAAAGGTCAACTTTTATTTTTTCTTTTTTTAATAAATAATAAATAATAATAAAAGTTTTATTATTATTTATTTATCTTTCTTTTTATTTTATTTGATTATTACTTTTATTATTATTATTACTTTTATTATTATATTGTTTATTTCAAAAAAAAAAAGAGAAAAAAGAAAGAAAGAGCACGTGCCAGGCAGGGAAGTTCAGGAGCAAGTGGCTGCCCAGGGGCAGCACTTCATCCCTTCCAATTTCTTCCTGCTGCTAACCTTTACTTTCCAGCATCCACCTTGCCATTTCTTCCCTTCTCCTTTATCAAAATCAGTCAAGGTAAGCTGCAAAACTGCTTGCCCTGGTTCTGAAACTACTGCCCCTGTTCCAGCATTTCTTCCTTCCCATTTGTTCTCTGCTGCTGCCCCTGAGTGCAGCACCTTTCTCCTTTGTTTCTCCCAACCTCTGCACAATGCAGCACCCCTTTTCCATTGTTTCTCCCAAGCTCTGCACAAACAGCACCCTGTTTTCCCATGTTTCCAGCAATTCCTGTCAAACTCAGCCCCAACTGGTTCTGAAATTAACAAAAGTCTTCACCATGATCACAAGGCAAGGTCACTTCCTTCCTTTTGCATTAAATGCTAACCAAAGTCTTGGTCATAGCACACAAAGCAGCCCAGCTTTCAAGGGATTTCTCATGATTACAAATGATCACATTTTGCCTATATAAGCAACACAATGCAGAAGGATTGAGACGGGTTTTGTTTAACAAATTCAGAGTTTTTTCAGATAGAATTTCATAAGAATCAACACAGAGTTTTTTTAACACAGTTTGTTTAAACACAACTCAGAAGAAAAACACACAGTTTTAACACATAGTTTTAACAGAGTTTTGAACAGAATTCAAATCTGATCTTAGAACAATTCAAACAGTTTTTGAGAGGAATTTTTAGAGCAAACTCAGAACCAGAAGGAATAGCCAAAATTCACAATAACCTTTGAAAGCCAGAAGCTCTGTTTTCTGTTTATTTCTTTACAAACAATCATAAACAAATCAAGCAATCAAACAGCCATTAAACATCATACAAAGAGTGAAGAACAATAGCAAAATACCATTGTTGTTGCTGTTTGTATTCTTCAACATTTCCAGCTTTGCAAAAACCACAATCATCCAAGGGTCCTTTCATTTTCTTGCAACTAAAGCCTTGGCTAGGAATTTGTAAGCATCTTAAACTTTTTATCTTTCGTTTGCATTTGTTCTGCTATTCCTGTTGATTCAACATCATTTTTCTGCATTCTTAGTGTTTTGTTTAACTCATTTTGAACTAAAAACATCTTTTAAAACCCCAAAGAAATCTCAAAGTTTACAAAACACCAAAACAGAAGTGGTTTACTTCTTTTTCTTATTGATTTCGAAAGTTTTTCACCCCTTTGAGGTTCTGAAATCAGAAATCAGAAGCTTCTGAACAGTAGTTCAGAAGCAGCTTCTGAACAGTAGTTCAGAAGCAGCTTCTGAACAGTGCTTCTGAAGTTCAGAGTCTGAACAGTGCTTCTGAAGTTCAGAGTTTGAACAGTGCTTCTGAAGTTCAGCGTCTGATGGTCAACCAAAGTCAACGTCTGAACAGTGCGTCTGATGGTCAACCAAAGTCAACATCTGAACAGTGCGTCTGATGGTCAACCAAAGTCAACGTCTGAACAGTGTGTCTGATGGTCAACCAAAAAGTCAACGTCTGAACAGTGCGTCTGATGGTCAACCAAAAAGTCAACGTCTGAATAGTGCTTCTGAACCTCAGAGTCTGAACAGTGCTTCTGAAGTTCAGAGTCTGAATAGTGCTTCTGAACCTCAAAGTCTGAACAGTGCTTCTGAAGTTCAGCTTCTGAAGCAGCTTCTGGGCATTTTTTCTGAAATTCAGAACCTGTTTTTTTTTTAACTTTTTTTGAAAGGTTTAAAACTCATTTTTTTTCAAAATATAACAAGTGTTTTTGCTCTTTTTCTAAAAATACATAAGTTTCAATAACAAACTTGAATGAAAAAGGAGTGGTTTGACGTATGTCTTTCCATTCCCCGATTGCACAAACACTTGACGTATGTCTCGTTGTTTGGACAATCGTCATTCTTTTCAAACTTCACCAAAAAAATACATTTAAGTTTCAACAACAAACTTGAATGAAAAAGGAGTGGTTTGACGTATGTCTTTCCATTCCCCGGTTGCACGAGCACTTGACGTATGTCTCGTTGTTCGGACAATCGTCATTCTATTTTCAAAAATACAAAACATAAAACAAATCCAACACACCAAAACTAATTTTTGGCCCCCCGTGGTCAATTAAACTAATTTTTGGCCCCCCGTGGTCAATTAAACTAATTTTTGGCCCCCGTGGTCAATTAAGCTAATTTTTGGCCCCCCGTGGTCAATTAAACTAATTTTTGGCCCCCCGTGGTCAATTAAACTAGTTTTTTGGCCCCCCGTGGTCAATTAAACTAATTTTTGGCCCCCCGTGGTCAATTAAACTAATTCTTGACCTCCGTGGTCAATTGAACTAATTTTTAGCCCCCCGTGGTCAATTCAAACCTTTTTTTCACAAACGGACATGTTTTATCAATTCTAAACGCGATACAAACAAACGCTTAAGCCTCCCACACGCGAGCATACAAGCTACGTTTAACCACAAGAATACGATCAAAAACGTTGTTCTTTAAAATCAACCAACAAACAAACGTGTTCTACCAAAGAACTACGTAGCTTTGAATTCTCCATCGCACCAGGAGATACCTAGGAGCAAGATCCCACTCTTGTCAAGCACACTAATAAAAAATATCTTTTTTCCCCCTTTTTCTTTCTCCCCTTTATATATTAAAACATAGCAAGCAAACCTTTAAAAACACTTTTAGCCTTAACTAACTAGGAGGTTCCCGTTGAGTACAACGAATGTGAGGGGTGCTAATACCTTCCCCTTGCATAATCGACTCCCGAACCCGTTAATGGTTGCGATGACCATCCTTTCCACATCGCCAAGGGTTTTATCAACGTTTCCCTTTAAAAATAAAACTTTGGTGCGACTCCGCAGTCTTTCCGAGCGTCCTTACGCTCGAGCGTTGTTTTTTAGAGAACGCACACTGATTACCGGCAAAACTTTCCTTGTGTTTCCAGATGGATTCCACGCAGGGGTCATGTGAATCTGAAGCCTACCGTCTGGCGCTGGATCGTTTGGAGATGGATGATATTACCTGGATGTCATGCGAGGATCATAGGGAGATCCAGAAGTTTGTGGAGATATGCTGGTATTCAGGCTGGATCATGTGTGGTCGTGACATCATCTACCGTCACTTGCCTGAGCGGGTTAAAAGGCAATACAGGTACGTGCAGGACATTCCTAGAGCTCCGACGTCTGTGCTTCCTCTCCCTTTTCAGGTTGTTGCACAAGCTTTCCTAGACTTCCGTGTGCACATCATTCCTCATGTTGCGTGGGGTAGGGAGGTTGATCAGTCATGGCAGTACGAGGAGGGATACATGAGGTGGTACGGACATGTGTCTCACCCAAAGATTCTGCCACCTATTGATGGATCTCCTTTGAGGCCAGCAAATGAGGAGCAGATCATTGCACACCATCAACAGCAGCACCAGGAGCTGATGACTACTTGGTTCAGGAGGCGATGAGCAATGAGGAGCTGTATCAGGTGATGCGCCATATCAGGGACATGATGGCACTGATAATGTCCAGGAGACATAGGAGGTCGAGGAGGCGGCAGCAGCAGTAGCATGACCAGGATCAGGATTAGGGCATTTTTTAAGGATTTTTGTTAGTTTTTTTTTTACATTTGTTAGATTTTTTTGTTAAATTTGTGGCACATTATCGTAGTTTTTTTTACAATTTTAACATGATTTCGGGTTTATTTTGCTTTATTTTGATTACTTCGAAACAACAATAACAACAATTCATTCTTGATCCGAATTAAATCATAACTAAAAATACACAAAATAAGCGTTACATTACATTAAATTATCCCTAAATATGTTGTATCATCATGATGTTGGATTTAAATTTAATTCTTGAAAGTTTGCGGAAAATCTTGGCATTGAAGTGTCTTATATTTAGTGTAAAAATTTGCAAGTTTTTTTGAAAACTCAAAAGAATGAAGAGAACACAACACATGTATTCTACGAAATCAGCTATATATGTTTTCACATCGAATTCCCTCATATAAGATGAGTCATGACAAAAAGGAATGCATTCCAGTATATTATTTTGAATTTAATCCTACTGCCCTGCCAACTGACAGAGGAGCATGATCAAGTACAAAACAACATCTTAAAACTGCATTCTCTTTTGTCACACTCATCCTATACGAAGGAATTCGATGTGAGAACCTTTATAGCTGATTCGGCAGAATACATGTTGTGTTCTCTTCATTCTTTTAAGTTTCCAAATAGACTTGCAAACATTTACACTAAGTATAAGACACTTCAATGCCAAGATTTTCCGCAAATTTTCAAGAATTTTAAAAAAAAATCCAACAAAACAACGACACAACATAATAATACTACCTAACCATCTTCATCCGGCCGAATCAAACTCTTGAGAATATCATCAGGCGACCTCGGCAACGTAACATCCATCTCGAGGGAGATCATGTTCGGCTCAGCAAATATCGAGAACATGCTCCTCACGTCGTCGTCGTTCGTTAACTCCGACCGAGTGAACGACAAATTCACGTCTGAGTCGAACGATGGACGGTGATACCAAACGTATTCCACCCTCCTCGCGTCTCCGTGGTTGATTCGTTGGTTGATTTCATGAAGTAGATCCTTCAATTCTTTTAACGTCACATCGTCGCGAACCTTGAAAAAATGTTGGTTACCAACGTTGAAGGATACATGAAAGTATACTTGAGCCATTTTTTCAGATCTACACCATAAGAAATTAAAAACAATCCAATTAAAAACTCATTCAAATATTTCATCAAATACTTGTAGTGCAAATTATACATAAACCCTAAAGCTAAAAATTACAACATAAACATGCAAAGATCTAAACATTTAAGCAACATAAGTCATTTCCGTGTAAACATTCTATCATTTCTTGCCAAAAAAATCAAAAATTAAACAAAGTCTAAAACTAAAAAAAAATTAAGATAATAAATGTAACATATAAACATAAAATGACAATGAACTTGATTATGGAAACTTACTTGTTATTGGAGTGTTGGTTGATTTGAAGTTGAAAAATTGAGATTTTTGGAAGATTTGAGAGAGTTTTTAGAGATTGAAGAGATGGAGATGCAGGTTCTGGTTGCTGAGCTTCATAAGTATTGATCGCAGCGGCAACTAGCTGCCGATGGGGACGGCGACAACTAACTGCCGATGGTAGCCGGCGGCAGTTAACTGCCGCGGGGTAAAAATGTCATTTTCTGGTGTGCTTTGTTTGACGTGGGAAAAGCAATTTTCATAATTTTATTATATGGTGGATAGATTTGCAGTTCGACAAATGGTGGATAATTGGATGCAATTGTGCCACCCATACTATTTCGTACACATATTCATCACATGAAATCATCGAATTACTACTTGGACGGTTGAAACAACAACAACAATTCTTTTAGGCTGTGTTTGGGAGTTTGGAGGGGAGGGGAGGGGAAGGAAATGCTTTGGGGGAAAAGACATATAGGGGAAAATTGAGAAATCTTTCACATTTTTTGAAAGAGTATTTTTTTAGAAAGTGTTAAATTAATGCTTATGATTAATATATTTTTAATTTTAAGAATATTATAACAATACAATTTTTTAGTACACATATTCATCACAATTTTTAATATATTTTTATAAACCTTTTCAAACTCTCCTCCAATACAATTTTTTAGTTCCCCAAATGAGGAGGATTTTATATTTTGAAGAAAAATAATCCCCCAAAGCCCTCCTCCCAATGTCTTCTATTTCTTCCACTTATTTTTTTATTTTTTTTAAACCATCTCTTCCCTTCCCCTCCAAACTCGCAAACAAAGCCAGAGAAAATACACAGGTTGCGAATGTAAAACTACTAATGTGATTTCTTTGCCCTGTTTCGTGATTTGTGTTTTCATAAACACTAGCATTTTCCTTTAAAAAAATGTACTCAAATGTTCACTTCAAGAGTCTATTATCTTCTTATTAACAAGTAAAATTAACATAAAATTTTTTTTAAAAATATTTTCGCAAAGTAATCAGGACTAAATTCTTAAGAGAAATGAACCCCTGAAACATCATCAAATAGCATAAAGGAAGAAAATTCACAAGATGAATTATACAAAATTGTGGTGTACAATTCTTACTCTTGATGTTTTAATGATAACAATATGAAAGAACAATGTATCCTATCACATTTACTTTATAAGTGTTCGTGTTATAGCATCTAACAAAAGAAATAGGAGAGACCATCATGTGTGCCCTGTTTGTTGATGACAAGTACAACACAAAATGTGTCTGATAGCGAAGAAGCAAAATCATTTGGTGGTTATTCGTCTGTTCGCGTAAAAGCTTAGGGTACGTTTGTTTCAAGGATTAAATTTACAATCCTGGAATAACATTTCCTGGAACATTCCCATACTTTAACATGGGAGTAACAAGTGAAAAAATCTTGTGTAAATTTTATTCCTAGGAATAAAATATACTTAGGCATAATAATTTATGAAAACTTGAAACAAACATGGGAACCAAGGATTCCCAATATCACATTCCTAGGAATAAATTTACAATCCATGAAACAAACAGCTCCTTATGGTATAAAAAGCGATTTGTTTGACACAAAGTGATTATTACTAAATGGGGCTTGCATCCGATATAAAAGATTTTCTTTTTTGTGTTGACCCTCCAATTTTTCAAAAAAGGGCTTTGAAAATCCGAAGTTCATTCTATAAAAAATTGTTTAATTCAGGAATTGAATCCGGTTTCTTCGGTAGCGATTAACTTGGGTTCTTTGGTACTTGTTAAAAAGTTTAATGAGTAACTTTTTATACATAAACTTATAAATTATTTTTATTTTTGAATCCTTAACTATTTTTAAGTATGATTGTTCATTAATCAATTATTTAAAAGATTTAATGGATTAATAGTAAAACAAGATTGTCATGAGTCAATATATCCTTCATCTATATATATATATATATATAGCTCAAGTGTATGAGGTTTGCTTGGTCTTGTCTGAACAAAGTAACGGAGACAAGGACCAAACCAAATCGTAAGAAAAATTAGGTGTACATAGCAACCATTTCTCTGTTTTTCACAACACTCACAAGATTTCTGTCCTTTTTTCATTTCCACTTTGTTTCTTTCTCCCAACCTTGTTCCATTCATTTCGACAACTATTTGTACATAGCCACTCCAAACTCCTTCTTCCACCATATCAATAGCTATGGCCACCACACCTTATCCACAACCACCTTCACGTGCCTTTCTAGACACAATACAAGAAATCACACAAATCTATAGTTCTCTTCCACCTAGACCTTCTATAGAAGAAATAGAAGCTGCCACGTCAACACTTGACACTCTTAACAACGTGGAACAAACCAAACTCCAAGAAATTGCAATACAAGAAAAACCAAAAGATGTTCCTGAAGATCTTTTCTCTGTTCTTCAACAACTCAAGAACACTATGGTCCTTTTTCAAAGTCATCAACAGAGAAAAGAAGCTCTTCACCTTCTTCAACTTGATAAGATGTTTCAAACCTTTGGTGATCTTATTCAAAGAGCTTCTGAATTGGTTTCTCCTGATGAAGATACAAAGAAAAAGAAACTCCCCACTTTATATGAAGATGTGGTTACCTATGGAAAGGAGGAAGAGGAAGAACCACAAAAGAGTGATGATTTTGAAGGTGAAAAGGGTTCCTTAGTGCACAAGCCGTTTTTGTTAACAGGTTAGTTTAATAATTTTACTTGGATTATTGATATCATGAGTTTGAATTATATATCTCATGGTTATAACTTATACTTTCGGCGTTTATTGTCTAACCAACCGAGTTTATCAATACTATCATGGATTTTGTTAGGATTAGTATCTGTTTTGATTGACTTGTTTGAGTTTATCTAAACACTTGTAAGACTGTTTGTAAGTTGTTTTCAACTTATTTCTATAATCACTTCAGGGTAGCTTATGAAAATAGCGTATAGCTTATATGGAAATAGTTTGACTTTATTTCGTCGTTTGCTATAAGCGCTTGACTAAGTTGTTAGTCCGATCAAAGGAAAAACAAATATATTTTATTTGATTTGACTTTATTTTTGTAGGAGATGGAAGCATTGAGAAATTGAGTCTTGTGAAAGTGGCAACTGTAATTGAAAATTGTGCTAATAATAAGGACACAATCCTTGAGCTTAGAGGGAAATTAGTGGATCAAATGGAATGGTTACCACTATCAATTGGAAAATTATCTGATGTTACTCAAATAGACTTATCTGAAAACAGAATCATGGCTCTTCCAACAACAATTGTAGGTCTAAAGGCTTTAACAAAGCTTGATCTTCATTCAAACCAACTCATAAACCTTCCAAACTCATTTGGTGAATTGATAAACCTTATTGAACTTGACCTACATGCCAATAAATTAAAATCACTTCCTAATACTTTTGGAAAGTTGACAAATCTCATTGATCTTGACTTGAGTACAAATGATTTCACACAGTTGCATGAGTCAATTGGGAGTTTAATCAGCTTAAAGAGATTAAACGTTGAGACAAATATGCTTGAGGAACTACCTTTCACAATTGGGAACTGCACTTCATTGACTATGCTGAAACTAGATTTCAATGAACTCAAAGCACTTCCTGAGGCAATTGGGAAGCTTGAATGTTTGGAGATTCTCACTGTTCACTATAATAGAATCAAGATGTTGCCTACAACAATTGGTAATCTAAGTAATTTGAAGGAACTTGATGTTAGTTTTAACGAGCTCGAATTCATACCTGAGAATTTTTGTTTCGCGGTTAGCTTGAAGAAACTAAACTTAGGAAAGAATTTTGCTGACTTAAGAGCATTGCCAAGATCAATTGGAAATCTTGAAATGCTTGAGGAGTTGGATATAAGTGGTGATCAAATCAAAGCTTTGCCTGATTCTTTTAGGTTTCTACCTAAGTTGAGAGTTTTTCGGGCTGATGAGACTCCTCTTGAGGTACCACCAAAAGAAGTTGTCAAGTTGGGTGCTCAGGTAAATATAAACATTTTAATGTATTATAACTTGTATTGAACTCATATACACTGTTGGTGTAAATATTTTTTACACCAACAGATCATGCAAATTTTGACTTTAATCATAAATACTTCTAAAATTATACATATGATTTGTTGATAGTGTAAAATTTTTTATACGGACAATGTATCAAAATTAATCATAAATTTCTTATAGCTTTTGTTTTGTTTCTATTCTTTCAATGGCTTTATTTATTAAAGTTTTGCTCATTGTTTATTAACAGGAAGTTGTGCAGTATATGGCTGATTATGTCACCAAGAGGGATGCAAAACTCTTGCCAGTAAAGAAGAAAAAGAAGGGATTTTGGTCATGGTTTTGTTCCATATATTTTGTCCTCAGCAGGAATGATGTTCAAACAAAACCATGATGTTGGTTCATGTTTTCTCAAATTATATTTCATCTATTGCATATGTTTGGAACACCTTGTTGTTCCTTGTAAACTGTTTTCTCTATACAAGTTTTTAGTTTGCCTTGTAAATGAGTGATTGTCACATTTGATTTGTTTGTTAAGTATATGTGTGTATATATAATATGAATATTCGATTACAACTTTGATTTTATTTTGCTCTTGTCATTTGCAAATAAAATGATTAAATGAAGGCATATGCTAACAATTGTAGATTTGCTAAAGAATCAAATATAGAAATATTGGATTGAAAGTTGTGTATTTCGTTTATTCAAAAAAAAAAAAAAGAGTTGACGGAAATTTCTTCAAAGTTTAAAATTGCTTATTTTCAACACAAAACTTCATTTTTTTCATTCTTTAATACGTACACTAACACACATGTTAAGCAAGACCCTTAAATGAACGAAACTATTTGCAAACTTTGTTTTGTACGTGACTATAGCTAATAACAACTCAAGGAATTCAAAGATAAACATTAGTTAATAGGGAAAAACCTTGTCTTCCTTTATAAATATAGTAATCGGAATTAGAAGCCAGTCATAGTTGACAAATGAGTTGGAATTTTTCAATCCTTAATCCAATCTCATTTGGATAAAACCAAACATGTCAGCATTGATGGTCTGCAAATCTTTTTTTCATATTTTTATCTAGAATGACGAAAATGAATCTAATTTAATTTATAATTAATGGTTATTGATAATAAAATGATCTGTCATTAGTTTCATTTCAATGGTTGATTTTATAGATTGGAGAAAAGACAAAGAAGCATTTAGAATAGAAAGAAGGTGTTGCTGTTGTAAAACGTTGAGTTTAAACTACAGAATTATACTATTATAGTGTCGGCAGAGAAAAAAAAAATTGGGCCTATAGGGCGGCTCTCAAGAATGTAAATGATGATATGAACATATTTAATGTTTATTTGATCATATTGAGTTTGACAGAATCACTAAGTTAAATAATTTTGTAAAAGTTATATTTTATAACTTCAACAAAATTATTGTGTCACCGTTCTTTTATCTGACCTACTGTTATATCGAACATATAATTAATCATTTATCGGTTTGGAAGCATATTGAACATCATTATAATTAACGGACAGATATTTATGTTTCCATTTTTTTAAGGGATGTTTCTTCTTTTTCTTGGTCGGCAATACTTTATCTTTCTTATGTAAGAATAGATAAAATAACTTGATTAAAAGAATATAAAAGTATTTTGTCAAAAAAAGAAAGATAAAATAACTTAAAAATCATCGTAATATTGATACAAAACTTATTTAACAAAGATAAAAGGAATTTATAATTGTTTTAGTCTTTGTCATTAGACGATGTTGAGTACTTTCCTTGTTGCTAACTGATTATCGTCACTTCACCTTAAAAGTATCAACATTTATTTATATTTATTGGTTTGGAATAATGTACGTGAGCTGGATTAAACTGCGATTTAAGCAAATACGTTGAATGTATCATGTTTTTTTTAAAGGAAATATATCATATGTTGAACGTACCATATATCATATCGTACACAACAATCTTCTTTGTTATTTTTTTTCTTTTCTTTTGGCTCACAATCCACATCAATTCACTTATTATATTTATTTATAGATTAAGATACAAATAAGAAACCAATAAGTCTATATATATATATATATCCACATCTGTGTAAATTAGAGAATTGACCGTGGAGTTTGAATCTAAGTTCAGCAACATTATTAATTTTGTCGGGTGAGAATATTACTATGCATAGTAGGTGTAACGGACTAAAGGCTCAGTTTGGTTTTGTTTTTAGAAGAAAAATGTGAAACTTATTAAAAATAAGATATTAATTAGAATTGACCGACAATGTAAAACAACTTTACAATATCAACCAATTAAAATCATCCAGTTAGACACATAATCTTAAGTGTTAAATCTAAATTGTAGAGTTTTATAGTTCAAATCAACATTACATTTACATAAGAGAAGTTTCTCTTGATTCAGTTTAGAGATTTTTGCATAATAAAAAAGGCTAAAAATCAAAATAGTGTGGCATTGAGTATAATTTTTTGAACACAGACTCTATCACAATAATGCTTGTATTTTGATATCAGTGCAATCTCAAGAGGTGTGACTACTACTTCCTTTAATAAATATATTTTTCACAACTTTATATGGACATACAAACTTCATGATCTCCTATCCATACTATTTCCATCTAAGACATTATAATGTACAAGTTCTAAGATTCCTTTGTGAAAATTCAATTGCTTTTTCTCCTTCTCACCTAGGGGCGGACCTAAACTTTCAATATTAGTGGGGCAATATTTTTTGTGTCAAATGATTAAATAATACAAAATTTAGTAAGAAGTTATATTAAAAGTGGTTGTAGCAACCAAAATTACAAAGCAAATGCTCTATTTTCCATTTGTTGAAAATGAGCTAAAATTACATCATTACTAACTGTTTTAAGAACATCTCTTTCTATATATGTTACAAGACGATCATTTAACCATTGATCACCCATCTTGTTACTTAGTTGACTCTTCACATATTTCATAGCTGAGAAAACACGTTCAACACTTGCAGTTGCCACTGGCAAAATCAGAGCTAACTTCAGAAGCTTGTACACCAAATCAAAGGTAACGCTCTTGTTTGTTTTCACAAGCTTTGCACAGAGTTCTGAAAGTCCTTTCAACTTTGCAAAATTGGGATCACCTCGAACATTTCTAACATAATTCTGAAGTTGATGGCGCACCACCACTTCTGACACGTCCTTAAAATCATTTGGATAAAGCTCGACCATCCTCAATAATTTGTCCACATCAAAAGCTGCAAATGATTTAGCTGGACTCAAACACGCAACACATTGTAAAAGTTCAGTATTCTCTTCATCAAATTTAGCATTAAGCTCCTGCAATTGCAAATCTACAACACTAAACAAACAGTCATGCTTATAATGATGCAAATTAGAGACACTTGAATCTTGTTTCCTAGCTTTCTTCCGTTGCACATATGTAGCATCCATATCAGGCACATCAATATCAAGCTTATTACAAATTTTTACAACGTTAGACACAAGTTTTTCCCAACCATCATTCCTCAGTTCTTGTAATTCATCTTTGCTATCTTTGACAAGTGACAAAGCATTCAAAAGATCTTGATCATGTCTTTGTAGAGCAACATTCAAACTGTTTGTAATTCCTAAAATCTCAACCATTAGATGTAACATGAAATTAACAACCATATTGACCTTACCAAAAAAACCACTAACATCTGTATGAGTCTTAGCACAAGCAACAAGTGCCAATTGAAGTTGATGAGCGAAACAATGCACATAATAAGCAGATGGATTCTCATTTTGAATTAAAGTTCTCTACCCACCAAACTGACCTCGCATATTGCTAGCTCCTTCATATCCTTGTCCCCTAATGCTAGACATACTCAAGCCATTAACGGATAACAAATGTTCAAGTGCCTCTTTAAGTGACTTAGCATTTGTTTCCGTAACATGTGCAATACCAAGAAATCTTTCATTTACCAAACCTTCACTATCAACATAACGAATCACAACTGCCATTTGTTCTTTGCCAGCACAATCACCAGATTCATCAATCAAAACACAATACACATCATCTCCAATATCACAAACAATATTATAAGTTATTTCACATGCACAAGCCGCAACAAGAGACTTTTGAATCTTAGGACAACTCATTAAATTATTTCCAGGAGCACTATCCAATACATTAGCTACGCCTTCATTACTTTCCTTCAAAGCATCTAACATCTCAAGAAATGGTCTCTTAAATAAAGAGTCACGAGACTCGCTACTTCCTCTAAATGGAAATCCACATCGCAAAAGAAACTTAACAGCTATAAGGGACGTTGTCACACGAACTTTATAGTTGACATTTGCTATCTTATTTTGCTTAGAAAATGCAGCCCCAATACTTTGTTTTGGGTTCATGAGATTGTGACTTAATTGCACACAATCAAGATGAGAACTATGAGCATCAGTAACATGCGATAACAATCTTTGTGGATTTTTCCAATCGTTAAAACCATGTCCCAAAAAATGATCACCGCCATATTTAGATGCATTTTTAAATAAAAAACATGGCAAACAATATCCACTATCAGATGATTCACTATACTCAAGCCAATTATATAAACCAAACCAATGCTTACCAAATCGACGCCTTTTTCTACCAAAATATTTCCAAGGAAAATCAAAATTAACATGTTGATGTGGACCTTTTTTTAGATAAGCTTTTCTTACATCGTCTTGAATGTCAGGATGGTAGCTTGTAATTGCAGGTCTGCGGGAAGGATCTGTTTCCAATATTTCAAAGTCAATGGCTTTGTTACTCTCACTACTAATAGCTTTGTCTCTAGGCATAACTGGAAAAAATTTCTTCATCCTGACCTGATTCAATTACAAAACAAAATTAATGTTTTTTTCCTTCTGATTTACATATTACATAATTAAGAACCATTTATCAATTGTAGAAGCAGATCAATAAAAAAAATCAAGAGCAATTGGGTTATTAGGAACGAACAACAGTCATATCCATTGGCAATTGGCAATTGGGAACGAACACACAATATTGATAAAAAAAATCCAGAGCAAAAGGAAAGGAAAGAGGAAAAGGAAAGAAAACAGTCAGGGGCGGATGAACCTGGTTCACTGCCACAGTGCCACTGGTTGCGAATTGCGATGATGATGGTGGAACTTGCGATGATGATGGTGGCACTGGGTTTGGCCAGCGGCGGCGTGGGTGGGTGGGTGTGTGGTGGTGAGAAAAAGGAAAGAGGAAAAGGAACTTACGGTGGGTGGGTGGGTGGCCGGCGGTGGGTCACTCTTTGTCTCAGACTCTCAGTGTCTGAGAAGAGGAAAGAAGGAATGAGACTCTCACTCTCTGTTATCAGACTCTCAGACTCTCTGCATCTTTTTCATATTTTTTTTATAAAAAAAAAATTGGGCCTGGGCTGATGTGGCACTTGCCACAGCAGGCCCAGGCCAGGTCCACCCCTGTTCTCACCCCTTTAGTTTTAAAAATGAAAACCTGTTTGTAAATGTGAACATGTTGTAGTCTTAATCTACAACCCTTTTAGTATTATGATTATTTGATGAATATTTTGTTAATTATTAACAAGTTATCTAATCTTGGAACATTGTCTTATGAGTTACTAGAGTTGACATCTATGACCAACGATTAAGATTAACCGTCTGATGCACAAATCCATTACCTTGTAGTTAAAACCCAAAGGAAATTCTTGACCAATAAAAAATTGCAGCTCAGCCATTCAAACACAAGGAGGTAGGAGAAGGTTAGGGAAAGCAAGAGAGAGACTTAGGCATGTTGCAATTATGTAGTCCCGTGTTTTAGGCCTAAATTAAGAAACGTTGGGATATGACCGTTATTGAAAAGATTTTATTTGATTTTTCTTTTTTATAACACTTAAGATTATATGTCTAATTGGGTAATTTTAATTGGTTGATAGTGTAAAGTTGTTTTACACTGTCAGCCTATTCTAATCAATCTCTAAAAGTATTAGTTTTGTTTTGCTTATTTTTGTAATATTTTCTCACTTTTCAATCTTCTCATACGACTTATTTTTGAATTAAAAAGTCTAAAAAAATGGAGGGTATTTATGTTAGATAATACAATATTTGGGTTAAGTTATTGGACCTTTATATTACTAAGTTAGTAGTCTATTAGATTTTATATATATTCTCTTGTAATCTTTATATCTTTATATATATAAATGTTAGGTAGTCTTGACAACCCTAATGACTAACCCTAACTTTTCTTTTGAAAGAAATTTATGAAATATATTTTAATACTCAATAATATATTTTTATACTGAATATGATATATTTTGGTACTCAATTTGAGATATTTTTGAATTAAATCTAATATACTATTTTTATACTGAATATGATATATTTTGGTACTCAATTTGAGATATTTTTGAATTAAATCTAATATACTATTTTTATATTGAATATGATATATTTTGGTACTCAATTAACCCTAACTTTTCTTTTGAAAGAAATTTATGAAATATATTTTAATACTCAATAATATATTTTTATACTGAATATGATATATTTTGGTACTCAATTTGAGATATTTTTGAATTAAATCTAATATACTATTTTTATATTGAATATGATATATTTTGGTACTCAATTAACCCTAACTTTTCTTTTGAAAGAAATTTATGAAATATATTTTAATACTCAATAATATATTTTTATACTGAATATGATATATTTTGGTACTCAATTTGAGATATTTTTGAATTAAATCTAATATACTATTTTTATATTGAATATGATATATTTTGGTACTCAATTTGAGATATTTTTGTACTAAATCTAATATATTTTTGTACTTAATAATATATTTTAAAATTGAAGAGTAAACCCGTTAAATAGTTATGAGAGAAACCTAGCTCAGTTAAAAGGTTATAAATATAGGAGAGCATTAGAGAATTAGGGTTACAACAAACAAGAAAAGATTAGAGATCAAAGGAAAACTAGGGTTGTGGAGAGAAGAAGCAAGGAGACAAGTGAGAAGAACCTGGAGAGAGATTTTACCGTAGGAATATCAAATTCTGCAAACCAAAGGTAAGGGGGAGTCTCTATTCACCATAAGGGGGAGTCTCTATTCTCATGTCTTTTATTTTGGCCTAAAAAATAGGAAACATAATGTCAATGATCACCATATTTTTATGATATTTATTCTATTGTGTTTTTTATTCCCAAGTAACACTCCTTCTTAATAAGTTTTGGACTCAATTTTGTTCGTTCTTCTACCCATCTTGCCGAATAAGTGTGAAGTATGGCTATTATTTTTTCTTTCGGTTACCACTTAGCAGTTCCAGCTTTTACATTTAAGACCAATTTCTTGGTGCAAGCTTTTGTATATATTTTTTATTTTGATTTGTCATTTTTATTGCAGTCCATCTTTTGTTTTTGCTGTTTTTTAAAGTAGTTTGATAACATAATATTGAATACAATTATAAAAGTAATAATGTAGCAAATTTGATAATTATATATGAAGCTCTACAAAACCCGTGCATCGCTCGGGTTAAAGTCTAGTCTTTTATAATGTTAAGCTATTTATATTCTATAAAACCCTAACGATTTTGTATTAATCTTTTTTTCTCTATTTTGCATTTGTATTGTTAACATGGTACTAAGAGCTTGTTTCAATCCTTTTGAGTTACTCGTCCTTTCCTTTGTTGAATTCCCAAAATTTTGGGAAGGTGCTTGTTTTTACGAATTGTTCTATGAAAAAAAATCGTTGGAACGCAGATTGGTGTTGACGTTTTGAATTTTATTGTGTGGATATTTGGTTGGTTCATCCACGTTTTGAATTTTAGTGCAATCAGAAGTTATTGTTCCACCGTGGCTTTTGTCCTTTCTTTGACATTTGTCCTAGTTGCTTTTTTTAAATAGATCCCCTGGTGTTAGTATTTGTGATTGTAATAGTTTGTCATTTGAAAGCATTTTCGGTTGTCGCTCAATATTGGATTTATTTTTTGGTACAAGGCAAATTAGAAAAAATTGCATCTTTTCAAGTGCTTTACGCGGTGTGTTGTACTATGTTACACTATTGCTAGGTTGGTTATTTGGTTGTTCGTCTCTCCAATTTCTGGTTCGACTTCGAATTCGGTTTGGTTCGTTTGGTTTGGTATGTTGACTTCTTACTTTGATTGCACTTCTCTCCTTTATGATTGCATTTCTCCCCCCTCTATTTGATTTTTCTATTTGATTCGTTCTCTCTTTTGATTTGTCTGTTTATTTGATTAGTCTTCTCCCTTATTGGTTTTTCTTATTGATTGTCTTTCTTTGTTGGTCTATTCTGTTTGATTGATCCTCTCTGTTAATTCTTTTGTTTGCTTCCCCCTTTTGATTCTTTTGTTTGATTGTTTCTCTTCCTATTAATTTTTTGATTGATTGCTTCCCCCTTTTGATTCTTCTGATTGATTGCTTCTCTCCATCTTGGTTTCTTCTGTTTGATTGTCTCTCTCCCCATTGATTCTTCTGATTGATTGTTTCTGCCCCATTTGATTCTTCTGATTGATTGCTTCTCCCCCTTTCGATTCTTCTGATTGATTGCTTCTTTCCCTTTCGATTCTTCTGATTGATTGTTTCTCCCCTTTTGATTCTTCTGATTGATTTCTTCTCTCTCTTTTGATTATTATGATTGATTGTTTCTCTCCCTTTTGATTCTTCTGTTTGGTTGCTCCTCTTTCTATTGGTTCTTCTATATGATTGTTTCTCCCTACCGGTTCTTTTGTTTGGTTTGGTTTGACTTGGTTCTTCTGTTTGGATGATTTCTCCTTTGGTTGGTTGCTTGTTGATGGTTCTTGCTGCTCGCTCCTAGTATGTTGATAACTCACTTGGGTTGATGCTCTTCATTGGTTATGCTATCAGTTAATTTTGATTTATTTTTAGGGTTAATTTGTAACAAGCTTAAAGCATAGTAAACTTTAGCTTGAGGGGTAGTGTTAGAACTTTATATTATTTAATATGTTTTTCGTATTTTGTTTGACAAACTCATAATGCTTCTTGTTTATGCATTATGAGTTTGAGGGTAGGTGTTAGATAATAAAATATTGGGCTTAAGCTATTGGACCTTTATATTACTAAGTCAGTATTCCATTAGGTTTTATATATATTCTCTTGTAATCTTTTATTATAATGTTAATCTATTTGTATTCTATGAAACCCTAGCCGTTTTGTGTTATTCTCTCTTTCTCTATTTTGTAAGGTATTGTTAACAATTTAAACATTCTTTTATGAAAGATAAATTCTCAAATGTCGTAGAGTGATCGAGAAGAGAGTAGAACGCGATAAGAAACCATTAAATTGAATGATATATTATTATAAAAAGGCTATTACTTTTTTTATCCTATGAGTTTCTCGCGTGCCTTATTCGAATTTCAAAATTCTTTTAACATGTTTTGAAGGTTTTTATGGGATGTTTATGCGCTCTGATATTATAATCAAAACTATATACCCAGTTTAGTATAATGGGCCGTCAATAAGCGGGCTACTCACTCGGCCCATGAAAAAATAAAATGAAAAAGAAAAAGTAATTGTAACTGAGATTGAAACTGAAATGGTTGAATAGGGATGACGTTTTTCTTCTTCTCATTCGCATTCACAACGCTGCGTCATCGTTCGTTCTTCTCTGCAACGCTAACCTAAGCAAGGTAACTAACTAACTTACTTTCCATCTCTTCAACTGTAACTATACATACATATCGTGATTTTCAACTTTTTCTTTCGTATCTTTCACGCTGATTCGAATCTTAATATGTTTTTTGTTTTTATAATTAATATATCACGCTCCTTCATTTTATTAATTAAAATTTCTGAAATCATCATAAGCTCATATTTACACCGTTGAATTATTCTTTATTCGTCGTGCTAAAATATTCAGCTCAGGTTTGATTAATTTTGTTCAGCAATTGAATGTGTGATTAATGTTATAACTGTTTTCATTTTTTTCTAACTAAGTTCTAATTATCTCTTGTTTTTACTTTCTACGTAGGAATTACTTTAAGTATGTAATGTATTGTATTGTTTTTGATTTGAAGAATTGTGAATTGTTTCCTTGTGTATTATTGATAATTACAGTGGTGTTGAACAGCAGCTATAGCGGCATTATAGTTTTTAGCTTAGCGGAATTTGAACAAATTATTATTGTTCTGAGCGACTATAGCTAAGTTGCATAGTGAAATTTGAACAAATTGCTATTTTCTGTAAAATGCGTTGGATGGTAAATGTGTAAATTAAAGTAACATTGTGCAATGAGTCGTGATGTTTTTCTGCAGGGCACAGTTAGGTTAGTTTCTTGAGTACATATGGCGGCTGCATCTGGGATGAGTGAGGAGGAAACACGAGTGTCTTCCAGTGACAACATCCATCCCAGGCTGGATGTCTATATTTGGGACATGGATGAGACCCTTATACTGCTCAACTCTTTGCTGAAATCATCGTATGCCAAGGCTTTCAACGGTCTGAAAGATGTGCAGAAAGGCGTCGAGCTTGGGAAGATGTGGGAAAATCTCATTCTGCAATTGTGCGATGATCATTTCTTCTACGAGCAAGTAAGATTTGGCTTTCTTGTCCAAGTATTTTCTATGGCTTGTTTTTAGTTGTGGATAGTTAGTTTGGTGTTGGGTTTCTGTGATGCAGATTGGAAGTTACAACAAGCCATTTCTTGATGTTCTGTCCAAATATGATGATGGAAGGGACTTATCTAATTATGACTTCAACCAAGATGAATTAGGCCCTCCACATGATGATGCCAACAAAAGAAAACTTGCATACAGGCATCGAATTATAGCACAAAAATACGTGCAGGTAAAACTTCTTGAGCACTATCGGTAGATCTAATGACAAATTTTCAATGTCATTGCTATAAGTCTATAACATGGAATTTTACTTATTGAATTATTGAGTATTTTTATTAAAGCCTTTTAAAATTGATGTATATACATGTTACAATACTTTGCTTCGTGCTTTCTTGATGAAATGATTTGGTAAACCATGTAATTGTTTTGTTTTATGGCCCTTTGTTTAAAAATATAAGTTTCTACAACATGCTGTCTATGGTTTTACAAGGTAACATGATTTTTGATTGAGTTCTCTTTTTACTTATTTGTCATATTGTTTATACTCTCTAGAAAAATATAATTGTAATGTATATGGATGATATGGATTTCGAAACAAATGTTTATAACTTTGCGAGACTTGATTCATTGCCGCAAATTTCATAAGATGTTAAAATGAAACTTACAAAAGATAGTTTTTGGAGTGTTATTTGAGGTCTTATTCTTAACGTAGATGGTTGCCAACTTAGGGATGATATTTTGTTGTGAACATTCTGAAAAAGAGTAGTAAAACTTGCTACTGGCTTGCCTTTTTTTTTCTTTCCGTGGCATAACTTGTTTATTGAAGGTTTATGGGTTTTATATGATATTAAGTAATGTGTGGTTTATCTGTTCTAGTATGTAACTATAATGTGCAATTTCTCTCTCTTCTTAAGGTATGAGTTAGTAGATTTCTTTGTCATATGAGTAAGCCGTATAATTGTTTCGTTTTATGACCCCCTGTTTACAAATATAAGTTTCTACAACATGATATCTATGGTTTTACAAGGTAACATAGTTTTTGATTGAATTCTCTATTTACTTATCTATTATATCGCTCCTACTCTCTAGAAAGCCATAATTGTAATGTATATATGGCTGATATGGATTTCCAAACAATTTTTTTGAACTTTGCGAGACCAATTCATTGTCGCAAACTTCCTAGAGATTAAAATGAAACTTACAAAACATAGTTTTTGAAGTGTTATTTGTAGGCCTACTCTTAATGTTGATAGTTGCGAACTTAGGGATGATATTTGTTGTGAACATTCTGAAAATGAGTAGTAAAACTTGCAACTAGCTTGCCTTTTATTTTTCTGTCATAACTTGTTTATTGAAGGTTTATGGGTTGTATATGATACTATGTGATGCATGATGTATCATAACTAGTATGTATTTTAGATATAAAATAGTTTTGAAATTGTTAATTAACACTGTTTACGTAATTTTTGTCTCTGCTAAAGGGGGAGCTTTGGCGCAACGGTAAAGTTGTTGTCATGTGACTGAAAGGTCACGGGTTCAAGTCCTAGAAACAGCCTCTTGTGTAAAAAACAGGGTAAGGCTGCTGATAGGACACTAAGGTCCCATAAGCGTGATGGCCCAATGATTGGGTCCAAGTCACACACTTCACACTCTTATACCTTCTAGAAGATTTTAGAAGAGGAGGGAATTAAATAGCTAGCTGGCACAATCCCTGAAGTCAAGGGATGAGTTTGTTATAAGAAGGAGAGGGGGGAGGTAGGAAAGATATGGAGAATATTGTTTAGAGTTTGTTAGGAGAAATATCTTCCCTGGTTAGGAGTAGGAATACTCTGGTAGGAGTCTTGTACTCTGGTTATCATTTCTTTTTCAGTTTTTCATCCATTGTAGAGCTCTGCTCAACATTTCTCTATCAATAAATCCATAGTCTCTTTTATTCCAATTCCAATTTCCATCAGCTGCGTACAATACACCAAATGGTGGGACCCCTTCCCGGACCCTGCTTATGCGGGAGCTTTAGTACACCGGGTGTCCTTTTATTTCTATGGTGAAGTTGTTTTTTCCTATATGTTGTCTTGGCATATTTTTCTGAGTTTGATAAATATTACTAATACTACCTCCGTTCCTTTTTAATTGTCACTTTTTGACATTTTACACAAACCAAGATAATTAATAAATGCCACTACTTTTGATACAATAATTTATACTTTTACTATAATAACCTTATTCATTTAATATATCATCTCATATATTTCTCTCTCCGTAATAAATAACTAAGGATAAAATTGGTAAAACATTATTTAAAGTTGCATTGAACTTTGAAACTGACAGTTAAAAAGAAACAAATTTTTTCTTCAAAAGTGACAATTAAAAAGGAACGGAGGGAGTAACATTTTAATAAAAAATTTAAATGCTGCTGCACCTCCCTTCATTTTACCTTCTTTTAAAACATGAAAATGTTGACAATTCATAAAGGCATGGCAAGCTTAGGAAATTGGGTGCTTGGTCTTAAAGAATTGATTGAGTTGAGTATCCATATTGAAGATATAGTAAAGGCTATACAATTATATTGGCTACTGATAAAATAAATATTTAAATTCTGGTTTTAAAAGATCAATAGTTGCTAGTAAAAGTTGGCAGAAGAAAGCTTCAAAGTTTCAAACACGTGCTCATAATACACTATTAGACTTACGTCCTCATAAACACGTGCTTTTAGATAAGAGATGGTAATTTGTTTCTAACGATGGAAGTTTGATAGACTTCGCGAAGTAATAATCTAATCTAGAGAGGCTTAAAGAGTCATGGTGTAACCATACACGTTTACTTACTTCATTTAAGGATAAACTTAATATTCTCTCTCCTTTTTCCAGGGTTTACATAATATTTTAGATCAGGAGACAATAAAAGTATGGAATGATTTGTATGATAAAACTGATGAATATACTGACAAATGGCTTTCATCAGGTATGTTTGGACAATTCAATTATATATTTTTTGTTGCATTGCATGACCTATATTAGTTATATCTATCTTGTTTAATTTATTTCAGCACGGGCCTTTTTGAAGGAGTGTTCTGGTGAAAATAAAGACGTGGTTTCTTCCATTGCTTACGCTAACACAAGCATAGACTCAACTGATGCAAAGCATCAGCATGTGAATGTTTTAGTTACAGCTGGATCATTGATACCATCTCTTGTAAAATGCTTGCTCTTTCATCTGGACAGCTTAATAACACATGGAAATGGTGAGTAATTTGCTTCTATTCTGATTACTACAAATTCAATGTGACAGAATAGATTTATTATGCCAAACAGCATTATCTTTTCAACCATTCAAAACTAGTAATCATATTATATTGGGGCGAAGAGTTCAGTCTGTAAAACGAATATATATTACTTGCCAGTGAAAACGTTGTATTATCTCATTTCAGTGTACAGCTCCTGGGAAGTGGGGAAAATTCAATGTTTCCGATGGATCAAGGAGCGCTTCAACCATCCCAACGTTCGCTTTTGTGTAATTGGAGATGGATGGGAAGAGTGTGGAGCTGCAAAAATCATGAAATGGCCGTTTGTTAAGATTGACCCACGGCCAGGAAAAACTCATAGGTTCCCTGGCCTCACATCCAAAACAGTTGGCCACTATTTTTCTGTGGTGTATCCAAACAATGACAAAGACAATGACGAAGAATGATGGCTCTTCATGTTATCTGACCCTTTTCCGGGATCCTGTCTGTACCCAAAAGAGGGAAGGAAAAAAAACCATGGTTAACACCTAAGTTGTGGCAGCATGGCCAATTGTGTTGCCAAATGTATAAACTGCTGCCATGTGATGGCTGCCACAACTTAGGTGTTAACCGCTCTTGTAGATCAGTTTGAACTATTTTTCTATGACATGGCTGGGTGATCTCAAATTAAGATGTAGATGTGGATGGTTAATGAATGTAGATCACTTACCTCTTCTCATGTATATAAGATGTTTCAAAATCATATCTATGAACCTTCTCTAAGCCATCAGCTCATCCTATGTGACTTTTATCGCTCATTTGGCAGTAGGATTGTAGGAAGGCATATACTAAGAGTTTAAAAGAAATGGAAATTTGATCATCTGCAGTTTGAAAAAAGAAATTGCAACTCTTGCAGTTATGAGCAGAGGATTTAAATTTTTATATCAAGTTTGCTTTAACCGTTGTAACACATAATAGCAAGAGGTACGAATACTGGTTGATTTTTCCCGGTATTGGAGTTGAGTGACATGAAAGACATGTCAAAAGAGTTCCCATAGTGGAGTAGAGATATCTCTATTTCATGAAAGAAATGGACATCTCCGGCACTTTAGTTTTGGTGCATAAATATTTAATTAGAAAAATGCTATTTATTACTAGACTTTCATAAAATGAAAGCGGAGAATGCTTCTATTTAGCGGTCACAAATCCACTACCTTCTATATTTTTTTTTGGGTGGAATGACAAAAGAAAAAGAAGAAAAAAAACCCTAAAATCAGGGCTCAACCGGGGCATCAAGCCTCAACACTGACTTCAACTTCGATGAGGGAGCATGCCAAAAGATTCCGTCAAAGACAATTTAAAATATCGTTGACTTTTTATAAAAATAGAACGGTTCCTGCATTTTGTGCAATTGTGATTCGTAAAGTATAGCGTCTCATTTAATTAATCTCACCAATTTAAGTGATATGTGCATTTATGTTATTTATTCGCTGATAAATTGAGACGATTTTTACACATATTACTAGTTAGATATAGGGTTGTATTTGGGTTGAGTTGGACCGGGTTTGGACAAAATTGTGGACAGAATCATGTTGGAAACCCTAGCTTGGGTGTAGTGGAAGAATCACCGGTTACAACATTTGACCGGATTGAGACAAACAATCAGTTTTTAGGTTGGATTGGGTTGAATAGTGGGTCATCCACATGTTTTTTTCTCATATTCTTTCCCAAAAAAAAAATATCAACCTTATTACCCCACCCCACATGGTGTAACCAATTTTAACTATTTTTTAGCATTTACTATTTAAACATACGATAAATGAGAATATCAAAAGAGTGAGATAACATTACATTAATGAATATGCATAATTTAGCTACATTTAAAGAATGAGATAGTAGTACATTTATGAATGTATGGTTGTGGCATGTGGGATTATGAGAGACTAAGAATTTGGAAAATAAGAATAGAGAATAAAACAAGGGTACTTTTATTGTACCGTAAAAGATTTTGTTTATTAAATCTCTATTGTTGTGACAGATTTGGTTTAGTACAATCCAAAAGAGATGGGTTGATTAAAATGTAAGTTAGGTTTACCTGCTTACCTCAGTTTAATCCGTTGTTTGTTGGTTGGGTTGAACGAGTTGACCTAAACCATATACACCCCTTATAGGCCAAAAATGTGGGGGTCCATCGTGTAACGTATAAAGTAAGTTAAGAACACAAATATGATTCTTGTATTGGTGTAAAAATGAGTGAGTGTTCTTAAATCCTTTGTGACATGTTTCGGCCTACCAAAATAATATTACAGAATCCAATTTTGGTTATTTTATTGGAGATACTCTAACAAAAAGAGATTTTGGAATATATATTCTCTCTGTATAGTCGTTTATATTGGCTACAAGTCACAACTCACCAGGACAACAATCAATTGCATTACTATCTTTTAGTTTTTTTTTTTAAAAAAATAAATAAATAACATAATGTGTTAAATTGAAGAGTTGTAATTGAATGTTAGTGTTTTCCATTGATGTTGCATATCCCATTATCTCTAACAATAAAATTTTATGGTTAAAATTCTCTGGAGTTCTTTCTGTATTAAATTTCCCTAATGCAAACAATTCTATCAAAGGTCCTAAAGTTTAATGAATTTTGGAGTCTGTAAAATAACATTCATCTGATATTAATAATTTTCCAGTTAGAACTTTATAATGTTAAATGTTTCCGGAAATACATTCGAGTTCTAAATCAATATCTAAATGCTGTATGGCTGAAGTTTGTAAGTGGGTTCACTTTCAAGTTGAATTCCTTAAACTTGAATATCACATTCACAGAGCTGTAATCGATGTGGCATGTGACCTTTAGCTAAAACGTTTAGTCTTAATATCTTGTTGTGATTTTCTGAGGTCATTATCAGATTTTAATTTGTTGGACCTATAAAACAACTCTCAAAGGTATGTTATATTTAGCTGCCAAGCACATTTTGATCGGATGGTAAAATATTTCTTCCAATTTAACCGCATATTGGTATTCATTGCACTCATATCCGACTCGAGGAAATAGTCTCAGTAATTGTGCACAAAATACACTCAAAAAAAGTTAGTCATATTTACATTTGAATGTTGTTTGTCAATTAATTTGGTTTGATACTGAACGACGGGTATTAGTCCAATTTCCCTGCAGCACGCTTAGCTTCCCCACAACAATTAATAATTTGTCTCTTTGCCTAACGATAAATTTTATTTATATTAGTATGGTTTTCCTTTGGCATTGGGATGCACTATTTATATGGTTCTGACAACATATTTGCTACAGTTTTTTTTCTTTGACTCATGCTATAAATTTATTATTTATTGTACTTTACTTGTTTAAGACACATAAAACACTGATTTGATGTAAGGATAAGATGAGTAGATATGGATCATGTAGGGGCTAATCTTCCAAATAAACACTTTGCCCATGTAATCATCTACTGTTAAGGATAAATGACATGAGGTTTATTTGGGCTTGCGAAACTGAACGATAAAATGCATTTTCATTATCAACTTTGGCTTGGTACGGTGACATTGACAAGGACACTTTCCTTTTAAAACTCCTTACAATATAAGTATATTATATACTCCATATAACAAATGTGTCATAAATATAAAACAAATGTAAGGTTAGTTCTTGTGGGTGGCAAAGAATATAAATGTAAGCTTTTATTATGATTTGAAGTTTCAAATGTTAATAAGATCCTCAAAATATTTGCTTCAGTATAATGTAGGATTTGTAATTTTATTATATTTATGTAAATGTCTAATAATGTAGAAGAAATAAGATATGAACACAATTTTTGGTTAAGTGTGAGTCGAAATTAGTGGCTACTCACGAAAGTAAAAATCTTAACCAATATGAAAGATCACTTTCTTAGTCAATTTTTTTTTTGGAAGGAATCTTAGTCAAATTTCTATAAGATATGAACAAGATTTTTGGTCAAGTGTGAGTCAAAATTAGCGGCTATCCAGAAAGTAAAAATCTTAACCAATATGAAAGATCATTTTCTTAGTCAAATTTTTTGTTGGGAAGGAATCTTAGTAAAATTTCTATTAAGTGAAATTTTTGGGATGTAATTGGATTGTAGGTAGTGAGAAACTATCAGTATTTGTAAAAACTTTTTGTAAATTTGTCTTTGGGGGGGGGGGGGGGGGGGGGGGGGGGGTTGTAATTTTTTAATATTAAATATTTATAAAAACCACGTATTCTAAAAATTAAGATTAACCATTATTGGCATTTATTAGTTAAACTTTATCATTCTAATAATTACTACCATTTATTTTTATTATACTAAATTTATATCTATCTATACCTATGTATAAAAGGATACATAATTTTCATGTAGTCTTTTTTTTTTGTTTAATTGTATTCTTCATTAAATATTGTGTTTACTAATTTTTCCTTTTTAAAATATTATTTTAAATTTCAATTTAGAAAATTAATAAAATCTCATTACAATAGGAACAATGCGTTACAATAAGAACAATATGTTATTCTTTATATTATTATTTTATATAAAATAACAAAATTACCCTTGTGATAAAACTAGATATTTTAAAAAAAAATTTTATTATTATGAGTTTGTTTGTTGTACACTGAGTATGTAATATTACTTTACACATGCATCCACTAATGTATTGTCACATTAATTAATGAACATGACAACTCGTGTATTTTCATATTTATTAATTGGCATGACAAAACATCACTAGATGCATCCACTAATGGTTCAAATTTAATCCTTAATCTTCAAACTCATAAGTTGAGGGGAATATCTTGGACATTATCAATAAGAGGGTGTTTTGAGAATCATGGTTGGAACCAAATATCGATATCCCCAATATTAAAAGTGAAGTCATATTTCAACACATCAAAAGCCTTGAGAATGGTCTTCCATGTAGATGAGTCAACTTTGTCCTTGTCTAACAATATTACCTTCAGAGAGGTATTTATTTGAAAGAAGCGAGACCCAAAGTTTCTTGTCTGATTGTACCAAGCTCCAAACAAGTCTGCCTGACAGTGCACTATTTTGATAACAGGTCAAAGCCACCCAAATTCCCAGGCTTAATAATCTTGTTCCAACCATCAATGTTCACGACTCGATCATTCTTATTATGCCAAATAAAGTTCCTCAAAATTTGTTGGAGGTCTCACAAGCATATCGAGGTAATCAATAAATTTGCGTACTATATGTAGTCAACGGTGTAAGAACGACCTTGGCAAGGTGACTCGACCAAACTTATTAAAAATTCTACCTTTCCAACAAGCAAGTTTCGAAGCTACATTGTCATAGATTTTAAATAAATCACATAGATTTTAAAGAAATCACCCTTCCTTCCCCACAAGTATTTATCCTATCTATAAGGGAATTTGATATTGATGAGTTGTTCAAGTGAATCTTTAGTGGCTCTACTGACTCATTTAGAGACGCAAACTCTTGACTCATCAAGACTAACAATATATGTGACCTACAAAGGAACAAAAACTGCGCAAAATGTTAGCAATAAATTGTGCTCCACATTCACGGTTATTGTGGGTGGAGATAAAATCGTCAACCTCCTTACTCCACACATTAACACCCCACATCAAATCACCAAATCAAACTTATATCTCATTGTAATTATAAATCTTACGATATATTTTAAGTAAGATATGACAACAATCATTAATTGAAAAAGAAGAAAATCCAGTGAATTTAAACAAATTAAATACTTTGTTCTAAGTTAATATATAATTTTCATAAAAGAATCTCTATAAACATCAGTATTAGAAATCGTGGTTGGGCCTAACACAACCCCACAAAACCGGCTTGTGAGGAGAGGATCGCACCCACTTATAAACACATTGTCAGGCAATCTCCTATCCGATGTGAGACTCTTAACACACCCCCTCACGACCAGCACTATTGGGCTTGATTCGTGGACATAAATGGTGGGTGGCCCGATAGCGGAAACCTGATAGCAGGTAGCTCAATGGATCTGAAGAGGCTCTGATACCATATTATAAATCGTGGTTGGGTCTAACACAACCCCACAAAACCGGTTTGTGAGGTGAGGATTGCCCCCACTTATAACACATTGTCAGACCATCTCCTATTCGATGTGAGACTCTTAACAATGTGAATGTTCACCTAAAGAATACATTGAAAAAAATCCTAACCCTAATAATTTAAAAGAGGGCATAAATAAAATCGCCCAAAATCTTGCAAGGCTTGCAATTTGCAAAGTATAGAAGAGGTGAATAATTGAAGGACATGTCTAGAACAACAATGGGATAGGAATTTCCAGTTGGGATCAGAGTCAGAACGCGGAGAAAATCCAACAGGACTACTAGTACAGCTTTGTGGTCCCCTCTCTGCTTCATTCACACTTATCTTTGGACCTTGTTTTTATTTCTATTGTAATGTTGCCTAGGTCACAAAATTAATGGCACCACCCATGCTTCACACATAGGGACTTTTATATAACTTTTCATTTTCTCACTATCTCGACAATTCAAATTCGATGTATACCCTATAAATTTTTATGTAATAGTTTTCTATATTGTGAGCTCAAGAAAATTCCATTTTCTTTTGTTTAGTCAATTTTTATTATATATACTTGCGACTTGTCGCTTTTCATTTATATAATATAGTATCTAAAAAGATTGTATATATTCATGCTCTGTCCACTTATACACCAATATTCTTTGAAGGATAAGAACACCAACTACATTTTACTTGTCTCTAAAGGCAAGCAGCAGCAAAATGATTAGAGACTTAAACTAAATTTTACAACAATACATTTAAAAATAAAAAATAATCATAAAAAAATTTAAGTTTTTTCAAGTAGTTTGGATCTAAGTTAAAAAGGATATGAGTTTCTCGTCTCAACAAATTAACATGAATAAACTTAATAGTTTAGTTGCGAAGATGTCTTATGAGAAATTTTGAGTCTAAACTCATGCCACCACATTTCTCCCCTTCTTGTGTTTGTTTTTATTTGAATAAGTGTTGTTGATAATTAAATTGAATTTTTTTAGAACAAAACTTTGAGGTATAAAACCGTAGTTTGGGGTTGGACCTCGTCATGCAATATTTCAGTGATTAATTCGTACATTTGATTAGAAATTGAGAATCTAAAAGGACTTGAACAACATTATGACAATTAACTAACGGAGTCAAAGTTAGTTATCATTATACTTCTTCCGTTCTAAAATATAAGCAAAAATTGGTCAATAAAAATTAATGTATTTGATCTAAAATTTGTACAAAATACATCAATTTATATTGACTCATTTTTGCTTATATTTTGGGATAGAGTAGGATATTCATAGTACCAAAAGTTTGCTGGTCTAATTTCTTCCTATTCATTTGTTTGTTGTAATAATTGGCTTTTGTCCTAAAGGAAATAGACGGCACATGGGTAAAAGAAAGGAAAAGCAGAACTACTAAATTGGGCAACGTGTAACATAAGTCTAAAGAGGTTTTGATTGACCAACTAGACTAAATCATCACATAGGTATCTAAGAAAATATGATATAAATGTATTTCTTTCCAAATGATATATAAGCAAAAACGTTAAAAAGTTGATATAGATGAACTAAATTTGTAATCATGTACGTTTACTTTTCAACTATCACCTTTGTTATATTTTATTTTGAAGGAAGTATCAAATAACTAATCATCACAAAAGTAATAAATGGTCAATGAGCTGAATACTACTCTTCTACTCCTTTTTAATTATCGCATTTTTAAAAATATTTTTTATTTACTTATTATTTTAAAAGTTCAATGTGACTTTAATTATTTTTTGTCAATAATATTTTTAATCATTTGCTTTAAAGAGAGAAGTAGATGAAAATTTTATTTTAAAAGAAGAAATTGATGAAACATAAGATTATATAAATAAAATGTATTTGTTAGGAAAAAAATAAAAATTCCATTTAAAATAATAAAAATTATTGATTGTATTGAATATGTGTAAAAAATCTTCAAAACGGAAGGAGTGGTTATTATTATTTTTTAAAAAGGTAAATTTTAACTTAATTTTAGATAATAATTTCATCATTTTAATCAATTTGTATATGTTTTTTCAAGATTTAAATTTATGAAATTATTTTGATATAAACTTTTGAGGTTCAAACCTATAATCCTTTCCTCATGTTTTCATATGAAGTTTAGATTTAATGTTTAAAAATTCATATGCAAATGAATCGATATGACAAAAATGATGTAATAAAAAGATAAAAAAAAACAAATTCATTATATAAAATTAAGTAGTGATGACGATCGTAGTTTTACCTTTCAAAAATCGATGGAATGGTTATATTGCTTTTTTTAGAGGTATATTGCTGGTTTTTTGTTGAAGGGTAATGGGACACTTGAAATTAAGTTTGCTCGAAAAGGTTATGCATTATACATTACGGGACCAGTGACCACAAGCTTATAGGTCCTGTGTAACATCCCGTTTTCCCAACTTGAAAATTTCATTTAAAATAAATCAGAGTTTCAACCTTGACGGGATGTCGCACTTCGTTTACAATTTATAAATAGGGTAATTTGCTATTTATTTCAAAACAGACTTTTCAATAACGTCAAACCATCGCAGCGGAAATTCAACTTCATAATTAAATCTAAACATCATTAGGCACAAGGCCACATCAAAAACAACGTAGTTTAAAACTCCACTAAATGTGGTTCAACATCAGTTTGAAATTAAAATACATAGCACATGAATTCATCAAAAAGTTTCCCCATCCCGTTACATATCAGAGCGACTCCTAATGACACGAGGAATCAACTCACTTCAGCGATTACTCCTGGTTATCTGCACGTTACCCACGTAGAGGCAACATTCAAATAGAAGGGGTGAGATTCACATTCAATAAACATAAGTACATAATTCATAAAGATGAATTTAACATTTCACATAAACATCATCAAACAACACCATCAGATCTTATACATACATCACACATACACATCATAATCTCACCTCTCAATGCAACATCAAATACAATAACATCGACCGACTCAACAATGCAACATCACTGACTCAAGTATGCAACATGCATGTGGTACCAATTCATCGCAAAATATGTCATAATAGGACATGTCGGGCATGTCATATAGACATGTCGGGCATACACCCCCATCACTTAATTCATAATGTCATAATAGACATGTCGGGCATACACCCCCATCACTTAATGCATATGTACTGGACTCGACAATGAAACATTTACAACAAATACAACGTCAACAACAACTTCATTATCATATACATCATCATCGTTATCATCATCATCGTTTAACATCATCATCGTGTATTATCATCATCACAATTATCAACAACTTTCATGTTAATACCAAAGACCAATTTAAAACAGAGACGTGTGAAAAAGACGCAAAACATGAAACAGAGAATGCTGTCACCGTACAATTTCACTAAGACCTCCTTGGAGTATTTTCATCATAACTCAAAAACTAAAAGTCATTTTCACGTCAAACCAAAGCCACTGGAAAGCTAACAAAATTATCTAAAACCTTCATGTTTACACCCAAGGCCAATTCTGTACCGATCAATACCAGTTTTCGTTTCAAATTCGGAAAAGTTGTGCAGAAAGTCCATAAAAATTCACTGTGACCTACGTGCAGTAATTTGACCATAACTCAAGTTCTATATATCGTTTTGACGTCAGACCAACGGCATTAGAAAACTAACATCCATACCTACAACTTTTGTGTTTACACCTAAGACCAATTCTGTACCGATCAATACCAGTTTTCGTTTCAAATTCAGGGCAGAGATAAGAAAACTCAGGAAAAGCAACTTATATTATTCAAACTTCTCATTCATCTGACACATGTTTATGAACATTCAAAACTTCATCAATTTATGCATAAGCATGGCACCAATCAGTAACAACACCATAGAATCACAACAAAATCAACATCTCAACATAGAAATCATCAATTTAACATTCCATCATTAGTTTATCATAATCAAACAACCCTAATTCCCAAATTCACCAACATCAACATGTTAAATCAAAATTTAGGGATTATGAAACTTAGATTTATAGAAGCTAGTCCCACCCTTACCTTGTTATGAAGAAATCGCCCCCTTCAGCTTTTCCTCTTCTCAAGTTCTTCACCTTCTTCCTTGGCTCTGCTTCTCCTCTTTTCTCTTCTCTGTTTCACGTGAAAACACAACAAATGAAACCTCTTCACGCGTATACCCTTTTTTTTCTATTCCACTTCCCTCTTTCTTAATTTCCCATAATGCCCTTAATGCCGTTTTAATTCTATTTAATCTATTAAATTATATTAATTCATTATAATTCAATAAAATAATAAAATTAAATTCTAGGCGTTACATCCTGCTTGGTTGAGTAGTGAAGTATATTTGCGGAGGCCCCGATTGGCTTGTTTCAATGCCAACGTGGCTAATTGTGTACCATCTAATGTAATGTAACTCCATTGAGAAAAAAAGGGGAGTATGGCTAACTCACGTGCTTCCATTGCAATGGATTTGTATGTGCATCAGTTAAGAGATAGGGGTTGGGTCCATTATGTTTGTCCATTTAATTCGAATTTGGGTTGTTACTATAATATTGGTATGAATTTTTCATCGCTAATGACTGATATTCAACAAGGAAGCTGTGAGACACATAAGGTATGAAAATGAATTGAACTTCTTATCACATGTTTAAAAGACACAAGTCTCTTACCACCTGGACAAATTCATTGTTGATAGTTTAATTCAGTTTTTAATGGAATAGTTTTAAATATATTATGTTTATACATTACATATATTATAATTATAATTATAATTATATCTACATCTACGATCAAGACCAACATATTTATCATAGTTCAACTCACATCATGTTTGTTTGAAAAGTGATAAAAAAAATTGTGATCTTGCACTACTCTTCATTAGACACGAACACACCAATAACATAGTTTGTTTCCTTAATAGAGCGGTAGAAGGAAGTAGAAATGAAGAAGGCGGTGAAGACATTAATGTTCTAATTTCTAATAATTAAATTACGGGTCATGTTAACCGATGTTCGTGAGACATTTGTTAGTATTTTTTAAAATTATTTTCTTATGTACGAACGAAGATTAGATCTAATGAAAAGAGTTTGAATTCCACAACTAGATGAACTAAAATTCGAATCTTCTATGAGAGAGACACATATATTTAGTATTCAATACGTCTCAAATATGATTACTTCATTGGATAAAACCTATGAAAAACAAAAAAAAATCCTTAAATTTATGTTATCGAAACCAACTTATCTGTTTAAATTCTTCAATATCGCATGAGATCTTATTAATTCAACTTAGCAATGTATTTCTTCCATCCCAAATTATAAAAATAAAAAATAAAATCACACTTACTAATAAAATCAATCATCTTTGATTAATTATTCTAAATTTTATCAAATAAAATTACGATGTTCATAAGTACCCTTCATAATGTTTATTTAATGAAATTTTTTTATTGTATCCTTGAAAAAAATTAGTTTTTGTTTCCTTATAATTTGAGACGGAGAAAATAACATTTAAATAAAAATGTTGTATTTGAACCTTGACACTAGAACTAACATGATCTAATTTATTTTTGTCACAAATTAAATTTTTATATTTTTTAAAGTGACCTAACTATAATCTACCAAAACAAAAGAGACCTAACTATATTTCATAATTTTTCTTAGAGATGAAAATAAGAATTCAATCATATAAGAAACAAATAAAGCGAGTAGTAGGACCCAGTTTCCTCTGTCAGATTTGATCTTGATATGTGACCAACAAAAATGGTACTTATTCATCGACTCTCCACATGCAAGTGGAAGAGTGAGATATGAAACTTTTCATATCTCATAAATTAACCCAATATCGGTCGGATGAAATTACATTAATCTCTTTTTATTTAACTAAGATTTTGGAAACAAATTAAAGTTTAGAATGCAACAACGTTAAAACTTTTAGATAAAATCGGTGTATTTCCATGATGTTTCTAACAATTTGTTGATTAACAAAAAACACATTTGACAATTAAAATAACTAACAAAAAACAGACTCAAGAACCAAAATGGTTAAATAAGATGACATGTTTGCAATTTTGATAGATTAAAAAATTATAATGATAGTATCTCACACATTCAAATGAGATAAAAATGGTTGTTAATATGTCATTAGTAGCATTATAGAAAATGATACATCCCTAAAAAAAAAATGGTATAGATGTCTATCCATATTGTCCCACTATATAAAATTCTTTGACCGGTCATAGAGCAGTTGCGTGCGGAGGGTATTTTGTTTATATGTTACGAGTCTCACATCGAATAGATAAAAATGTTCGACGTAGTACTTAAGTTACAAGGCTTTCCCACCTGATGGACTAGTGGTTGGATTCTCTTTATGGACTTAAGTCCTAACAATATACCATATATATATATATATAAAATATAAAATACAAATGTTTTTGACTTTTGTACAAGAAATTAGATACATGTGGAATCGGAGAACTAATTTTGTCAAAAGATAGCAGAAGAAAAAAAACACCTAAAATTGTGTCAAAATGAGGAAAACATGACGTTATGATGAGAAGAAATATGCATGCCGCTTTCAAAAATAAAATCTAGGTCCATGTTTGGCCGTTTGGGATACTGTTCCGAACTCAATTTACACAAAATAAGACACGTCTTGACAGTAGGGGTGGGAATAGGCTAGGCCGAGCTAGGCTTTGCAAGGCCTAAGTCTGGCCTGCCAAATTTTTTAAGGCCTAAGTCTGGCCTGCGACCTGTCATAGACTTACTTTTGAGGCCTGAGTCTGGCCTTCTGAAAGCCTGATAAAGCCTGCTAGACTGTTTAAAAGCCTATATCATATAAACATCTTTAAGTAAGCAATGTCCTCAAAGTTTAAATAGACTAACGAATTAATAGATCAATTAGATTAAACTCTCTTTTAGTAATCAACATGAGTTTTTAGGGAATTTAACTATATATTGCATCATATTTCAATTCTAGTTTATAATAATACATTTGTATATGCGAAAAAGTAATGTATACTAATAAACTTAAATTACTAACAAATTTATATTTTAATTCAAAGTAGAAAATATATTATAATAATAAATAATATTAATCATATTTACTAAATAGGCCGGCCTAATAGGCTTAAGAGGCTTTTTGAATGGCCTGTGGCCTGACCTTTTAAGCTAAATAGGCTTCTAAAAAAGCCAGGCCTTCTCTATTTAAGAAAAAAGTCTGGCCTGGCCTGGTCTGTCGTAGGTTAGGTCGTAGGCCCCTGTAGGCCGACCTGACCTATTCCCATCCCTACTTGACAGTCTAGTTGCTCTTGTGCATATTACTAGTCTCAAATCTCAGTGATTATTACTCAAACATGCTCTCAAAAAATTATTATACAAGAGTAGATTAATTTTTCTTTTAATATTGTGAAATATGATATTTTAAGTCATATCATTAAGTATAAATTATTGTTGTGTAGCAATTGTGTCTTAAAAGTCTCACATTAAATACATTAGATGGAAAAATGAGTGTTGATTAGTAGTATATAAGTGTGGAGTTATCTATATGAGTTGACATCAATTAAAACCACTCATTTATATTTCACTATAATAAATGATTTTGATTGGTGTCAACTCAGATGAGTCTCTACCCACCTTTTATTGATGGGTAATGTAGTTGTTATCGTTGAGTAATCGTTGAGACGTGTCTTGAAATCTCATGTGAACGTGCAAAATCTTTAGGTGTTGGCTTCTGTTTACTGCACGATGCGCAGGGGTTGCTGCGTGATGCGCAATTGCTGAAGTTTTTTGAAGACCCTACTTATGCCTGTTGCGCGATGTGCAGGGTTGGGTGCACGATGCACACATACATGTTTTTAGTCTTCTTATTCGCCAAGTTTAAGGGTTGAATGGATTATTCTATAAATAGGCAGCTCATGTTTATGGTTTTTGTGTGTGGAAGAGTCTTGGGGAACTAAAAGAGGGGTTTTTTTGGAAAACATTGTTGTTTTTTTGGGAAGGGATTCATGTACAAAGAAGGCCCCACATATACTAATATGTGGGCATTGATCCTCACTACTTTTGGAAAAGTAATTAACCAAATAATACCCATATACACTATGCAACCAAAAGAGTGAATGATAAATAAGTTTAACTAAGTCATTAAGGTCCACATTATAAATTGTAAAACAAATATATTCAATTAATAATTGTTAGGTAGGATGCCGTGATCAGGATTCAAATCCGGAATCCTCCACTTGTGTGTGTAAATTTTCAAATGGTTATTATCACTCTGTCTATCTACCAAAAAGAAACAAAAATTAATAATACTTTAATTTTTTACCAAATCAATAAATTGCAGAATGAGAACCCCAATTCCAGTAAAAAAAAAAAGAGAAATGCTAACGAGTGCTCTTAGGGCATTGGAAATTGAAGTTTTTGACTTTTTTAAAGAATAATTTTTTTTATTAGGAATCCTTAAAGAGTGCTCTTAGAGCACTCGTTAGCAAGACCCAAAAAACAAAAATGAGAAACCCCAAATTTCTCAATTTAAGAGAGAAGCAACATCCAGACGGTCACCCACAAAATTAAGAGCTTTCAATTCCTTCTCAATTCGTTGGTTTTCATTGACATTGAAAATGAAAATATCATTCAATGTTTTCAGAATATGAAAAAACGTAGAGAACAATTATGATGCATATTGTAACACTCATACTAAATTTATCTAGAATATTTAGCATGCGTATTAAATCTGATACTGGATACAATAAAATTTTCAATAACAATAATATACATCTGAATGAATACAAGTTTGCTCATTTATACACCTAGTAAAGTCCCACTAATGCACGTATACATACAAATACTAATGAAAATCCTGGACTGGTACATGACGAGCAGCTGCACTCTACTCATCGTCTCCCTGATGAACTTCATCACAAAACTCTTGTTTGCGAACCACCTGCTTACCTGAAACTAAATTAAAGGGATTGGGGTGAGACGGGCGTCTTAGTGAGTTCCACCTACCCTAAGCTTCAGGCTATCTCGGGGACCCTATGATCGCCGTCAGTCTCTACATATCTTAGCGATCAAGGGAAAACTAGGATCGCTATATGTCTCTATCATATTCATTATTTAGTGATCGAGGGGGAAACTATGATCACTTTCTGATAACTGATATCTGCCTGATAATATTAAAGTATTTTCCTGATATTAAACTGTTAGTATGTTAGCGTGTAACAAACAATTATTATCTGAGTTAATTTTATGGAATGCCTCCGAGTGGAGTAACCCCGAAGTACATTCCCCTGATAACCGGTGAAAATTCCTATCTGAGGCTAATCACCGGACTCCTCTTCCTGTATGTGTGGTTATCCTCGCGGAAAGTTCATGCCCGTTCCAGCTGTATCCGAAACCCTATGTGCTCTCTACCTGACGAGAACACAGAAGACACACAATTTAACCTTTTAATTAATTATTCCTGATATTTTATCCTGAACTGCTACGTGTACCCTCAGTGTCACTCTGACGTGAACGACTGAGGCACGTCCTGGTGTACATGTAAATGTACCTGTAACTGAGAAAGCCTTGTACCACTATTTAAGGTACACTTTAATCTGCCTGGTTAAGGGTATCCTGAAATCTAAACCCTTAACTTATCTGATACCTATGGATAAATCTACCCATTAGTCTTAAAGACGCCTGAGTTCGATTAAGATTAATCCCTGATTGTGTTTTGAAACACCGTATATCACTCATACGTTAATACAAGATACATTCATGACGCTTTCTTCCATTACTGTATGCACAAGGACATTCTGGCGCTGCGAGAACGGGTTTCTGGCCATAAAACACATTTCTTAAGAGGGTGGCTCACTGCCATTCTCGTGGCACGAGGTGCATCTCTCGAGGCACGATGGTGTCCAGATTCATATGATCGTGGCACGATGCATATGATCGTGGCACGAGAATCTCAGTGAGGCCAGACCATGTAGCTTTTCCAGAAAATTCCAACATAAATTATAACCAATTCTCAGCACCAGCAAGTCTATATACATCAAAATTTAGGGTTTTTGGCTAGAAAGGTCATAACATATCAAGTATTAACAAAGTGGAACTAACAAACAAGAATTAAACCTATTAATCCAAGTTTTTCCTCACCTCTCAAAAACCTCATAATCTACCCAAGGAGGGTACTAATCTAAAGGAACTCACCTTGATTTCTTGATTAATGCTTTGCCAAGCTTTCTACTCCAAAACCCTAGCTTGATTTCCTTCCTCCTAACTTGATTTCCTTAAGCTTCTCTTGCTCCAAGTTTTTCCCCAAAATAAGCTTGCTTGAGATACAAGAGATGACAACAAAAATTGATGGATTAGGGATTAGAGGGAGTGAGGGCCAAAATTCTAGAGAGAGGGAGAGGAATTCTGAATTTTAGAGAGAGAAGGGAGAAGAGAAAATAAAGTAAAAGTCTTGGCCCCCCTATATAAAGCCCTTCCAACTCGAAATTACGATTTCGCCCTTACTTACTCAAAACTCATCTGATATTGATAAACGTCGCGTCTACGCGGGATATTACAGAAAATATGGAGGAAGAATGAGTTTTGGCCATATATAGGGCCCTTGAGCGGCAATTACCAAATTGCCCTTCGCTTACAATACCTTTGGTACATCGTCTCAATACTGATAAATATCTGGGTCTGAAGCGGGATGTTACACATATTGATTTTTTTTAAATGACATGTTATTAATATTTTAATATATACATATTTTACTCTAAAATTATATATATGTTGCCCACACAACTTAAAATTCATGGGTCCATCCATGTTCATGGGGTGGAAACACATGAGAAACACACAAAAGGTGAGAGTGATGCAAATTAGGGTTTACTAAAAGATGAGATCCTCATGAAATCAAGGGCTAAGTGTCGGTTCCTTTTGTGATAGATTCAGGGTTGAGAAACAATTGTAAACTCGGGTAGAGAAATCATTGAGTCTCTTGGTTACAAGAAGAGATTCAGAAAAATGGTAGAATTAGGGTTTGCTCTTTGAGAGCATGTTGAAAGCTAATTTCTAATTTCTTGTAACCCTTGTTCTCTATTCTATACTCTCTTTTATCTCTTTGTTATTTGAACAACCATTATAAGATAACTTATGAGAGAACCATTTCTTCTCTCTTATTTTGCGACAAAAACAATACAAAAAAGAGAAAGAGTTAGAGAGTAAGAACGCGATCTGAGAATGAAAAAAAAAACAGTTTTTTTTTTCCTAAAAAATGTCATAAAATAATTGTATAAATACTATTTCTGTTATCTCTTAGTTATTCTGAACGTTTAGTTTATTGTTGCTCCTGAGTCTCTCCCATACATCCAACAGAATCAAATTAAGCTAGCATCAAAACTTAAACCAATAAAAAAACAAAATGTCTACTCTCATAATATTGGAACACCATTTGCTAGAAAAGAAAATGAAGGTAAAAAATAGTTGCGTTTCTTTCACATAGCATATATAGCATCTCTTTAGTTCATTTCTTTCTAGTGTACATCCACTCATATCCTTTTCCACCATTTCTTTTCTCTCTCTTTCTCCCTTTCTTCATTCTAGCAACTACTAACAAAGTTGTTACTTGCCATTGGACAAGTAACATTATATTATATATTATATATAATGTACAATTCTTCCCTTTATCACACATAACTCAATAAAATATATAACTTTAGTGACAGTGTCTTAAATTCTTCATCACTTCTGGACTATCTTCCTCCAGCTTCATGCATGGTTTTTTATTTCAAGGAGGAAGCTTTTCCTTTGACTCTCACTTTATCTGGTTTTTGATTTGATATTCTACCAACCTTTTGCTTCAAAGGTTTCCTTTTCAACCTACTAAGTTTCACCAAGTTAATCACTTTTTTCTCCCTCTTGAATGAATCTTTTACTATATTTCTTCATTTTCCAGGAGTTGAAAAAATGGGTGGAAGTGCTTTGTTCTGTTTGTAGAATTTGGCACAGAAAAATAATACTTTTGAGTTAGTTCTTTTATAATGCCAGTTCCACTTGCTCCTTATCCAACTCCTGCTCCAGCTCCAGCTCCAGCTCCATATACAACACCTCCAACAAATGGTATCTTAACTTTTCTTTTTGTCTGTGCTTGATTTCCTCATTGATGCATGTTCTTTATTTGGTCAACTCATTACTTTATGCTGATGAATTGTGGTTGGAGATTTGAATTCTATTTCTTGTCAATATTTGGAAGAAGGGATAAAGTAGAATCTAATGTCTAATTTTAGTATTGAAGGTGTAGAAAGCAAGTCATTAGATAGAGTGAATAATACAGAATTTACTAAATGGAGAGGGAAAAAAAATTAGTCCAATTTGTTATCAGATAGAGGGAGATATGTTGGATTGGATATGAAGATTTGCTTAGTGAAATTCCTCTAAGATTCAGATTTGAACCTATCTTTAGTGCATGTTTGGATTGACAGTGAGTTTTAAGAAATCAGGGTGAGCCTGTGATTTTAACAAAAACTATGCTTTGAAGCTTCAACAAAATTACAGTCCACTTAATTTTGTCAAACTCATCGTTATTTCAAGCATGCACTAAGATATGTTGAATGGTATAGAAATGTGGTCATTTATTTGATACATAAATTAAATTATTTTTGTAAAAATGTTTGGATGCTAGGTGCACAGAGTCAACTTGTGTGTTCTGGTTGTAGAAACCTTCTAATGTATCCAGTTGGAGCCACTTCTGTGTGCTGTGCTGTTTGCAATGCTGTCACAGCAGTGCCACCTCCTGGTATGATGCAATATTCTTCCCCTTATCAGTTATTAGGTCTCTATCTTTTACGTAATTCATGCTTTGTATGTTACCTGAATCTTCAATTTGTGATATTTACCACATTTATTAGTCAACTGAACATGAATCAGCTAAATTACAAGCATTGATGTATTCACAGGCACAGAAATGGCTCAGTTAGTTTGTGGAGGATGCCATACTCTACTCATGTACATACGCGGAGCAACAAGTGTTCAATGCTCTTGTTGTCACACAGTCAATCTAGCTCTGGAAGGTATTGATAATAATCTCATGAGCTTTGTTAAATTGTTGAGTAAATTTGCATAATGACAGCTTCAAAAAACATGTTTCTTTTTTGAGTTAAATTGTTGTGATTCTGAGTCCGTATTTTGTAGTTTTAAGAATGAAATGTGTATTGTGACAGCAAATCAGGTAGCACATGTCAACTGTGGTAATTGCAGGATGCTACTTATGTATCAATATGGAGCAAGATCCGTGAAATGTGCAGTTTGCAATTTTGTTACCTCAGTTGGGGTCAGTATAGTTTCTTGTTCCATACTACCTTTTCCTCTTTTCTATTTTGAAGAGAAACAATGTAATAAATTTTAATTCCATGCAAAACAAGACATAGTTTTCTTAGTTAATTATGTGCTGTATGAAATTATTTACACTAATGTTACTGAATAATGATGCAGGCCTCAGCAAGCACCACGGAGCAGCAGAAGTTCAGCACCTAATAAATCATATACTATTATAGCAAGGTCATTACAGACTCTACAACCTTGGTTTTTGCTACTTACATATCAATCTTAAGGAATAATAAAGAGTGCAAATCAGATTGAAAACTTTCTTCACATGTATAGAGTTATTTTTCCCTTGCGCAACGGTGATTGTATTAAACGTTTTTGTTTGAATTGGTGTATGAATAAGTCAATAACTATTTGTTATAAGATTCTTGATTCTGAGTGCTATGCAAAATCCACATCTTTTGATAAGGTAAATTTTGTTTTCTACTTTTGTTAAATAAGTGGTTGAGAAAATTACTGCTATATTTGTGTGTGCGTGGAGCACCAGTTACCATTTATTTCTTTCACATACTTTTGGCCTTTTGGAAATAGAAAGGGTCCAAGTACAGTAAAAGGGTAAAGCAGTCAAATGGACTATATCAGTAAGATAACAACTGGGTCCAAGTCCAAAATCTCAATAGATATTTCAGAAAGAAATTGAGGTGAGGATTTCTTTTCAGCAAGGGAAACCTTTATTTATTCTATGGTTTCCGTTTGTTGATTTTGACATGCATGACTAAAACCATGTTAAATTAGGAATTGGATATACACTGCAGAATATGACTGTGCCTTTAGCTCATCCTTTGTTGGTTTTGACTAATTCTAGACACTTGTATTAAGCATTGATACATGTTCGAACACTGGACATGATACTGATACTGACATGTCGACACTTATAATAATTTTAAAAAATAAAAGTGATTGAATGTAAACGCATGTGTTAGTCGTGTCAGACATTGACACGAGTCAGATACTGGACACATATTTGATCCGAAGTGTCGGTGTCATGCAGTTAAATCTTGATATGTGTTGAAAACATATTCTGCCAGAAAGTACATAACATGTTGCAATTGCAGAATGCAGACAGGTTCACTAAGATAGCAGCAACATCTTTTTTATGAATCACACAACACTGGCACCATTTTTGAAAGTGTAATAATGTAACATAGCTAATGTCCTTTTCAACTTCTACACTGCAAAATTTCTGTCTTCAACATTAATAATAACTAGGAGGTTGCAAATATCAATTTATAGTGATCTGGACAACTCTTCCTGGTCCTTTGATGTTTGCCCCTTGTTCCCCAACAGCCTTGTTTATGTCAGCCTTACCGTTTGAGATCTCTACAGAATATTTTGGTATCAATCATTTTATGAATGTCATGTTCAAGTGAAAATCACTAATTTGTGAGTACTAGGCTGGTGTCATTTCAAGTTAAGAAAGACATTTTTTATTGTAACTGTCCCTTGAATACATAGTGCTTTCCATAATTTGTGCTGTGCTGCTAACACATTAAAAAGCAAAATAATAATATTATCCTAATTTGTGGCTGTGATTGCTGATCATAAAACATTTAGTGCCGTTTCTTTTTAGCTTTTGAAAAGTATCAAACAAGATTTTAATTAAAGCAAGAAAAGTTTCCTTCAAAAAAAGTGTATTAGGATTAGGAAGCATTTTTTTCCCATTTGCTTGTACCATACATTAAACTTTTTAACTTAGCACTTGTCACCATTATCTATTTCTTTCTTTTGTACATCAATTCCTACACGTGAATTCTCAAATATTATTTCAACTAAATTAATTTTTTGGCTAATATCTTTTAGCTTTCAATTTGATCTATTTTTTTTTTCTAAAATGGTCATTTCCGTTTGATCTGTTACTAATGCTGGTAAGGGTGGTTTATGTGGCAGTATTAGTTGTACCAAATCAAAATAAATATAGAGATAAGGTCCATTTCAAAACATAACATATAAGAGACTATAAGAGAATCGGTACTTCGTTCGGATACTGAGTTTAAAAAAAAACTATAAAAGACTATTTCAAAATAAAAAATAAATAAAGACAACAACAACAACATGCCTTATCTCACTATGTAGGGTCAGCTATATGATCAAATTATGTCATAATGTTATATCATAAACCATATTTCGATTCAACTCATTCATCACTAGATCTTTCTTAATAGTTTCTCTTATAGTTTAGGTCTACCTCTGTCTTTAGCAACCTTGCTCTCCAACATCTGATCTACTCTCTTTACTATAACATCTATAAGTCTTCTATCTACATGTCAAACCATCCTAGCCTAATTTCAACCGAATCATATAGTTTAGCCTATAAATTATATGTATTACTCAATATCAGTAAATGCAACAAACATCACTCATTTAGGCAAACTTTATGCAAATAACCCCTAACAAATTTCGAACTGAGCAGAATGCAGAACTACCAACTTGGTCAGCAACATGTTCCTATTCTATTGGGTTGAGCATAAAATCAAATAATCAATATCACAATATATGGACTAAAATGCCTCCAAACTTCGTAGTAAAGATTAGCTTCTTTACGACATTGCTTCAAATATAACAATTGAATGAGTTAAAAGCAAACAATAATAACTTCATTTGCATAATCCAACAAGTATCAATCTGTCAATTGTTCATATGTGAGAGGCCCTTCACAAACAAGGCTCGTGGGAGTGGGGTCTAGTGCTGTGTTGTACATTTCACTTCACCATCTTGTTGTGGAGTGACTCTTCATTAATCTAACTTTGGACCACAGTGGTATATTCTTTTGATCCTGCATTATCTCATCGACTTTATGCAATTATTTGGTTCTTCAGCTGGGCCAAATGAAATATTTGATACTTCTATTATAGAGCTCAAATCTAAAAAATACTGTTATTCCAATCTTTCTTTGATAGAGCTCAAATCTAAGAAAATATTGTTATTCAAATCTTTCTTTGTATTTTGAAGCTAGGAGAGAAGTACATGCATTCATGTTGTACAACATACAATTAACCAGATCTAAAAAAAAATGGTTTATTTTCAGGCCAAACTTCAGATTACCATGGCTCCCTTTCCATCAGAACCTATTGGTTAACGCCAAAAAATATTACTTCATTTGTCTCATTTTACTAAAAGAACAAACAATTAGTGTAGTAGTTAGGTAAGTTGAAATACAATAATTGCATATTAGTGTAAAAAATAAATAAACTTTGCATTGATATTGAAAAGAGAACAAATAATTCGATACATATAAATATTGCAAAAAAGAATCCTTATAATGAGACAGAGGGAGTACTATATATCTAGATTTAATGTAAACGGTAAAAAAAATTAGTTCAAACTAAATTTATGAAAACTAGTTCTAATTTAATTAGACGTTTGCTTTAAGCATTTTTTTAGGGAGAAAAACTTATTGCATTTCATTAATTAGAATGTCGGAAAAACAAGATGGAATGTTAGAGTAAATATGGAAATTATGATTAGACGAAGCTTTCTTAGCTAAGCTATGAGCAGCCCCGTTTGCTTGTCTCCGGATGAACTTTAAGTCTGAGTTCGTGAAATTAGTTGCGAACATGTGCCTACAATCATTGATTATGGCCATATAATTTGAGACACCGTTGCTTCTTCCAAAAACACTATCTACCACCGTTTTGGCATCCATTTCAAAATCCATATTCAGCAGTTGTAAGTCTTTAACCCATTGCATAGCGGTTAAGATCCCCATCGCTTCCCCCAAGTCAACATCAACAACCGGTGAAAACCATTCAGTTTTTGCAAGAACAAAGCGCCCCTCCTCATCTCTTATGCATACACCAATGCCAACCTTGTTGAGAGAGTTGGAAAACGATGCATCCACATTGCATTTATACCATCTTGAGCTTGGTTTCTTCCATTGCACACACACAGGCGCTGCTGAAGAATTTGGCTGCTCATGCCGAGCAATCTGCGCATTCTGCCAACTGGTGAGTAGTGCTCCAGCTCGATCACAAATGTCTTGAATTGATTCATGTGCATCATTCCAAACTTTGTTATTTCTATGTTTCCAAATGCTCCATAGGGTGACTCCAAACACTTGCTTTTGGTGGTTATTTAACTGCAGCAGAATAGAGAACATTCCGCACATGATGCAAAAGGTTGAATTGCTTGCAATATAATACTCCACAAACCTGTTCGCTGCCAACAGTCGATGCTTTTGCCACAATCGAAAAATAAATGGCTGCTCTCCTCATGCGGACCTGCACAAACAACACAATCCGTGGGTCATTGAACGCCGCGACTTTGAAACCTGACTCGTGTTGGTAAGCAGTTACGGCAAGCACGCCACATAAAATTCTTAACTTTCGGCGGCAATTTCTGATTCCAAATGCTCTTCCAGCTTCATGTTACACGGTGCTGATTCAAAGCGGTTTAAAAAAACTACATTATTAGCATGATTTTTTTTATTTATTATAAAGAATACCCTTCTATTTTTTACTCTCCGACTCCTCTAACACTAAACATATAATAGCAAATTATTTATTCAATATATATATATATATATATATATATATATATATATATATATATATAATAGCAAATTACATCATATTTCAAGTAGTAGACTGTTATTTTAGTATTACTTAATGACATAATATTTATATATGAATATTATTTTTGTAAAATTTTATAGTTTTTTTTAACAAAAATATTATAAACTATTTTTGGTCCACTCTATTTATAGAACCGTCACTGTGTAGTCTAATAAGTTGAGAATATTATATATAGTTTTAATTTAACAGAAAAAAAAATTGTACCTCGAAAACAATTAATTTAATTTCTTTTCCTAAAGAAAAAATCATTTAGAAGTGGATGAAATATTAAGAGAAAAATCATACTCCATACTTGGCCAATGTAATATATGATTGATTAATACCTTTTATGATTTTATGAACATGTATTTCTATTAATTAATTCTTTAAAAAAACATGTATTTCTATTAATTAATTGATCATTAATTTCTTCTGATTTTATTGTTGGCTGTTGAGATGAGAGGATAACTAGATGAAGACGAGCCTTTTCTCATTTTAAAGTCAGCCAACCCTTTTATCCTGCCAAAGTCACGTGAATTGGGATACCTTATCCATTACTGTCCGTTTGGTTCAGCATTGACTCAACCAAAAGGTACATCAATTACAGAATTCCATTCCTATTGAACCACATTGTAACATGATCCAAAAGCATACCAAATCTTCTATACTATGCAAACAGTAATAATGCATATGCCAACAAAAAGACCACAGAGAATACACATATAAACATGAGGGAAAATAAGAGTTTTGAAGCATAGACACACATAAAGATACCGACACTGAACACGACACTAAATAACATGTAGACATTAATCATAATTTGAGAAAATGAAAATGGTTGAATATAATTATGTGTGTCGGTGTTGTATGAGTGTCAAACGCCAACACGTGTCAGTACTCAGACACGTCTTCAATATGAAGTATCGGTGCTACAGAGAAAAGGAAAGGAGACAAAACTTGCATTCTTTGCACAGCTGCTTGTAAGATTTTCTACCCTGCTTACTCGTCACCCATGGCCAACTCCAAGGCGTAATCATCTCTTTCCTGTATATAATTTGTGTGTTAAAAAGGCCAAATTATCAAAGAAAACATGTCAACTTCATTTGCACAAAAAAATAGTCATATATAACAGAACCTACCACTGGTCCTCTTGCAAAATAACGTCCAAATTGAAGCCAATATACCTGTGAGTCAAGGGTAGCAAATCTTCATTAACAAACAATATAATGAAAACAAAGACAAGAATTTCACGTAGCCTCGAAAACACAACATAGTTTAAGATATTATGTATAAAATATTCAATGACACAACAAAGATATTATGAAATATCATGCAAATATTATAATCCTTCCCCTCAAGTTGACTCTTACTAAGCTTCAAGTTTCCAACAAATGAACACTTTTCCGGTTAAATAATCAACCACAATATTTGATTAGAATAGTTCACCAGAAGAAAGAAAATAATATGATGAGAAGATGCTCAGAGGAAATTTCAGAGCAAGTTAAAGGATTAGATGATGGAATTCACTGATACCTTGCAATAAGGAGTTAGTGTCATATTATGTTCATATGTTGGGTAACTTCATCCATGGTTTGTTTTAGGACCTATTCCCGGAAGGAATCTCAAAGACCTCTATAGACAGTATGTCGTGTTCAAGTTCAGGTGTTTTTTGTGTCTTATGGTACAGAAACGGCTTAGTCTTTTCTCCTTGGTTCCCTCTCCCTTTATATCATTCATTCTGGATAGTAGGAGAATGAGCCGAGTACGAGGATATGGGCTGCGTACAAAGAAACACAGCTTATACATGTTTTAACTCGTCGAGTATGGGCCCGGATAAGTATAATTTTATGAGTCCACAACCCCCAAGCATGAGGCTTGTACGTGTGAAGACAAAAATTGCCGATTTAGATGTACGAACTGCAAAGTTTTATGAAAGTCTACCCAAATCTGATATCTAAAGAGCATAAGGTAAACAAGGAAATAATTAGGTTCCTAAAAACTATTCATTAAAATAATTCCTAAATTTGAATAAATCACAATAGCTGATAGCTCTGATCATTTGACCAAAATCAGTAATGATCTTTCAAGCAATTACACACAACAAGGAGAGTTCAAAAAAGCATTAGGAAGTTTCAAACAAGAGGAAAACTGATAAACATGGAAATCAAATCAAGGAATGACGTGAGCCACAGCTAACATCAAATCACCATTACAATTCATTAGTGGGAAATGAGTTATCACTGAAATTATTGTTGACATGAAGAACGTGACAAAAAATAGCAATGAAGTATAAGTTTTCCCCCTCAATGCCATGCTAACATTACAGAACCAACCACAACAGCATACAAACAAAGAATAACTTCAGCGAAGATGATGAATTCATGAGAGCATATTGAGAAAAAAGGAAAAAAGCTTGATAGAAAATGAAGCGTAGAACAACAGCAGGTAGAAGGAACCAAAGAAAACTAGAGTATTGATTGTCACAGTTGGTGCACGGCCAACAAATAGAAAAGCATCATATCATATAGATAAAGACATAGTACAACTAACATATCATTTTATAATTAGTCTTTAGGATAGTGTGACAGTAGAGAATAAGATATTAGAATATACTCCCTCCGGTCACATTTATAAGCAAAAAACTATTTTTTAGGTTCATTGAATACCTAATGTATTTGGTCTATAAAAAGTACTTTTTTGCTTATAAATGTGACCGGAGGGAGTATAGTGTATTATGATGTTATAAAATGTACTAGTTCATTCAAAAGTTCTTTTTATACAAAAAATTAAGTTGTTAGAAAAGGGCCTCCCATCGTGAGAAATTATGCTAGGAGAAAGACCATTAGTCCAAGAGGGCCTGGGACAGCAGTTATGAAATGGGACAGCACTTAGCAGTTATTGTATTTTTTGTAATTTCAAATAGAAGGAGTTTAGGACAGAGGCAGAGGATTGGGTCATTTCTCAATAGGTTGGTTGGGAGAGACTAAGCTCTCTAATTCCTAGTGGTTACTAGCAGTTACATTCATTCTCCATCTCTCTATTGTATTTCCTTTTCTCCCTTTGTAACAAACCACTGTTGGATGATAATTCCCCGCGTTTGTTCAATAAAAAGTAGAAGTATTATTCACAAAATTAAAGCAGTCATATGTCGGTTCTAACATAAATCAAGAGCTAGTCAGTACAAGCTAAAGACTATTAAGATTACTACCAACATTTATTGGTTTAAGCGGCTAAGAACTTAGTTTCCCTTAAACAAGATCTCCAAATTAAAGTCTAGTGAATGCAAAACAAAAATAGGCACTATGAAATCTTTGTTCTTTTAAATGTGCCCATCCGGCTTGACTTGGATTATCCTGAGTCTAATATCACTTTCAAAAAGCAAGGGTTTCAAAAGGAAAAAGGAATACTAAAACTAATTAAACATGGAAACAAAATAGAAATAAAATGAATAAGGAAAACTCCTAAGAATGCTTTGTTGATTAGATGACTAATTGGTTCCAGTATATATCCTAAAGACCGTGTAAAATATTCGAGAATATTCAAAGGTACACCAAAAGTAATGTGAGATATTTTGCAGGTATACTAACAAGATTAAAATTAAAAACATCTGCTTAGCGTTGATTTGATTTGGTATCTATTCAAACAGTTACCATAAAATGAAAGTTATGATTATAATTTTGCTTGTTACCTCATCTTCATCTTGAGTTTCTACTTCAAGATCAGAGTATGGGAAACTCACACAAAGAAGTGCATAACCCTGAAATGAAACAAAAATCTCACAAACATGTCCAACTGAGAAATAAGAGACATTGGAATTTGCAAGAGTAATGATAATGCAACAAATAAAATGTTTTCCTCATAGTTGTTAACTACTATAGTGGAAAAAGGGTGTTCATAGCAAATGGCATCAAATTATCCATAAGCTGAAAAATATCTTTGTTCTGTTGTAGGGATATATCTAATCTACTTGTTTGTGTTAGGACCCTTAAATTGAAACACCAACAAAGAAATCAAAATGCAAAATATACATGCAATCATAAGAGGAATATACCAGTAATATCTTTGTTCTGTTGTAGGGATATATCTAATCTACTTGTTTGTGTTAGGACCCTTAAATTGAAACACCAACAAAGAAATCAAAATGCAAAATATACATACAATCATAAGATGAATATACCAGAAAAATGAGTTTGAGTAGACAAACTTCTAAATTGAACAAGTAAATCATTTTCAATTCACATTCTTATTTTAATAACTGGAACAAACAAAAAAAAACATGTTAATACTTTTGGTTTTTTTTTAAAATTTAATTCAAGTGATTCAGTGAAGTTAACATTCAAAAAATGGATAAACAGCGTAATGCAAAAATATAGAAAACAGCACCCTATTATTTGAATGGCCGGTATAATCACATTAGTTCATTATTGTTACAGGCAACTGTTATTTTTGGCTTTGCATTTAACTATAATAATAAAGGAAAACAATAACTACAAGTTCAGCACAATGGCACTGCGATAGAAATACACAATTTTCAATTCAATGTCCTATTTCCCGTCAAATGAATAAAGTAAACTTATAGACAGGTAAGACATCATAATGTGAACACGTTTAGTATTGGCATGTTGAAACTGAAATGAAGATAGTTTCATACCACTACAACCACCACTTCGTCCTCCTCTCCTCTATAATAACATGTATAAAGTATAATGGTTATCATTTTCAAATGTCTTCTTTTACTTTTCAAGATTAGAATGAAAATGGAAAATAAAATCTGATCCTCTTCTTTAGCATCATTGAAGATGGTTGATGGGAAAAGCAGCAAATACAAAGCATGCCACCAGAGCATCATGCATTGCTACTTAACAAGTCAAAATGACCAATTCAATAAAAAAGTTCATAAACATGGTTTTACATACCTGCTCTCTCAATTCGGCAGAGATCCCAAGAGCCTCTGGCTGTTTAATCTTCCCATTCTTTATACGAACAGCGCAACTAGTACAACAACCTACCATAAAAATAGCAATGCATGATGCATCAAATAAGCAAACAAAATCAGGAAACCAGCAATAGCATCAAAAACCAAACATATATCAATCTAAACGGAAACAGAAGCGGCAGAGAAAACAAGTATCAATGATGCATTACATGATCTACACAGGAAAATTGTGATTATCTACGTTCCCAATAGGAGGGAAAATGAATTTTACACTAGTATACATTGATCAGAATTTAACCTATACTTCAACTATACATGGATGAAATGGAATCTATAATTGGTAGGTTTGGGCCATTACTAATTACATATGGAAAAACATAACCAAATATGATAGGTTCATAAAATTCTTCCAAATAACCTAATAAAGTATCTTGGAAGTTGGAACATCTATGGAACAAATGAAAATTGAAAAGAATATTCTCTCCCAAAGGTATGTAAGAAATATCAAACTTTGTACTGGAATTAACCATCAATTTAGTCCCTAAACTATCACTCTCCAATTTAGCCCATAAACCATAATAACTAGTTCCTAAAGTATATGAAAATCTGTCAACTTAATCCCTAACATCTTTATAGCATAGACTAAATTGATGGTTTATTCTTTGGTACTGTGTAGCCAAGTAGCACCAACACTTCAGATAGAAGGCGTATCATGTATCAGTGTCTACACCAGTATGACATCGACACATTTGTTACATCCATTTTTTTTTCTTTTCAAATTACTACCGGTGTCAGGTATCTGTGCTTCATCCTAATCTAATAGTTATATGATGATTTGCATAAGTTTAAAGTAATCAAGATACACTCATAATTTGAAGATAAAAGTAAGTACCATGCCTGCAGGCGAATGGAAGGGTAATATTCTGTGACTCAGCAGTATGCAGTATATACTGGTCCTGCATTTCACAAACAGTATTCACATTAATATTTACTAATATTTTTTTAAATTGTTACGACAGGGAAGGATGGATGGGATGGGATGAAACCTCAGGTACGAGGAACTCGTGAACAACACCTCGTTGTCTATCGTGAACTGTGACCTTATGAGTTGGAGCATCACCACTAGGATACCGATAATCGTTTGCTTCCGACAGTCTCACCGGCGTTTGAAGCTCCGTCGCTGCTGCCACCGTCGACTTGCGGAGGGTTTTGGAAGGAAGAGATTGCGGCTTTGTATTAATAAATGGAATGGAACAACAACTACTACTGGGAATTCGAAGAAGGGGTAGCGCCATTTTTTACTTCTTCTTCTTTTTTCTTCTTCAAGTGCTTGCTCACACGCACATAATTTACGGGATAACAAGAGCGACTTAAACCAACCGTTAGATTCTTTTCCAATTGATGCTTGACACGTGTACGATCTTCAAAACTCCTCCCAACGCGGACACCACTTGTGTGACATTGAGATGTGTCACCCTTTACTAACAAAAAGCAATAAATTCTTGGTGACAACTTGGGTATCCATCAATAAAAGGTGGGTAACACAACCCATGTTGAGTTGGCATCAATCAAAGTTATTTGTTTGTTTTCTATTATTTTTAATGTTATATAAATACATTGTTTTGATTGGTCCAACTCAACATGGGTAGTATTACCTACCTTTTATTGATGGGTAAACAAGAATTTCCCTAAATTCTTATGAAAGAGAGAAAAGAAAAACATTTGTCACATTGTGATTGGTCAATATCACATGACATTGACACCACAATGTCACACAAATGTTATCCTTCTAGCACTCTAACTTTTTTTTTCTACAACGGAGGACTATAGCTAAGTTGATCATACTTACATGAAATCTCGTCTTCCAAAAACTTTTGTTTCCGTTTGATTGTATTTTTAATAAAAACTTTTGCGAAAGACTTAACTTCTTATCAATAGAGTCGGTATTCTTTGAATGCATTTAATTGTTTAAATCTTATCTCAAGACTAAAATGACATTTGATGTATTGAATAATTGATAACGATTCGAATTATAGATTATTCACTTCTCTACATTTAAAATGTGATTCTCAAAACTAACATATTAAAAAAAATTATCCTTTGGATTTTCATTTAAGCAATTAATAAATAAATTAAACAATCATCCCATATATCCCCTCTGTGTCCATGCTCTGAGAGATTGTGTGCAATCAACTCGAGTTTGGCTTAAGTTAGTAACTTATAATCACATTACTATTTTATTTTCTTTAAATTGCTGGGATTGGATCGTTGACAATCTCAACAAGAAGATGGGAGCACACAAGATTGAATGACAAACTATCTTTATGGTAACATGTTGGCACCTGTGGATGTTGAGGAATAAAAGCATTTTTGAAGAGGAGTCTCATCACCCCTTTCAATCCAATTGATGTGATTCTTGAGATGGCTACAAAAATTGATAGTTGCGAACAAACACACGTAACTGGATGACCTCATCACACTAACACTATTTTCATTGATTGGAAGAGACCGCTGTTGTACCCTAATTTTGTCCCAAGCTTTTTCAAAACAAAATTCAAAAAAAAAAAAAGAGAAAAGTCAAAGTCAACAAAAAAGTCAACATTTCAGAAATGAGGACTTCGCAGAGCAAAGTCCCCTTCGCAGTGCGAAGTCTGCGAATTTTTTGCAGATTTTAATTTCTTTGATTTATTTTCATTATAGTTATTATTAGTATTACCTATCATTATTATTATCATTATATTTGTCAATGGTGGCTGTTTTGACTCAGCAAAGCAAGAATTGAAGCATGTGCCATTAAAGCCAAGGTGAGAAGGTTTTTCTTCCAACCTAGCATGTGCCAAGCAAGTTGGCCTGCCCTTGGGCAGCTCTCATCCCTCTCAATTGCCTACAATCTGACCTTGAGCTTGCCAGCAAGCTGCTTGTGTGCTTTTCTTCCTCCTTTCTCCCCCAAAACCAGTCAAACCCAGCTGGTTTTGCTTGCCCAAAAGCCATGAGTGCTGCCCTGTTTTCAGCAGCTTTCCTTCTTCCTCACACCAACCCACATGCTCCTTTTTGCTTCCCCCAATCTCTGTACATGGCAGTGCACGTTTTTCTTGCCTTGACCTCTCAAGATTGCAAGGATTGATCCCAAGAGTGGCTCAAGTGCAAGCTGCCCTGTTTTTTCAGATTTTCATCATCATTGCTCAGCTGCATTAATGGCTGGATTTGCCAAAGACTTGACCAAAGTTGCAAGGCAATGTCCCCTCTTCACTTTTGCATTAAATGCAAAGCAAGATAGCCTGGTTTTAGCCCACAAATCAGCTGGATTCTAGGGATTTTCCATCATGACAATTGATTTGGTTTTTGCTATAAAAGGGATGCAAGGCAAGAGGATTAAGGACAGCAATTTAAGAATTGAAAAAACAGATATTTGAGAGCAAAAACACAGCACAAAAACATAGCAAAAACCAGTTCAAACACAGAGCAATTGCACAAACTCATTGTTCTTATTCATCAACATTCCAACTTTTTGCAAAAAACCATAAACATTCAAGACTCCTTCATTCTCCTGCAATACAAGCTTTGGCTAGGAGTTCTGTAAGTGTTCTGAATCCTTTATCTTTCATTTTGCATTGCTATTTGCATCTTTAATTTTGTTTAATTTCATTTTGCACAAAAAACCCCTTTTGAACCTAAAAAGGAATCCCAAAGTTGCTAAACATTTAAACTGGTTTGTTCAGCTCCTTTTATTGCCAATTTTCAAAACTTTTTAATCCCCTAAAGGTTCTGAGATTGTTCAGAAGTTGCTTCTGAACAGCAGTTCAGAAGCAGCTTCTGAACTCAAAATTTCGCAGTGTTCGCAGTGCGAAGCTCTGGTCGCAGTGCGACCATGACAGAACTCAGAATCTGAGTTCAGGCTCCTAAAAAGCCAATTTTTGAGGTTCTAGCCCAAGAACTCAGAACCTAAGAGGATTGAAACTCATTTTATTCAAACCATATCAAGAGTTTTGCATGATATTGGAAAATTCACAAGTTTGAGCAACACTTTTTGAATAACTTGCGAAACAAGTTACGTTCATAAACTTTCAAAATCAAAACTTGAGCAATAAGCTAAGTTCATTATTTTCAAAACTAAACTTGAACAAAAGCCTTGTTCATGATTTTCAATCAAACGTGAACTTAAGCCGGACTTGTTCACTTTTCAAAATCTTTTTCAAACTTGAGCCGAACTTGTGCGTTTTTCACAAATTGGTGCAAAACTTGCTCATTTTCATGCACATAAACAAGGCAAACTTGTTCATAGGTTGCAACAACTAATTTGAACAATTAAAACCTTTTAATTGAGTTCTAAACCAAGTGTTTTGTTAGCTTTGGGATTTCTTAAATTTCAAACAAAACTTGAATGAAAAAGGGATGGTTTGACGTATGTCTCTCCATTTCCCCGATTGAACGAATGCGTGACGTATGTCTCGTCGTTCGGACAATCGTCATTCTATTTTTCAACGCATCCAACCACACCAAACCAATTCTTGGCCCTTTGTGGTCAATTTGAACCTGTTGGTCCCCCGTGACCATTTGATTCAATCTTCGACTCGGTTGAGTCACTTTGGTCAATGTTCGACTCGGTTGAGTCCATTGAACCTTTCTTGATCCCGTCGGATCAATCGAACCCTTTTTCGACTCGGTTGAGTCACTTTGGTCAATGTTCGACTCGGTTGAGTCCATTGAACCTTTCTTGATCCCATCGGATCAATCGAACCTTTCCCGACTCGGTTGAGTCATTTTAACCTTTTTGGTCCCCTCGCTTCCAATTCGAACCCTTTTTCCCCAACGGACATGCTTTTAACATTTCTAGCGCGATTTTAAACAAACGCTTAAGCCTCCCACGCGGGAGCATACAAGCTACGTTTGATCGTAAGAATACGGTTAAAACATCGTTCTTTAAAAATAACCAACATATACGTTTTTCTACCAAAGAACTACGTAGCTTTGAATTCTCCATCGCACCAGGAGATACGTAGGAGCAAGATCGTCATCTTGTCAAGCACAATAATAAAAAACAACTTTTTTCCCTTTCATCATATTTTCTTTTTCCCTTTTACATATTCAAGCATGCAAGCAAAACATTTAAAAACATTTTAAGCCTTAGCTAACTAGGAGGTTCCCGTTGAGTACAACAGACGTGAGGAGTGCTAATACCTTCCCCTTGCGTAATCGACTCCCGAACCCGATAATGGTTGCGATGACCATCCTTTCCTCATCGTCAAGGGTTTTCTTATCGTTTCCCTTTAAAATAAAAAACTTAAGGGTTTATCAACGTTCCCTTTAAACAAAAACTTTGGTGGCGACTTCACACAACCTTGCTAGCGTTTGAGTACGCTCGAGGTTTGCGTTTTTTTAACGAGAGCGCACAACCGCGAAAGGGTTGGGTTAAACTCAATTGTGACGGCGTACATAAAAGCTCAGTTAGTCTTTTGCGATGTCGCGGCCTTCTCGTTGATAGCAATATGGAAATTGTTTGAATAGTTATGCTCGTAAGATAGAATCATGCGACGTGCTACATGCAGAGATGTGGGGCATGTATATTGGTATGGATATGGCTTTGAAGACAGGGATAACAAGAGCGACTTAAACCAACCGTTAGATTCTTTTCCAATTGATGCTTGACACGTGTACGATCATTGATGTTTAGTCAAAAGTAAGTATATTTTTATATCGTCTCCACAGGGATTAGTGCGACATCATAAACCGTTCAACACCGATTATCATTTTAAGTTAAGGGTTTAATCATTTATTTGCTATAAACTATTCGACTTTAAAACATTAATAAAAACGGAGAGTAATAGGGCGTAAAAAGCGTTAGGATCAAAGTTCATCAATCAAACATCGATTATATTCTAATGATCATATATATGGATTCTAGCTTTTCTTATATACGATATTATCACGTATCACTCGATAACATCATTCGTGTCCAAATGACGTTGTGAGATCGATCGTATCGTTTAATCGACGATGTCTCAATCTATTAAACGATTCGAAAGCTTTACGTTCAGACACTTTGTGTGATTATCAAAACCAAATTCCATGTCTAGAATTTCTTATTTTGATAGAATAGTATTCTAAACCTAGATTCAAAAGTATTTTTCAATATCATTTAAATCAAACATAATAATGGAAAACAAGAATAAACTCAATGATATATAAAAGGCTAGAATCATATATTTGAAAGATCAAAAGATTACATCTAAGATTGATTGATTACCTCTAATCCCAACAAAGGGGATTTAGTTGTTCATTTTCATGACAACAATACAAAAGTGGAAAGAAAGATGGAGATTCAAAGCTAAGACTTGATTTCTCAAAGATTCTTAGTTAATCTACACTTAGATCACTTTTTCTCTATGAAGAATGCCTCTTTTTAGCCCTATTCTCTTTCTGGAAGTATATGTTAATAATCAGAAAGTGAGCTAAAAGGCTTAAATACTATCTGGTTTTTATAACGCTCGCTACAGCGATGGGTTGGTCGTTGTAGCGATGGAAGATTTCTTGGCCTTTGGGTTTGCTCCACGTCAGCAAACGGGGTTCAAACCGCCCTTGGTTGCTATAGCGACCAGATCCATCGATGTAGCGATGGAACCTTAGTTTCTCCCTGCCTAGGCGCGCGCTATAGCGACCAATCCTCCGCTGTAGCGATGAAGCCTTATCAATTCTTCATGTTTCTTTGCTCAATTTCAGGTCCTAGCATGGTATTTCCTGCACAAATGGATGGGGTAAGACATAGGATCAATAATTTGGCATTCGATCAATAATTCTGAGCTTATCATATGATAACTTGCAAAACAAGTAACATAAGTGCCTAAAAATATATCAAAAGATAACTGCTTTCTGGCACTTATCAAACTCTCCCCAACTTAGCTTTTTGGTTTGTCCTCAAACCAAAGAATCAAAAGGAAATTTTCAAGGCTTTGGACAAAGTTTTGAGCAATAAGCAAAAAATCTAAAGTTTGAAGAAAAGTTTCTCAGATGCATGATTCAACTGTGACTGCGCAGGCAAAAGTGAAGTTTCTCATTAATCGAGATATATACTATGAATGTGACATAAGTCATGAGCACAAAATTCATATCACACAATTCAAATCAATAACATATTTATCAATGAACCACACCTAACACACTTCTTTGAAAGTAAATGAAACAAATTGAACTCATGTTGTGAGGGTTTTGAACACACATCCGGCAACTCTGCTAACATCCTGATTAAGGTATGTGTTCATCCAAATATCATTTCAAAAAGCACAAAAGCATAGATAAAAAGGTCTTTGAGGGTTGTAACTTGGCTTGGTTTCAAAAGAAATGTCATATGTGGGAAAAATTAAATTCAAATGGCCAAGCATATAGGAACATTCTTTCTATTTACACAACTTCCTCCAAATTCTCATTATCAACCCTTGGTGATATACAAATAGTACTTTGATCTTGACAACTTTTTGATTTATTGAATTTTTCTCTTTTTCTTTTCTTTTTCTTTTTCTTTTCTTTTCTTTTTCTTTGTTGTCAAGATCAATTTTCAAATTTCACCATTTACTTGACATTGGTTGTAATACCTCCCTTTTCTCCCCAACTTATACAAAATGATACCCTAATTGAATGTTCCCTTATCAATAGGCAAGGGACAAATATACATGATGGTTAAGGGTTCAAAATGAAGGTCAAAATATCATAATCCAATAGTGATTTAACTATGAACTGAATTTTGAAAAACTTGGGCAAATTCACTAAGCATTGTGCTTATGAATATTGACAGTTCATAGTTAATGATTCTGATTCATTAGGCTCAAATGGGGTTATCAAATACTCACTTCTCACTGGGTAGGCTTTTTGTGGTCAAGTGTTTCTTCTCATTTTCAAAAGAATGCCTTGATCATTTCTGTGCTTTCATACAATTAAAACAATTTTTCAGATTTAACATAAAACAACCGAGTTAGACAAAAATACCGGTCTCCTGCATATATGAATAGAACTTGAGAGGATTCCTCACATTTAGGCTAGTTCTAAGTGGTTCATACATAAGCATGTTATCGCGTCAAACTAAATGAGATAAATTTGTGCAATATACTCATTTCACATTCAAATACACACCTAGAAAAACAAGAAACGAGTACCTTAGCTCTGCGCTTTGTCACAAACTTTATCATAATCACTCACCTGATACTTTGCTCAATCTTTGGCTTTCATTCAAGCACTTAACTTTTGAATTTTTGACTTTCTTTCCATTGTTAGATAAAATAAAATATTAAACATAGTTTGCAATAAACATAATACAATAATTCCAAAATATGGCAACATAAAAAGAAATAAATACTACAGAGCAAAATGTTCAGATTAAAACTAAAAAGATTACGCCAAAAGTAAAATTAAAGAAAAATGAAGGAAAAACAGCCAGCTTGCAAAATTTTCAATCAGACTCCATTTGATCAGCAGCTTCATGATCAATGGTCCTTGTATCCTCTGAGGAGTCATCATCATCATCATCTCCACCAGCTGCACTCTCTCCACCAGCTGCAGCTGCACTCGCCCCTCCGGAATAAAAAGGCCTGTCCACAGGCCAAGCGATATGCTCCTGAAAAAACTCCGGGGTCCAAGGTGATTGGCCTGCCTGGTGCATGTGGCTCTGAATGGTGGTAAGAGCTATATGGTTGGATTCATTTTGATTCCAAGTGTAGGTATAGGCAGCCATATGGCGAGGGTCCCAATCTGAGAAATTCAGTGGTGGAAAGCTAGGGGCTTGAGGGACAGGAGGAGGTACTTGAGAAGTCCCAGCTGTAGTGGGTGTCTTGTATGAGCAATACCTATTGACGTACTTATCATCAATAGGATTTTTGATCTCCTCATCAACCTGAGTAGGCAAGTGAATACGTGCCTTCAAACAAAGTCCCATTATGAGTCTAGGAAATGGTAGTGGGCACTTTGGTTTAGCAGGGGGCACAATACCACATTCAGCTACTACCCTAATTTCATTTGCAATTATCCTCGCAACATCAACCTCCTGGTTGCTGAGGATGTAGTAGAGTAGAGGCGTGACATCCAAGGTGGTGGAGGAAGTATGACTTTTTGGCCTGATGTTGTAAAGGATGAGAGTTAGGATAACCTGAGCCGGAGTATTCATATATTCTTTGAGGGCTCTAAAAGGTTTCCCTGAGGCCTGACTTATGTCATAAGTCTTCCCCTCTTGAAAGATGGCCTGTGCAATGGCTTCATGATCCGAATTCCCACGGGCCTGATGTTTGTGGAAGGCGCACAATTCGTCCATGTCTATCAGGTCAAGGGGATCGCTAAGATCCAGCGGGTTGCCAAGATAGGAATTAATGGCATTTCTGTCGAATTTGATTGTGCGGCCTCGGACAAAGGTTGTGAATGTGAATTCATCACTTGGATCAGCCGGGATGGCATTGGCATAAAACTCTCGCACAATGTCATGGTTGATTTTTTTAGGAGGGTTAACAAGTATGCCCCACTTGCGGTGATTTATGATTTGAGCAATCCCTTGGAATTTCCCTTCTTCAGCAATTCTAAATTCCTTTTCTGCCCAAATTCTTCGTTTGGTTAGCTCTGCGTAACGTTCCTGGTTACGCGGGCTGAGGAAACAGCTAGAATCGTGGGGTGTAGTTGGTTGGGGCCTTGCCCTTGAAGACGAACCCTCCACATTCCTTTGCCTTTTGCTTGAAGTTTTAGGTGCCATTCCTGCAAAAATAGAAGCACAAAGACAAAAATATAGGAATGCAAGTTAGAATAAGAATGAAAAAATTTGAAAGCAGGTTCTGGACACGCGCGCTACAGCGACGAGACTGGTCGCTGTAGCGATCAAACCCAGAATTTGTTCTTGTTTCTGGGCTACATCGACGAGACTGTGCTGTAGCCATGAAACCCAGATTTTTGAATTTTTCTAATTTTTTCATTTTCAAAACAACTTGAGGCACGAATAATCAAAAGTAAAGATCATAAAAATGAATTATAATCACTAGAACTTCCTAATCATCACATACCTGTAGTACCCTAATTTTGTCCTAAGCATTTTAAAATAAAAAATCAAAAAAATCAAAGAGGGGAAAAAGTCAAAAGTCAACAAAAGTCAACAGAAAAGTCAACATTTCAAAAATGCTGACTTCGCACTGCGAAGCTCACTTCGCACTGCGAAGTCTGCGATTTTTCTGCAGATTTTTGGTTTCTTTGATTTAATTCCAGAATTTGTTGCATATCATTTCCATATTTATTTTAAGTAGCATTCATGGCTAATTGGGCCAAGCAAAACCAGAATTGAAGGACTTGCCATTAATGCCAAGGTTGGAAGCTTTTTCTTCCAACCTAGCATGTGACAAGCAAGTGGGCTTGCCCTTGGGCAGCTCTAGTCCCTCCCATGTGACCTGCTAACCACCACAAGGTTGCCAGCCACCTGCTTGAGGACTTTCCTCCTGCTTGCTCCCCCAAAAACCAGTCAAACCAGCTGGATTTCTCACTTGAAAAGCCATGAGTGCCTACTCTGTTTTGCAGCAGCTTTTCACCCTCTCACACCAGCCAATTATAGCCTTTTTCATCCCTCAATCTCTGCACATTACAGTGCACGTTTTCATTGTCCAACCATTGAGATTGCAAGGATTGATCCCCAAGCATTAGCCAATTGCAATTCAGCTTTGTTCTTCATCATTACCTTCTAGAATTGGTTGAATTTGTGGCTGAAGTCAGGCTGAATCTTGCCCCTTGGTACAAGGCAAGGTTGCCTCTATCCATTAGCATTTAATGCAGAAGGATCCAGCTTGATCTTAGCCACAAAATCAGCTGAATTTTAGGATTTTGTAATGATGAAAAAGATTTGGTTTTGGCCTATAAATAGAAGGCAATGCCCAAGGTTTCAAAAAAAAGCAACAACAACATTTCAAGAGCAGAAACTCTACTTATTTTAGCTTACAAACCTCCACAAAACAACCAGAAAAAACCCATCCCACACAAAGCTTTACAAAGCTCCAAAACCATCACCAAATATTCAAACCTCTTGCAAAATCCTTCAACCAAATCAAATCAAATCAAGTGCAGCTGGAGCTTTGCTAAGGAGTTCTGTAAGTTTCTAAGGCTTTATATTGCATTTACAATTGTGTTTGCATAGCTATTTTGGTTCAAAACCATTTGGTTCTAAAAAACCCCTTTTGAATTTCAAAGAAATCCCAAGGTTTTCAAAACATCAAAACTGGTTTGTCCAGCCTTTTTCACCCCAAAAACTCAAAGCTTTTCACTCATCTATAAGGTCCTGAGTGTGTTCAGAAGTTGTTTCTGAACAAAAGTTCAGAAACAGCTTCTGAACTCAAAATTTCGCATGCTTCGCAGTGCGAAGTCATGGTCGCAGTGCGACCATGACAGAACTCAGAATCTGAGTTTTTGTGTCAAAATGACCAATTTTTGAGGTTCTAGCCCCAGAGCTCAGAACCTAAGAGTTTTTAAACCCATGTCTTCAAACCATAACAAGGATTTTGCATAATTTTGACAAAATCACAAGTTCGTATGATCATTATGTGGATAACTTGCAAAGCAAGTTATGTTCCCAAACTTTCAAAACCACATGAACAAACAAGCTATGTTCATCATTTCAAACTAAACTTGAACAATAAATATTGTTCATGATGTTCAAAACTCAAACATGAACATAAGCCGAATACGTTCGCATTTTCGCAAAATGAGACGAACTTGCGCTTTTTCTAGCAAAATTTGCTAAACCTTCCCATTTTGGGTTTTTTCAAACCAAATGTTTTGACATACCTTGGGATTTCTAAAAAGATTCAACCCAAAAACATGAATGAAAAAGGGATGGTGTGACGTATGTCTCTCCATCGCCCCGATTGTACGAATGCGTGACGTATGTCTCGTCGTTCGGACAATCGTCATTCCTTTTCCAATATGTACAACCATAACCAAACCAAACCTTGGCCCCTTGTGGTCAATCCAAACCTTTTGGTCCCCCGTGGCCATTAGACTCGATCCCTCGACTCGTTTGAGTCCACTCGGTCAATGTTCGACTCGTCCGAGTCCATTGTACCTGTTCTTGATCTCAGTGGATCAATCGAACAATCGCCCGACTCGTTTTGAGTCCACTCGGTCAATGATTGACTTATATGAGTCCATTGTACCTCTCTTGGTCCCATAGCGACCAATTACAACCCTTTACCCTAACGGACGTACCTTTTAACAATTCTAATGCGATTCACGAACAAACGCTTAATAAGTCTCCAAGCGCGAGCATACAAGCTACGTTTTAATCGCAAGAATTCGGTTAAAACATCGTCCAATTAAAATCAACCAACACATGTACGTTTTTCTACCAAAGAACTACGTACGCTTTGAATTCTCCGACTACCGGGAGATACGTAGGAGCAAGATCGACATCTTGTCAAGCGCAATAATAAAAAAACTTTTTTTTCTTTCGTTTATTTTTATCTCTTTTCCCCCCTTTATTATATTTTTAACATAAATGAACATGCGCGCAAAGTATTTAAAAAACAATTCAAGCTTTAACCAAATAGAAGGTTCCCGTTGAGTACAACGGACGTGAGGGGTGCTAATACCTTCCCCTTGCGTAATCGACTCCCGAACCCGACAATGGTTGCGATGACCAAATCCTTATCCTCATCGTCGAAGGGTTTTATTACCGTTTCCCTTTAAACAAAAAAAAACTTAAGGGTTTATCAACGTTCCCTTTACACAAAAACTTTGGTGGCGGCTTCACAAAGGCCCTCCGAGCGTTCGAGGACGTCCTCGGAGGATTTGCGCGTCTTTTTCCCGAGGAAAAAAACGAGGTGCGCACAGCTGGCGACTTCACTGGGGAACCTTTTCCCACTAGCGAGTCAAGCCTAACCTATTTGGCTTTTAAGCCAATTGTTTTATTTTCTTTGCGTGCCATGCTTATTATTTTATTCATACATGTCATATTTATGCTTTATGTTTATATTTGCTTTATTTTGCTTTATATTCATATCATATATATATCAAATGCGGGGGTTACTTGAGTGATGTTACTCCACATTGTTCGGGTTAATGCCGGACGTGTGAGGCTCTCTACCCGAGCTTGAGAAAAAAAACTAAGTTAGAAGGAGGTTGTGTGCGGAAGCCCGCGTTGACGTATGTCCGTGAGGTAGGATGCCCAACCCCGCTTAGAGGAGGTTTTCACGTGGAATGAATTGAAGTCATGTTGACGTATGTCCATCGACGACCTAAATTCCATGTGAGATCTATGACTCTAGGGACCTTTTTTAGGAAATCTCATCTCTAGAGCCTACACGTGAGGATGGGGGGAAGTTCCGAACCTTCATATACCAAACCCCTGCATATCATAAACATCTGCATTCATATAAAAATTTTTGCATAAAAAAAAAGGAAAGGGGCATATTTTTGCATACTCATTGCATTTATACGTTCACATGCATTTTCATTTCAAAGAAAAACCCTCACATCATTCCCTCACCAAACACCAAAAAAAAGAGAAGTACCCGACCCGGTGTACCGTGGCGTTTCTGATGAGATCCAAGCAGCCGGAAGGCCATCGAAATTTCGGAAATCATTTCTTTGTCCAAGTAATTTATCTTATTTTTCAAAAAAAAAAAAACAATCATTTTGCTCTTCCCAAGGTAAATGATTAATTTTTATGGGACCCCCATATTTCAAATCATTTTCGTCATTAATAAAGTTGCAGTTTATGTTCAAAAGAGTTCGTTTTTCTTTCGTTCTCAAATAAATTTTCATAAACCCTACAAAAAAAAATCATCATCACACACCAAAAAAATAACACTGCTACGATCCCTTTTGACTTCAATTTTCAAATTAACCAAACGGAAGATGATAATAAGGACGATTTTGAACCTCCTGAAGGATTGTCCAGACTTGGGGATCAAGAGGATAGGGTAATATAACCTCACCAAGAGAACCCTCAAAAATAGCACCACAGTTTTCCCTCTGCCGGGGCACACTCTATAAGAGAAATCATAGTCTCACTCAGATATGTGGATAAACATGAAGCAGTCATGCTCACCAAAGAAATCCATGAGGAGTCCATCCAAACCCATGCCAAGACATGTCACAAGTGACAAAATTATGCCAACAAGGGGCACATACCACAAACACCTCTGAATGTCATGACATCACCCTAACCATTCTCTATGTGGGGCATAAACATGTTCGGAATGATTGAGCCAAAGGCTTCAAAAGGGCACCAGTTCATACTAGTTGCCATCAACTGTTTCACCAAATGGGTCGAAGCAGCTTCCTATGCAAACATGACCAAACAAGTGGTCGCCCAACTCATCAAAAAAAAGAAACCATTTGCCGTTACGGCACTCCCCACAATTTCCCACAAAAAGCCAAGTCGTCATTGGCATTCCTCACATGCCCAAACAAACAAAGCCCAATTTTCATTGGCATCCCCCAAACACAAAAAGCCAAGTCATCATTGGCATTCCTCACATCTCCAACAAAAGACCAATTTTCATTGGCGCACACAATTTCCAAACACAAAAAACCCAATTTCCATTGGCAATCACAAACCTCACTTCCAATAAAAGCCCAATTGTCATTGGCATTCCCATCCAAAAAAAAAAACACAAAAGCCCGACCTTGCTCGGAAGCTAAACAAAAGCCCGACCTTGCTCGAAAGCCAACCATAAAGCCCGACCTTGCTCGGAAGCCAATCACAAAAGCCCGACCTTGCTCGGAAGCCATTCCCATCCAAAAAAAAAAACAAAAGCCCGACCTTGCTCGGCATCCCCTCATAAAAAGCCCAACCATGCTTGTCATCCAAGCACCCAAACACAAACAAGGCTTGACCAACAAAGAACCCCATAAAAGAGAAACACCTCACAGCATTGGGGCATGGGCAGTTCAACAAGGAAGTTCATTCTCAAGAATTTAGAGAAGAAGACTTAATGCTTGAAAAAGGTATTACCCATCCACAAAGATCCCCCTATCAATAAACTCCGGCGCAGTCAAAAAAATTATATGCCAAAAAAAAGAGCTCGCTAAATCGAAAACCCAAAAAGGGGCGGTTTAGGCAATAGAGAGCGTCCTGGTAGATCAAAAACCTGAAAAGGCGGTCTAGGCAAAAATTAAGGACATCAAAAAAGGAAATATACCCCAGTGGACTGAAAACTCGAAAGAGCGGTCCAGGTAAAAATTAGGGGTTTCAAAAAAAAAAAGAAAGGCAAAAGACTGCGGCACGTGAGGTCCGGACAGAATTCAAGAGGGAAAGAATCAACCTCATTATCATCTTTCAAAAACAAGTTATTTCGAAGTCATAGGGAAAGTAGCACGTGAAACCCAAGCAAATTTCCATTTGTCTTTTTGTTTCTTCTTTTCTCCCTATCTCAGTAATCACCTCTTATAGGGATTACATTTTCACGAATAGTTACCCATACAAGGGACTAAGTTTCGTTGAATCAAAATCATCTTTAAATCTTTTCATTGTTATGCGTCCTTACTTGCTCATAAAATGTGTTTTTATTCATGATAGATAATGCATTGAAATATGGGAATAACATAAAAAACAAAAAAATGTGTTTTTACTTGGACGTTAAATGTCGAAAGAATTTCGTTGGTCTCCGGCATTGCATCAAAGGACTCAAGACTTGAAAACTTTCATCAGTCACTTCAAGATCTTACTCTTCATCAGAAACTAGTGCGTAGCTCACGGCGCGTAAAACGCAAAGATCCCGGGTGTCAGAGGAAAAAATTTCCCAAATAAAACTCACCCCCATACATCTTTTTCATCCACTAAGGCCAGATATCGATCATGCTTCCAAAATGATCCTTATATCCCAGTGAGATCACCAAAACCAAAAAGCCCGACCTCGCTCGGCAACCAAAATCCAAAAGCCCGACCTCGCTCGGCAATCAAACAAAAAGCCCGACCTCGCTCGGCAACCAAACAAAAAGTCCAATATTCATTGGCAAACCAAAGAACTACGTAAGCTTTGAATTCTCCATCCCACCAGGAGATACGTAGGAGCAAGATCATCATCTTGTCAAGCACAACAAACCAAAGCCCAATATTCATTGGCCCACAATAAAACAAACCTCATTGACATTCCCCAGGGAGTCTCAACCCCAAACAAAAGTCCAATCATTATTGGCAAACCCACACAAATCTTCGGGCATAGCTCGAACTACACCGGTTTTGATCCCATTTGGGTATGTAGGCAAAGGACCTCGTCCTTCCAAACCGACCAACCAAAAAACAAACAAAAAGAGAGCCCAATCATCATTGGCACAACCACAACCAAGACCGACTTTGCTCGGCACCCCACCAACATTCCCACACATCATGCATAGCATAATTCATGCATGCATATACAAATTATTCATACACATGCATTTCATTTCATAAATCATGCATCCTCAACAAGGATTCTCCAGTGAGCATCACATATTCACCAACATCCATCAACATTCAACCAGGGGCACCTATTTAGGGTAAGACCGCAGCTCGTTAGGAATCGACATTCAGAAGCAGTGCCTGAATAAGATCACCTAGCTTAGGTATCAACCTCTAGAAGCAGTACCTAGAGTAGATCACCTCCCCCAGTGTATCGACCTTCAGTGTTAGCGGCTGAATAAGATCACAGCTCGTTAGGAATCGACATTCAGAAGCAGTGCCTGAATAAGATCACCTAGCTTAGGTATCGACCTCTAGAAGCAGTGCCTAGAGAAGATCGCCTACCTCAATGTTCCACCTCTAGTGACATCCTAGAGTGGATCACTTCCAGCTTAGGTATCGACCTCTAGTGACATCCTAGAGTAGATCACCTCCATCTTCGGTATCGACCTCTAGTGACATCCTAGAGTAGATCACCTCCATCTTCGGTATCGACCTCTAGAAGCAGTACCTAGATAAGATCCCCTACCTCAATGTTCCACCTCTAGAAGCAGTGCCTAGAGAAGATCACCATCCTCAGGAATCGACCTCTAGAAGCAGTGCCTAGATAAGATTACCTTCATCCCCCAATGGATCTACCTCCAGTGTTAGCGGCTGGATACGATCAACCTTTACCAACCTTTGCATTTGCATTTCGCGAAGGACAAAATTCGGGTCCTTCTTTTTACTTAATTGATCTTCGCAAAAAGTTCATGAGATGCCCTCGGCACTCACGCACTCTATGCAAAGACACAATTAAGTAGGGGCAGCTGTAGTACCCTAATTTTGTCCTAAGCATTTTAAAACAAAAAATCAAAAAAATCAAAGAGGGGAAAAAGTCAAAAGTCAACAAAAGTCAACAGAAAAGTCAACATTTCAAAAATGCTGACTTCGCACTGCGAAGCTCACTTCGCACTGCGAAGTCTGCGATTTTTCTGCAGATTTTTGGTTTCTTTGATTTAATTCCAGAATTTGTTGCATATCATTTCCATATTTATTTTAAGTAGCATTCATGGCTAATTGGGCCAAGCAAAACCAGAATTGAAGGACTTGCCATTAATGCCAAGGTTGGAAGCTTTTTCTTCCAACCTAGCATGTGACAAGCAAGTGGGCTTGCCCTTGGGCAGCTCTAGTCCCTCCCATGTGACCTGCTAACCACCACAAGGTTGCCAGCCACCTGCTTGAGGACTTTCCTCCTGCTTGCTCCCCCAAAAACCAGTCAAACCAGCTAGATTTCTCACTTGAAAAGCCATGAGTGCCTACTCTGTTTTGCAGCAGCTTTTCACCCTCTCACACCAGCCAATTATAGCCTTTTTCATCCCTCAATCTCTGCACATTACAGTGCACGTTTTCATTGTCCAACCATTGAGATTGCAAGGATTGATCCCCAAGCATTAGCCAATTGCAATTCAGCTTTGTTCTTCATCATTACCTTCTAGAATTGGTTGAATTTGTGGCTGAAGTCAGGCTGAATCTTGCCCCTTGGTACAAGGCAAGGTTGCCTCTATCCATTAGCATTTAATGCAGAAGGATCCAGCTTGATCTTAGCCACAAAATCAGCTGAATTTTAGGATTTTGTAATGATGAAAAAGATTTGGTTTTGGCCTATAAATAGAAGGCAATGCCCAAGGTTTCAAAAAAAAGCAACAACAGCATTTCAAGAGCAGAAACTCTACTTATTTTAGCTTACAAACCTCCACAAAACAACCAGAAAAAACCCATCCCACACAAAGCTTTACAAAGCTCCAAAACCATCACCAAATATTCAAACCTCTTGCAAAATCCTTCAACCAAATCAAATCAAGTGCAGCTGGAGCTTTGCTAAGGAGTTCTGTAAGTTTCTAAGGCTTTATATTGCATTTACAATTGTGTTTGCATAGCTATTTTGGTTCAAAACCATTTGGTTCTAAAAAACCCCTTTTGAATTTCAAAGAAATCCCAAGGTTTTCAAAACATCAAAACTGGTTTGTCCAGCCTTTTTCACCCCAAAAACTTAAAGCTTTTCACTCATCTATAAGGTCCTGAGTGTGTTCAGAAGTTGTTTCTGAACAAAAGTTCAGAAACAGCTTCTGAACTCAAAATTTCGCATGCTTCGCAGTGCGAAGTCATGGTCGCAGTGCGACCATGACAGAACTCAGAATCTGAGTTTTTGTGTCAAAATGACCAATTTTTGAGGTTCTAGCCCCAGAGCTCAGAACCTAAGAGTTTTTAAACCCATGTCTTCAAACCATAACAAGGATTTTGCATAATTTTGACAAAATCACAAGTTCGTATGATCATTATGTGGATAACTTGCAAAGCAAGTTATGTTCCCAAACTTTCAAAACCACATGAACAAACAAGCTATGTTCATCATTTCAAACTAAACTTGAACAATAAATATTGTTCATGATGTTCAAAACTCAAACATGAACATAAGCCGAATACGTTCGCATTTTCGCAAAATGAGACGAACTTGCGCTTTTTCTAGCAAAATTTGCTAAACCTTCCCATTTTGGGTTTTTTCAAACCAAATGTTTTGACATACCTTGGGATTTCTAAAAAGATTCAACCCAAAAACATGAATGAAAAAGGGATGGTGTGACGTATGTCTCTCCATCGCCCCGATTGTACGAATGCGTGACGTATGTCTCGTCGTTCGGACAATCGTCATTCCTTTTCCAATATGTACAACCATAACCAAACCAAACCTTGGCCCCTTGTGGTCAATCCAAACCTTTTGGTCCCCCGTGGCCATTAGACTCGATCCCTCGACTCGTTTGAGTCCACTCGGTCAATGTTCGACTCGTCCGAGTCCATTGTACCTGTTCTTGATCTCAGTGGATCAATCGAACAATCGCCCGACTCGTTTTGAGTCCACTCGGTCAATGATTGACTTATATGAGTCCATTGTACCTCTCTTGGTCCCATAGCGACCAATTACAACCCTTTACCCTAACGGACGTACCTTTTAACAATTCTAATGCGATTCACGAACAAACGCTTAATAAGTCTCCAAGCGCGAGCATACAAGCTACGTTTTAATCGCAAGAATTCGGTTAAAACATCGTCCAATTAAAATCAACCAACACATGTACGTTTTTCTACCAAAGAACTACGTACGCTTTGAATTCTCCGACTACCGGGAGATACGTAGGAGCAAGATCGACATCTTGTCAAGCGCAATAATAAAAAAACTTTTTTTTCTTTCGTTTGTTTTTATCTCTTTTCCCCCCTTTATTATATTTTTAACATAAATGAACATGCGCGCAAAGTATTTAAAAAACAATTCAAGCTTTAACCAAATAGAAGGTTCCCGTTGAGTACAACGGACGTGAGGGGTGCTAATACCTTCCCCTTGCGTAATCGACTCCCGAACCCGACAATGGTTGCGATGACCAAATCCTTATCCTCATCGTCGAAGGGTTTTATTACCGTTTCCCTTTAAACAAAAAAAAACTTAAGGGTTTATCAACGTTCCCTTTACACAAAAACTTTGGTGGCGGCTTCACAAAGGCCCTCCGAGCGTTCGAGGACGTCCTCGGAGGATTTGCGCGTCTTTTTCCCGAGGAAAAAAACGAGGTGCGCACAATACCCATTTTTATTTCGAATTTTTACGAAATGGGTAAGTTTCAAAAATTGATTTTTAAGAGGAATGAAGATGTTAGGCAAGTTTGTTTGGTGATTCTATTTCATTTCTAACAGCCTAAACCAAGATTAAAATGGGTAAACTTCAAATGATTAAATAAAAGCACAACCCTAATTTCAAACTTCTGAAAATTGCAACAATCAATCATAAAACTTGAAAACAGGAGAAGTGAAAAGAGAAAGCTGCGAATTCGTACCTGATAGAGATGATTCACAAGATGGAAATGGAATATGGACTTGGAATATAGAGATGATGCAAGAAAATAGAAAATTTTGCTTTGTAATGGAATGTTAATGGAAGATGAAATGAAAATGGAATGAAAATGGTTAAGTTAACTAGGGTTTGCTGTTTTGGTGAAATGTAACGGATAAGAGACGATGAGTGGATGGTTGGGGAAGTTAAGGAGAGTAAGTGGCATTGGTTTCTGCACTGACATGTTTTTCTGTCATCGCTACAGCGACCACCAGTCGGTATAGCGAGCGCAGAGTCTGAAGCTTCAGACTCTGACCTTCAGACTCTGAGGATTAGACTCTGAAATTTTGACTCGTCGCTGTAGCGATGGGATTGATCGCTATAGAGACCATGACAGAAAACAGAAAATTTAAAATTTAGACTTGTGCCACTAACTCTTCATGCAAAAATGGATTATACGGACTAAAATACAATTGAAAAAGCAACATACTTACAAAATTGGAGTGCCTCCCAACAAGCGCTTGGTTAACGTCATTAGCTCGACGCCTGTTTCATGTTTGATTACGGATCAGTGAGTGAAATTGTCGTTGTGAGACGATCAACTTCACCACAAAAATAGGGCTTCAACCTCTGGCCATTAACAGTCCAACAAGATTTTGTGACTGGGTCTTCCAGCTCTACTGCTCCATATGGTTTCACTTCTTTGATCATGAAAGGGCCGTACCATTTTGACTTTAATTTTCCCGGAAATAACTTCAGCCTTGAGTTAAACAGCAACAGCATTTGCCCACTTTTTTACTTTTTCCTTGTACAGCCTTGAAGATTCATAAACTTGATTCCTCATTTCCTCTAGCTCATGCATTTGAATTCTTCTTTTTTCACCGACTTGTTCTTGATCAAAATTCAAGAATTTTAGCGCCCAAAACACTTTATGTTCCAATTCGACCGGTAGATGACATGCCTTCCCGTAAACCATTTGAAATGGAGTGAGGCCTATAGGTGATTTGTATGCCGTCCTATAAGCCCACAAAGTTTCATCCAACTTTGATGACCAATCCTTCCTTGATGCTGACACTGTCTTTTCAAGAATTCTTTTAACTTCACGATTCGAGACTTCGGCTTGGCCATTGGTTTGAGGATGGTAAAGTGTTGCTACCTTATGCTTCACTCCATAATGATCAAGTGCTTTGGCAAGCTATGAATTGCAGAAATGTGATCCTCCATCACTTATCAGGACTCTTGGCGTTCCAAATCGGGTGAAAATGTTTTTCTTCAGAAATTTGATCACCGTCTTGCTATTCGCTTTCGGCGATGCTATAGCTTCCACCCATTTTGACACATAATCTACTGCAACCAAGATGTACTCATTTGAATATGAAGATGGGAACGGACCTACAAAATCAATCCCCCAACAATCAAAAACCTCCACTTCCAGGATGCTTTGTAACGGCATTTCATTTCTTTTTGAGATTCCTCCGGTCTTTTGGCACTCTTCACAGTATTGACAGTGTGCATTTGCATCTTTAAAAAAGTGTAGGCCAATAAAATCCGGATTGAAGAACTTTAGCTGTTGTTCTTTCTCCATTGAAATGCCCACCATACGGAGAGTTATGACAATGCCACATGATGCTCTTGGCTTCATCATTTGAAACACATCTCCTCAATAGATTATCAGATCCAATTTTGAACAAATAAGGATCATCCCAAACATATTGAGTAGAATCACGGATGAACTTCTTTTTCATTTGCCAATTATAATCCTCCGGTATAAATCCAGTTGCTTTAAAGTTTGCCATGTCGGCAAACCATGGCCTTTCCTGCACCATAAACAGCTTCTCATCTGGAAATTCTTCCACAACCTCTTTCTCATGCTTTGTTACCTCTTCATTTATTAGCCTTGACAAATGGTCGGCTACTAAATTTTCAGTTCCTTTCTTGTCCTTTATCTCTAAGTCAAACTCTTGCAACAGGAGCATCCATCAAATGAGTCTCTGCTTCGAATCGGCTTTTGTGATAAGGTACTTGATTGCTGCATGGTCAGTATACACAACAATCTTGGAACCAATGAGGTAAGAACGGAATTTTTCTAATGCATATACTATTGCAAGCAATTCTTTTTCTGTTGTTGCATAATTGATTTGTGCATCGTTTAAAACCTTGCTTGCATAATGTATAGCATGAAAAATTTTATTCTTTCGTTGTCCTAGCACGGCCCCCACCGCATAATCACTAGCATCGTACATTAATTCAAAGTCAAGTGCCCAGTTCGGTGCGGTGATTATGGGTGTGGATGTCAAATTTTCTTTTAGAGTATCAAAAGCAATTAAACAATTCTGATCAAAATCAAAGGACTTATCTTTGTTGAGCAAATTGCTCAAAGGCTTTGCGATCTTTGAAAAGTCTTTGATGAAGCGCCGATAAAATCCGGCATGACCAAGAAAAGTCCTGATACCTTTGACATTAATTGGTGGTGGAAGTTTTGCAATCACGTCAATCTTTGCTTGATCAACTTGCATTCCTTTGGAAGAAATCTTGTGACCGAGCACAATACCCTCGGTGACCATGGAGTGGCATTTTTCCCAATTAAGGACCATATTAGTCTCCCTACACCGCTTTAGCACGGTGTCTAAATTCTTCAAACAAAATTCAAATGATGATCCAAAGACAGAGAAATCGTCCATGAACACTTCAATGCTTTTTTCAATCAAATCAGAGAAAATCGCTTGCATACATCTTTGAAATGTTGCAGGCGCATTACAAAGACCAAAAGGCATCCGTCTATAAGCAAAAACCCTGAAAGGACAAGTGAAAGTTGTCTTTTCATGGTCTTCTGGATTCACAGAAATTTGATTATAGCCAGAATATCCATCAAGGAAGCAATAAAAGGCCTGGCCGGATAATCTCTCAAGCATTTGATCCATGAATGGCAATGAAAAGTGGTCTTTTCTCGTTGCTTGATTAAGACTCCTGTAATCAATACACATCCTCCAGCCAGTGACGGTTCTTGTTGGAATTAGTTCATTATTCTCATTCTTTATCACCGTCATACCGCCTTTCTTCGGAACCACTTGAACCGGACTCACCCATGTGCTATCAGAAATCGGGTAAACCATCCCGGCTTCAAGTAACTTCACTACTTCTTTTCTCACTACCTCCTTCATATTTGGATTTAAGCGGCGTTGAGGTTGTGCAATTGGCTTGAAATCCTCCTCCATCATGATTTTGTGCATACAATACGAAGGACTTATCCCTTTCAAGTCGGATAATGTCCACCCGATTGCTTCTTTGTTTTCTTTCAGAATTTCAATTAACTTTCTCTCTTCTTTGCTTGATAAAGAGCTGCTGATAATGACAGGTTTTACACCATCTTCTTCAAGAAAAACATACTTTAAATTAAATGGTAAAACTTTCATCTCCGGCTTTGTTTCTTTGTCATTGGAATCATTCTTCAATTCCTCAATTTTAACCTTGTGAGGAGAAACTTCCTTCAATGAATCTAGCTCTTTCAAGCATTCTTCAATTTCTTTCTCCTCTTCTGCACTTATTACATCAAGTGCGTCTATTAAAACTCTTTCAAGGGCCGTTGGCATATGCAGCTGTTTTCTTGTATCCATGATTACTTCATCAGTTGCATCCATTTTGAAACATGCCCCTTTATCGTGAGGATGCTTTATAGCTTCATTAATGTTGAAATTGACTTCTTCATCGTCCACCCGGACTTTCATTAAACCATCGTTGTCGCGGTGATTTTTGGTTATCAAGCTATTGATTAGCGTTGACTCGCAATTTAAGTTCACCACCGATCTTTTATTTTTCCGAGGAAAGGGAGAAAGTTCGAAAAAACCCTATTTTAAGAGAGATCAAAGGTCCGGGGGTTGGTTACGCAAAGGGAAGGTATTAGCACCCTAAACGTCTATAGTACTCTATAGGAACCTCTTGCTTTTATTTTATCTTTATGCTAAGTTAATTACTTGTTTGTAAAATAAATGCCTAAGTGTAAAAGACTAAGGTGATAAAAAAGAAAGAAGAAAAATATTTTTGTTGTTTTTATTGATTTGGAAAGACAAAGTCTTTTGCCTACGTACCCGAGCGGGATCAAAATCACGTAGTTCGGGGTAAAAAGCCGAGTGATTGGTTTTGATTGATTTTAAAGTTTGAAAAATGTTTTGAGAAAGATGAGAGGCCGTAAAGGCATAGAAGAATAAAAAGAAAGTGAGTTTGATTGATTTTAATTTGAAGAAAACAAGTTTGAGTGATTAAAGATTGATTAAAATTTGATTAAGAAAACAAAGATAAAAGATTAATTTTTTTTGAAAGTTTTGATTATAAAATGTTTTTGGATTTTGACTTTTTTGACTTTTTTATGAAAATTTTGATTAAGTCCTAGGGTCCTGAGACTAAGTTATGCTGAGATATCTAACGCGCCGGATCCCTCAAAATGACGTTGGATCAAGTGAGGGTCCTTTTCCTCGGATACGGTCCACATTACGATATCGTCCTCGACATAAAGCATAAAAAAAATAAATGTGGTGTCGGTGCATATTCTCATTTATATTTATTTATATTGGACCTAGATACATTCTAATAGCAATAAAATAAATGACAAGAATAATAAAAATTGCATTAAAGTAAATATGCTAAAGGAAATAAAAACAATGCATGAAATGCAAAACAATAACTAAATATGGTGCATAAAATAAATAAAGAAAATAAAAATGCAAGACATAAAATAAATATGATGCTGAAAATAAAAGAAAATAAAAATGCAAGACATAAAATAAATATGATGCTAAAAGAAAATAAAAAGACAATAAAATAAATATGATGCATAAAATAAAAAAGAAAATAAAAATGCAAGACATAAAGTAAATATGGTGCTGGAAATTAAAATGCAAGGCGTAAAATAAACATGGTGCTGGAAAATAAATAAAAGAAAATAAAAATGCAAGACATAAAATTAAATATGATGCATAAAATAAAAAGAAAATAAAATGCAAGACATAAAATAAATATGATGCAATAAAATAAAATAAAAAAAATGCATAGTACTGGAAATTAAAAGCAATAAATAAAGTGCTTAAAATAAAAGAAATAAAACAAAATGCAAGAAATAAGAAATAATAAAGAAAAATAAAAGAATAGAGAGGAAGAAAGGGGGTGCGGAAATAATAAGGGGATTGCAGAAAGTAAAAGCGTAGAAATCAGAAAAAGAAAAGGAAAGAGGAGAATGAGCCAAGTCCAAAAAGCTGAGTCCAGAGAGAACCGGTCTGGTTCGGTCCGAAAGAACCAGACCGGTTCAGCAGTCTATAAAAATCTGAACCTGGTTTTTTAATTCATTTTTCACTCTTCTTTCTCTTTCTTCTTTTTTATCTTCTCTCTTACTCTCACTGAATCCTCTCTTCTCTCTCTGTACCTCACGGTTCTCCATTTTCTTTCACAAGTCCACTCCACTTTCTCACATCCTGTCCATTTTCCTTCAAATCCTCTCATGTTTTCATCTTCCTTTTTACATGAATCCGAAAAAAAAAAAAACTCAAAGAAAAAACTAGATCTAGGTTCGGATCATGAGGAAAAACGTACCCTTTTGTGTTTGGATGTTCTGGTTCCGTTTCTGTGGTTTTGGTTCGCAGTTGCCTTGTTGTGGTTTACGGTTTGAGATTTGTGAATTTGCTTTGAGTTTGTGGTTTTGTGATGAGATTTTCGATTTTGTGGTTATGGATTGTGCGATTCTGTTTTTGTGGTTTTGTGATGTGATTTTCGATTTTTGATTTGAACTAGAATGGTTTCTGTTAGTATGGGTTTGTGAAAGAAAGAAAGAGGAAATTTGTGATTTTTTCTGTTTTGTGGTGGCCGGAAATGAAATAGTGGTGGTTGTGTTGGTGGTGTATGGTGGTTTGGTGACTGACTATTCTGTACCCTCTTTGACGTGAACAGTACATATTCTATTTATAGGACAGATATTAGTATGAAAAAAGACAACACTGCCCCTCTGGGCTTGGACTGATTTGGACTTAAAACTGAAAAAAGAAAAAAAATAAAGACTATAATAAAATAAAAAACGAAAATAAAATAAAAATAAAATAAAAAAAGGAAGACACTAATAATAAAAAAGAAAGAAACTAAAAAAAGAAATAAATAAAAATAACCAATAAAATAAAATAATAAAAGGTTGCCTTCGGAACAAAAATATGAGGTATTTTAAAATACCTCCCTGCCGAAATTTCGTCTGAAACGACGAAAATTTCTGGCCTAAAAGACGAGAGAAATGAAATAAAAACGGGTCAAAAATGGGGTATGACAATCGTCAAGATCAATCATCATTCTTGCTGTTTGCATAAAGGTCCTCCCAAGAATGAGTGGTACATCATCATCCTCTGGAATGTTCATCACAACAAAATCAATTGGAAATAGGAATTTATCTACTTTTACCAAGACATCTTCAGCTATTCCAATCGGACGTGTAACAGATTTGTCGGCTAGTTGCAACGTCATTCTTGTATGTTTCAAATCCAAATCACCAACCCTTTTGAAAACAGAAAGTGGGATTAGGTTGATGCATCAATAAGTGCTTTACCGACATTTACATTGCCTATTGATACCGGTAATGTGACTCATCCAGGGTCTTTCTCCTTCTTTGGCAATGTTCTTTGGATGATGGCACTACAATTCGCATCAAGTTGAATTGTTTCTTCTGAAGGTGAGAAAAACACACACACAAGAAAGGGGGGTTGAATTGTGTGACTCTAAAAACTTGTTCTTTTCTTTTTCAAAGACTTAATACAAATTCAGAACCAGGTTCTGAACTGTTATCAGAATATATGCAGCGGATTAAACAAGTAAAAGAGATAAGGGAAGAGAGAGACACAGCAAATTATACAGGTTCCTTCTCAATGTGAGAAGTAGTCCTGTCCCCTTGTATCCAACAAGAGAGTTTCACTATAATCTGAAGATTACACAATGCTCAACCACTAAGGAAGAGACTTCCAGTTGCTCAATCACAAAGAAAGAGGCTTCTATGCTCAACCACCAAGGAAGAGGCTTCCAATGCTCAAGTCACTAAGACAAGAGACTTCCCAATGCTCAAGACACTAAGTCAAGAGGCTTCTGACTCAGACCATAAAGGAATGAGGTTACAAATGCTTAGTATACAGACTAAGACTTTAGGGACCAAACTCGTTTACAAGTAAAGGAGTTTGGGATGAACACTTGATCAAATATCAGAGGTGTTCTCTTAATACAACACAGGTTAAGACTCTTAACCTTAAGAAATTCTAAGTTACAAAGACTGAAGAATTTCTAAGAGTTTTTATGAACTTGACAGTTTTTGACAGAAAACAGAGTGCAGGTTCAGCAATACGTTTCAAAGAGTCTTAGACATTTTTCTTCTTCAAATCTTCTTCCTTTTATAGATAGAAATAGAGCTGTTGAAGATTTGTTTGAATTAAGGAATTTAGCCGTTGCAATTGAACTAGGTTACTGCAATTGTGTGCTGCACTTTTTCAGTCAGAACAGAGCAGGTGCCATTTTTGAATTGGCCCACCTTAAAAACTGGAGAATGTTTGGGTCAGGGAGACAACTGTTCCATTGAGTTGTTCTGACACATCCAGGCATTAAATGCGCACAGTACTGGTAAAAATCCATGCCACATCAGCTTCAGAAGCTTCTCAGTGAACAGTGATCAGAAGCTGCTTCAGTTGTACGGGTCAGAAGCTGGCTTTAGGAGTTGACTGTTGCGTTGACTTCATCAGAGGCACCCAGACTTCAGAAGCTGCCTTCAGACTCAGAAGCTGCACTTTCAGGAGTACCATTTCAGGACCACTTTAGAAGCTTCACTTCAGGAGCACTTCTTCAGAACCTCTTCAGAAGCTCTTACTTCAGGAACACTTCTTCAGGAGTACTTTTCAGGACCAGTTTCTTTCTAGCCTTGCAACCTTGCTTCTTGGCTTTCCTTCTTGCTCTTTAGCTTGTTCTTCATAACCATTATCAATCAATACTAATTAAGCATGTGGTTCTGAAACACTTGAACAAAGCATTAGCAAATAACCAATTTTCTCTTTAATACTTTGTTATCATCAAAACCATAAAGAGAGATATGTTTACACATAAATGTTTCAACAATCTCCCCCTTAATTCAGATGAGAGTTGTTTAACACATTTTGTTCCAACAATCTCCCCCTTTTTGATGATGACAAACATAAGTATTAAAACAGAAAATTGTTGTTAACTTAATTAACAAGTTAACTGCAGGGTGTGAGGCTTGTAAGCTCCCCCTGAGTTTGATCCAAGTTAATTAAGTTCAGTTAAAAACATAAATGTGAAAATTTCAGAATTGTTATTAAGTTTAATTAACAATCTGACTTCAGGAGAGGTTTGTAAGCTCCCCCTAGGTCTGACAATCCTCAAGGTTAGGTTTGTAAGATCCCCTTGATTTTTATCCATGTTAATTAATCTTAACTTAAATCAATATGGTGAAATTTACACTCAGAATTCAAAATGACTTGTTGACTTCAGGTTCTGAGGTTTGTAAGCTCTCCCCCTAAGTCTGATAATCCACAGGATGAGTTTTGTAAGCTCCCTGAGTCTTATCCAAGTTATTTTAAATTCAATTTACTCACTAAGAGTAATGTATCTCACAGAAATGTATCAGAGCCAGAAATTCACTTCAGAGGCTAAGAGTTAGAATCTGTTCTCATAAGTTAAATTTAGTCAGAATTGTATCAGGGCTTAACTGATCAGTATCAAAGCTAGCTTAACAATTGTATCAGAGCTTAAGCCTAACAAATTGTATCAGAGCTTAAGCCTAACAAATTGTATCAGAGCTTAACAAGCTTATCTTCTGACAATTTTAACTTATTTTTGAGCTCAGGTGCTTTAATACTTGTTTTACTTTCTCCCCCTTTTGTCATCAACAAAAAGTACTACTTTATCCCCTTAAGACAGAAAATATCTCCCCCTTTTTCAAGAGAGTTTGAAAATATCTGTATCAGAGCAGAAAAGAATTTTGAAAGAGTTTGAAAGCATGTATCAAAGCAGTTCAGTTTCCCCCTTTTTAAAAGAGTTTGAAAGCAGTTCTGACACCAAGTTTGAAAATATTTCAAAAGGAGTCAGAATTGGGGGGTTGAACCAACCAAGATTGTGAGATATTTTATGCAATCATATGGATAATCAAGCAGCAAAGATAATCATCAGAGCCTACTTGATTTTCAATGAGTATATGACTTACATTAAAAATAGAATGCTGTTCAGAAGCAGAAAAAGGTTTAGGGCTTCTGATCAGGTCATTCTGTGTTCAGACATGACTTGTTCAGTACAAATTTGTTCAGAGTCTGATACCAAAATATATTTTTAAGACTGCTGAACTTATATCAGAGCCTGATACCAAATGAAGGTTTAGCTCAGGGTCTGATATCAACAAAAAAACATTTGTAAAGACTGAACATTGTCTGATACACTTTGGGCATTCAAAAAATGTGTCTGTGCTGAACAGTTTGAAAACAGACTGATACCAAATGAAAAATTGTTTGTTAAGCAATTTGATCATTAAGTATCAGAGCAGAAAATCACATTTTTAAATTGATGACTTTGGGAGGATTAGAGTATAACTTTCAAAGCTTTAATCATCATTGCCCATAGCTATACTTATCAGATTCTGACCAACATTAGATTTTTATCAGATTCAGAAGTCAGAAAATCCAGGTTCTGATCCTTCAGACTCTGAAGTTTTTCAGGCTTAACTTTAGTCAAACTCTCAGAAGATGAGTGTTTGATAAGTCTTAGCTTATGATAAACTCAAAATCAAGGAATACATTCAGATTCAAGCACATTTTTCAAGAGACAAAATGCATGTTCAGATTCTTTTTAATAAAATTGAATCTTTCTTCTGTTAGGGGTTTTGTGAATATGTCAGCCCATTGATGATCAGTATCAATGAACTGAATATCTAAAACACCCTTCTGAACATAATCTCTTATAAAATGATGTTTTATTTCTATGTGCTTGGCTCTAGAATGCAGAATTGGATTTTTAGACAGACATATAGCAGCAGTATTATCACAATAAATAGGAATATTGTCTGCATGAATCTGATAATCCTCTAATTGATGTTTCATCCAGAGCAGTTGTGTGCTACAACTTGCAGCTGAGATGTATTCTGCTTCTGCTGTTGACAAAGCAATGGTTGCTTGTCTCTTGCTGGCCCAGGATATCAGATTCTCACCAAGAAACTGACAGTTTCCACTGGTGGATTTTCTTTCAATTCTGTCCCCAGCATAGTCAGCATCACAGAATCCAACTAGCTTATAATTTAGAGATTTCTTATACAGAAGTCCCAAGTTAGTTGTTCCTTTCAGATACCTGAAGATTCTCTTGACAGCAGTCATATGAGATTCTCTAGGATCTGATTGGAATCTGGCACACAGACATACACTAAATAAAATATCTGGCCTAGAAGCAGTTAAGTATAGGAGAGAACCTATCATACCTCTGTACAGCTTCTGATCTACTTTAGTGCCATTGTCCTCTTTGCTTAAGGTGCAGGTGGGATGCATTGGTGTTGTCATCAGCTTGCAATCATCCAACTGGAACTTCTTCAGAAGCTCCTTGGTGTATTTTGACTGATGAACATAAACACCATCTTTGCATTGGTTGATTTGAATTCCCAAGAAGAATTTCAGCTCACCCATCATGCTCATTTCAAATTCATCCTGCATTAACTTAGAAAATTCCTTGCAAAGGAAAGCATTAGTAGAACCAAATATGATATCATCAACATAGATTTGTACAATTAAGATTTCTTTCTTAACAGTTTTTCTAAAGAGTGTATTGTCAACTTGACCTCTTACAAAATTATTCTTAATTAAGAAGTTGCTTAGCCTTTCATACCAAGCTCTGGGAGCTTGTTTCAGACCATACAAAGACTTCTTTAGTTTAAAAACATGATTTGGATATTTAACATCTTCAAAACCAGGAGGTTGTTTGACATACACTTCTTCAGAAATCACACCATTTAAGAAAGCACTCTTAACATCCATTTGATATAAGATGATATCATGATTAATAGCATAAGAAAGAAGTAACCTGATTGCTTCCAGTCTTGCAACTGGAGCAAATGTCTCAGTGTAGTCTATTCCTTCTTGCTGGCTGTACCCTTGAGCTACTAATCTAGCCTTGTTTCTGATCACTTCTCCTTGTTCATTGAGCTTGTTCCTGAACACCCATTTTGTTCCAATGATGTTCTTCTGATCAGGTTTTGCAACAAGATCCCATACATCATTCCTTTGAAATTGGTTCAGGTCTTCTTGCATTGCTACAATCCAACCATCATCAGCAAGTGCTTCATCAGCAGTTGTAGGCTCAATCATGGATAGCAGGCCAAGCATAGACTCATTCTGAGTGAATGCTGATCTTGTCTTCCTTGGACTGTTCTTGTTTCCAATGATTAACTCCTCAGGATGTGAAGACTTGTACTTGAATGAGGTTCTGGGTGGATTAGCTTCTGAAGGGCCACCAGGGATTTGTTCAGAACCATGCTGATCTTGATTAGCATCAGAAGTAGTGTCATTGCTGGAGAGTTTCTCAGATTCTTCATTGTTTTCAGCTTCTGAACCTTCATCAGAACCTGAACTGGGTTCAGCTTCTGAAGGCTCTTCTGAGATTCTGACATCTGCAAAACTCTCAACCAGCTCTGGTATTTCACTACCAGGCTTCTTATCATCAAACCTAATGTGTATAGCTTCTTCAACAACATGTGTTTCAGAATTATACACCCTGTATGCCTTAGATCTCTCTGAGTATCCTAAAAAGGTACCCTTCTGAGCCTTGGCATCAAATTTCTTTAGGTAGACCTTATTGTTCAGTATGTAACATGTACAACCAAACTGATGAAAATAAGAAATACTTGGTTTTCTTCCTTTAAATAATTCATATGAAGTTTTATTAAGAATGGGTCTGATGTAGATCCTGTTCTGAATATAACATGATGTGTTTACAGCTTCTGCCCAAAAGTACTTAGCAATTTTTGACTCATGGATCATGGTTCTGGCCATTTCTTGTAAAGACCTGTTCTTTCTCTCTACAACTCCATTTTGTTGTGGAGTTCTAGGAGATGAGAACTCATGGAGAATTCCAAGGTTTTCACAAAAGTTTTCAAAAGGTTCATTTTCAAATTCACCACCATGATCACTTCTGATTTTCAAAATTTTCAAATCAGTTTCAGTTTGTACTCGTTTGCAGAATTTGAAAAACACATCATATGTTTCATTCTTAGTTCTGAGGAATTTAACCCAAGTCCACCTACTATAATCATCAACAATAACAAGTCCATACTTCTTCCCATTGATTGAAGCTGTCCCAACAGGGCCAAACAAATCAATGTGAAGGAGTTCTAGAGGTTTAGAGGTGGAAACAATGTTCTTTGATTTAAAAGACGTTTTAGAAAATTTTCCAATTTGGCATGCTGAACACAGAGCATCTGAGTGATAATCAATTTGGGGTAAGCCTCTGACCAGCTGTAACTTGCTAAGCTTAGAGATGAGTCTCCAGTTAGCATGTCCCAGCCTTTTGTGCCAGACCCACTTCTCATCACTCACAGACAGAAGGCAAACTACCTTCTGCTGAACCAATTCAGAAAAGTTTATTTTGTAAACATTGTTTTTCCTACAGCCTCTGAACACTACAGACTTATTTTCATTGTTGATTACAGTGCAAGTGTTCTTATTAAACAGGACTTCATAATTACTATCACATAATTGACTTATGCTAAGTAAATTATGTCTAAGTCCATCTACCAGCCAAACATTATCAATGTACAGGGAAGAATTACCTATCTTACCAGTAGCAATGATCTTTCCTTTCTGACTTCCTCCAAACCCCACAGTTCCTCCCTCTTTCAGAGTCAGGGTTTGGAACATAGACTTGTCCCCTGTCATATGATGCGAGCATCCACTGTCCAGGTACCAGGACCTTTCCTTTACTTTGGATGACAAGCATATCTGCAATTGAAATAATCTCAGACTTAGGTACCCAGATTTTCATGGGTCCTTTGGGGTTAGTCCTGAAAGGTTTTGGCTTCTTGTGTCTGAAGTTATGGTATTCAGACTTGTTCTGATACTTTGGATATGAATCTTTGTATTTAGAATAAGTCTGAGTTTCAGAACCTGAGTGCTTCAGAACCTGAGTTCTCAAAGGTTTGGACTCAGACTTCTTCAGAACCTGAGACTTGAAAGTCTTTGGTTCTGATTTGTTCAGAGTCTGACCTTTTGAGTACTTTGGTTCTGATCTCTTCAGAGTTCTAACTTTGCTTACTTCTGGCACAAGGCAAGCTTCAGTTTTGCCTTTCTTAAAATAGTTTGAAGCAGAAAACTGATTGGTTTGCTTTGGCTTGCTTTGCCTAACATTCTGAGATTGAAAATGTTTTACATTGACTGGTTTAACAGATTTTGAAATTTTAATAAACCCAGTCTTAGAAAAATTTGAATCAGATTTATTCAGATTCTGAGACTTACTAGTTCCAGGTTCTGAACATTTCAGATTCTGAACTTTTTCAGGTTCAGAGTCTGATTTCCTCTTACTCTTAAGCTTAGGACCTTTTGGCTTAGATTTGGGCAGGGTTTTAACATCTGCCTTCATCTTACCTTTAGGTTCAGAAGCTTCAGAGTCTGAGTTGTTCAGAACTTCTGACTTGGTCTCAGATTCTGATACTTTCAACTTCTCAGAACTATCAGAACCAGGCACAAAGCATATACCATTGCCTTTTAAAATATTTTCAGAACATGAAGGTGAGTTTAATTCATTTGAAGGTTTAAATGAATCATAGCCAATGCCTTCACCTTTGTTTCTGATCATATTATACATCATGGAGGCAATTTTAGTTCTATTGAACCCAGTTAACATGAAATCCTGAAGAGCTATTTCCTGTTTATTAGGAACTTCTTCAGATTTCTTATGAGCCTCTTTTCTGAGTTTTTCAACTTCTTCATCATATTCAAAAATTTGATTCTGAAGTTTAAGATTTTCCTCAGACAGCAAGTTTGTTTGATTTTTCAAAGACTTAATTTCTTTTAACTTGCTTTTAAGATGACTCATAAGATCATTAACTGTTTCAATTAAATCAGATCTAGAGAGTTCAGAATATACCTCATCTTCTTCATCAGAATCTGAACAAGATTCTGCATCAGAAGATGCAATTGCCATCAGGGCCAGGTTTGCTTCTTCCTCATCAGATTCTGACTCATTGTCCATATCATCCCATGGTAAAGTGTTGCTACCTTATGCTTCACTCCATAATGATCAAGTGCTTTGGCAAGCTATGAATTGCAGAAATGTGATCCTCCATCACTTATCAGGACTCTTGGCGTTCCAAATCGGGTGAAAATGTTTTTCTTCAGAAATTTGATCACCGTCTTGCTATTCGCTTTCGGCGATGCTATAGCTTCCACCCATTTTGACACATAATCTACTGCAACCAAGATGTACTCATTTGAATATGAAGATGGGAACGGACCTACAAAATCAATCCCCCAACAATCAAAAACCTCCACTTCCAGGATGCTTTGTAACGGCATTTCATTTCTTTTTGAGATTCCTCTGGTCTTTTGGCACTCTTCACAGTATTGACAGTGTGCATTTGCATCTTTAAAAAAGTGTAGGCCAATAAAATCCGGATTGAAGAACTTTAGCTGTTGTTCTTTCTCCATTGAAATGCCCACCATACGGAGAGTTATGACAATGCCACATGATGCTCTTGGCTTCATCATTTGAAACACATCTCCTCAATAGATTATCAGATCCAATTTTGAACAAATAAGGATCATCCCAAACATATTGAGTAGAATCACGGATGAACTTCTTTTTCATTTGCCAATTATAATCCTCCGGTATAAATCCAGTTGCTTTAAAGTTTGCCATGTCGGCAAACCATGGCCTTTCCTGCACCATAAACAGCTTCTCATCTGGAAATTCTTCCACAACCTCTTTCTCATGCTTTGTTACCTCTTCATTTATTAGCCTTGACAAATGGTCGGCTACTAAATTTTCAGTTCCTTTCTTGTCCTTTATCTCTAAGTCAAACTCTTGCAACAGGAGCATCCATCAAATGAGTCTCTGCTTCGAATCGGCTTTTGTGATAAGGTACTTGATTGCTGCATGGTCAGTATACACAACAATCTTGGAACCAATGAGGTAAGAACGGAATTTTTCTAATGCATATACTATTGCAAGCAATTCTTTTTCTGTTGTTGCATAATTGATTTGTGCATCGTTTAAAACCTTGCTTGCATAATGTATAGCATGAAAAATTTTATTCTTTCGTTGTCCTAGCACGGCCCCCACCGCATAATCACTAGCATCGTACATTAATTCAAAGTCAAGTGCCCAGTTCGGTGCGGTGATTATGGGTGTGGATGTCAAATTTTCTTTTAGAGTATCAAAAGCAATTAAACAATTCTGATCAAAATCAAAGGACTTATCTTTGTTGAGCAAATTGCTCAAAGGCTTTGCGATCTTTGAAAAGTCTTTGATGAAGCGCCGATAAAATCCGGCATGACCAAGAAAAGTCCTGATACCTTTGACATTAATTGGTGGTGGAAGTTTTGCAATCACGTCAATCTTTGCTAGATCAACTTGCATTCCTTTGGAAGAAATCTTGTGACCGAGCACAATACCCTCGGTGACCATGGAGTGGCATTTTTCCCAATTAAGGACCATATTAGTCTCCCTACACCGCTTTAGCACGGTGTCTAAATTCTTCAAACAAAATTCAAATGATGATCCAAAGACAGAGAAATCGTCCATGAACACTTCAATGCTTTTTTCAATCAAATCAGAGAAAATCGCTTGCATACATCTTTGAAATGTTGCAGGCGCATTACAAAGACCAAAAGGCATCCGTCTATAAGCAAAAACCCTGAAAGGACAAGTGAAAGTTGTCTTTTCATGGTCTTCTGGATTCACAGAAATTTGATTATAGCCAGAATATCCATCAAGGAAGCAATAAAAGGCCTGGCCGGATAATCTCTCAAGCATTTGATCCATGAATGGCAATGAAAAGTGGTCTTTTCTCGTTGCTTGATTAAGACTCCTGTAATCAATACACATCCTCCAGCCAGTGACGGTTCTTGTTGGAATTAGTTCATTATTCTCATTCTTTATCACCGTCATACCGCCTTTCTTCGGAACCACTTGAACCGGACTCACCCATGTGCTATCAGAAATCGGGTAAACCATCCCGGCTTCAAGTAACTTCACTACTTCTTTTCTCACTACCTCCTTCATATTTGGATTTAAGCGGCGTTGAGGTTGTGCAATTGGCTTGAAATCCTCCTCCATCATGATTTTGTGCATACAATACGAAGGACTTATCCCTTTCAAGTCGGATAATGTCCACCCGATTGCTTCTTTGTTTTCTTTCAGAATTTCAATTAACTTTCTCTCTTCTTTGCTTGATAAAGAGCTGCTGATAATGACAGGTTTTACACCATCTTCTTCAAGAAAAACATACTTTAAATTAAATGGTAAAACTTTCATCTCCGGCTTTGTTTCTTTGTCATTGGAATCATTCTTCAATTCCTCAATTTTAACCTTGTGAGGAGAAACTTCCTTCAATGAATCTAGCTCTTTCAAGCATTCTTCAATTTCTTTCTCCTCTTCTGCACTTATTACATCAAGTGCGTCTATTAAAACTCTTTCAAGGGCCGTTGGCATATGCAGCTGTTTTCTTGTATCCATGATTACTTCATCAGTTGCATCCATTTTGAAACATGCCCCTTTATCGTGAGGATGCTTTATAGCTTCATTAATGTTGAAATTGACTTCTTCATCGTCCACCCGGACTTTCATTAAACCATCGTTGTCGCGGTGATTTTTGGTTATCAAGCTATTGATTAGCGTTGACTCGCAATTTAAGTTCACCACCGATCTTTTATTTTTCCGAGGAAAGGGAGAAAGTTCGAAAAAACCCTATTTTAAGAGAGATCAAAGGTCCGGGGGTTGGTTACGCAAAGGGAAGGTATTAGCACCCTAAACGTCTATAGTACTCTATAGGAACCTCTTGCTTTTATTTTATCTTTATGCTAAGTTAATTACTTGTTTGTAAAATAAATGCCTAAGTGTAAAAGACTAAGGTGATAAAAAAGAAAGAAGAAAAATATTTTTGTTGTTTTTATTGATTTGGAAAGACAAAGTCTTTTGCCTACGTACCCGAGCGGGATCAAAATCACGTAGTTCGGGGTAAAAAGCCGAGTGATTGGTTTTGATTGATTTTAAAGTTTGAAAAAGGTTTTAAGAAAGATGAGAGGCCGTAAAGGCATAGAAGAATAAAAAGAAAGTGAGTTTGATTGATTTTAATTTGAAGAAAACAAGTTTGAGTGATTAAAGATTGATTAAAATTTGATTAAGAAAACAAAGATAAAAGATTAATTTTTTTGAAAGTTTTGATTATAAAATGTTTTTGGATTTTGACTTTTTTGACTTTTTTATGAAAATTTTGATTAAGTCCTAGGGTCCTGAGACTAAGTTATGCTGAGATATCTAAACGCGCCGGATCCCTCAAAATGACGTTGGATCAAGTGAGGGTCCTTTTCCTCGGATACGGTCCACATTACGATATCGTCCTCGACATAAAGCATAAAAATAATAAATGTGGTGTCGGTGCATATTCTCATTTATATTTATTTATATTGGACCTAGATACATTCTAATAGCAATAAAATAAATGACAAGAATAATAAAAATTGCATTAAAGTAAATATGCTAAAGGAAATAAAAACAATGCATGAAATGCAAAACAATAACTAAATATGGTGCATAAAATAAATAAAGAAAATAAAAATGCAAGACATAAAATAAATATGATGCTGAAAATAAAAGAAAATAAAAATGCAAGACATAAAATAAATATGATGCTAAAAGAAAATAAAAAGACAATAAAATAAATATGATGCATAAAATAAAAAAGAAAATAAAAATGCAAGACATAAAGTAAATATGGTGCTGGAAATTAAAATGCAAGGCGTAAAATAAACATGGTGCTGGAAAATAAATAAAAGAAAATAAAAATGCAAGACATAAAATTAAATATGATGCATAAAATAAAAAGAAAATAAAATGCAAGACATAAAATAAATATGATGCAATAAAATAAAATAAAAAAAATGCATAGTACTGGAAATTAAAAGCAATAAATAAAGTGCTTAAAATAAAAGAAATAAAACAAAATGCAAGAAATAAGAAATAATAAAGAAAAATAAAAGAATAGAGAGGAAGAAAGGGGGTGCGGAAATAATAAGGGGATTGCAGAAAGTAAAAGCGTAGAAATCAGAAAAAGAAAAGGAAAGAGGAGAATGAGCCAAGTCCAAAAAGCTGAGTCCAGAGAGAACCGGTCTGGTTCGGTCCGAAAGAACCAGACCGGTTCAGCAGTCTATAAAAATCTGAACCTGGTTTTTTAATTCATTTTTCACTCTTCTTTCTCTTTCTTCTTTTTTATCTTCTCTCTTACTCTCACTGAATCCTCTCTTCTCTCTCTGTACCTCACGGTTCTCCATTTTCTTTCACAAGTCCACTCCACTTTCTCACATCCTGTCCATTTTCCTTCAAATCCTCTCATGTTTTCATCTTCCTTTTTACATGAATCCGAAAAAAAAAAAAAAACTCAAAGAAAAAACTAGATCTAGGTTCGGATCATGAGGAAAAACGTACCCTTTTGTGTTTGGATGTTCTGGTTCCGTTTCTGTGGTTTTGGTTCGCAGTTGCCTTGTTGTGGTTTACGGTTTGAGATTTGTGAATTTGCTTTGAGTTTGTGGTTTTGTGATGAGATTTTCGATTTTGTGGTTATGGATTGTGCGATTCTGTTTTTGTGGTTTTGTGATGTGATTTTCGATTTTTGATTTGAACTGGAATGGTTTCTGTTAGTATGGGTTTGTGAAAGAAAGAAAGAGGAAATTTGTGATTTTTTCTGTTTTGTGGTGGCCGGAAATGAAATAGTGGTGGTTGTGTTGGTGGTGTATGGTGGTTTGGTGACTGACTATTCTGTACCCTCTTTGACGTGAACAGTACATATTCTATTTATAGGACAGATATTAGTATGAAAAAAGACAACACTGCCCCTCTGGGCTTGGACTGATTTGGACTTAAAACTGAAAAAAGAAAAAAAATAAAGACTATAATAAAATAAAAAACGAAAATAAAATAAAAATAAAATAAAAAAAGGAAGACACTAATAATAAAAAAGAAAGAAACTAAAAAAAGAAATAAATAAAAATAACCAATAAAATAAAATAATAAAAGGTTGCCTTCGGAACAAAAATATGAGGTATTTTAAAATACCTCCCTGCCGAAATTTCGTCTGAAACGACGAAAATTTCTGGCCTAAAAGACGAGAGAAATGAAATAAAAACGGGTCAAAAATGGGGTATGACAATCGTCAAGATCAATCATCATTCTTGCTGTTTGCATAAAGGTCCTCCCAAGAATGAGTGGTACATCATCATCCTCTGGAATGTTCATCACAACAAAATCAATTGGAAATAGGAATTTATCTACTTTTACCAAGACATCTTCAGCTATTCCAATCGGACGTGTAACAGATTTGTCGGCTAGTTGCAACGTCATTCTTGTATGTTTCAAATCCAAATCACCAACCCTTTTGAAAACAGAAAGTGGGATTAGGTTGATGCATCAATAAGTGCTTTACCGACATTTACATTGCCTATTGATACCGGTAATGTGACTCATCCAGGGTCTTTCTCCTTCTTTGGCAATGTTCTTTGGATGATGGCACTACAATTCGCATCAAGTTGAATTGTTTCTTCTGAAGGTGAGAAAAACACACACACAAGAAAGGGGGGTTGAATTGTGTGACTCTAAAAACTTGTTCTTTTCTTTTTCAAAGACTTAATACAAATTCAGAACCAGGTTCTGAACTGTTATCAGAATATATGCAGCGGATTAAACAAGTAAAAGAGATAAGGGAAGAGAGAGACACAGCAAATTATACAGGTTCCTTCTCAATGTGAGAAGTAGTCCTGTCCCCTTGTATCCAACAAGAGAGTTTCACTATAATCTGAAGATTACACAATGCTCAACCACTAAGGAAGAGACTTCCAGTTGCTCAATCACAAAGAAAGAGGCTTCTATGCTCAACCACCAAGGAAGAGGCTTCCAATGCTCAAGTCACTAAGACAAGAGACTTCCCAATGCTCAAGACACTAAGTCAAGAGGCTTCTGACTCAGACCATAAAGGAATGAGGTTACAAATGCTTAGTATACAGACTAAGACTTTAGGGACCAAACTCGTTTACAAGTAAAGGAGTTTGGGATGAACACTTGATCAAATATCAGAGGTGTTCTCTTAATACAACACAGGTTAAGACTCTTAACCTTAAGAAATTCTAAGTTACAAAGACTGAAGAATTTCTAAGAGTTTTTATGAACTTGACAGTTTTTGACAGAAAACAGAGTGCAGGTTCAGCAATACGTTTCAAAGAGTCTTAGACATTTTTCTTCTTCAAATCTTCTTCCTTTTATAGATAGAAATAGAGCTGTTGAAGATTTGCTTGAATTAAGGAATTTAGCCGTTGCAATTGAACTAGGTTACTGCAATTGTGTGCTGCACTTTTTCAGTCAGAACAGAGCAGGTGCCATTTTTGAATTGGCCCACCTTAAAAACTGGAGAATGTTTGGGTCAGGGAGACAACTGTTCCATTGAGTTGTTCTGACACATCCAGGCATTAAATGCGCACAGTACTGGTAAAAATCCATGCCACATCAGCTTCAGAAGCTTCTCAGTGAACAGTGATCAGAAGCTGCTTCAGTTGTACGGGTCAGAAGCTGGCTTTAGGAGTTGACTGTTGCGTTGACTTCATCAGAGGCACCCAGACTTCAGAAGCTGCCTTCAGACTCAGAAGCTGCACTTTCAGGAGTACCATTTCAGGACCACTTTAGAAGCTTCACTTCAGGAGCACTTCTTCAGAACCTCTTCAGAAGCTCTTACTTCAGGAACACTTCTTCAGGAGTACTTTTCAGGACCAGTTTCTTTCTAGCCTTGCAACCTTGCTTCTTGGCTTTCCTTCTTGCTCTTTAGCTTGTTCTTCATAACCATTATCAATCAATACTAATTAAGCATGTGGTTCTGAAACACTTGAACAAAGCATTAGCAAATAACCAATTTTCTCTTTAATACTTTGTTATCATCAAAACCATAAAGAGAGATATGTTTACACATAAATGTTTCAACAATCTCCCCCTTAATTCAGATGAGAGTTGTTTAACACATTTTGTTCCAACAATCTCCCCCTTTTTGATGATGACAAACATAAGTATTAAAACAGAAAATTGTTGTTAACTTAATTAACAAGTTAACTGCAGGGTGTGAGGCTTGTAAGCTCCCCCTGAGTTTGATCCAAGTTAATTAAGTTCAGTTAAAAACATAAATGTGAAAATTTCAGAATTGTTATTAAGTTTAATTAACAATCTGACTTCAGGAGAGGTTTGTAAGCTCCCCCTAGGTCTGACAATCCTCAAGGTTAGGTTTGTAAGATCCCCTTGATTTTTATCCATGTTAATTAATCTTAACTTAAATCAATATGGTGAAATTTACACTCAGAATTCAAAATGACTTGTTGACTTCAGGTTCTGAGGTTTGTAAGCTCTCCCCCTAAGTCTGATAATCCACAGGATGAGTTTTGTAAGCTCCCTGAGTCTTATCCAAGTTATTTTAAATTCAATTTACTCACTAAGAGTAATGTATCTCACAGAAATGTATCAGAGCCAGAAATTCACTTCAGAGGCTAAGAGTTAGAATCTGTTCTCATAAGTTAAATTTAGTCAGAATTGTATCAGGGCTTAACTGATCAGTATCAAAGCTAGCTTAACAATTGTATCAGAGCTTAAGCCTAACAAATTGTATCAGAGCTTAAGCCTAACAAATTGTATCAGAGCTTAACAAGCTTATCTTCTGACAATTTTAACTTATTTTTGAGCTCAGGTGCTTTAATACTTGTTTTACTTTCTCCCCCTTTTGTCATCAACAAAAAGTACTACTTTATCCCCTTAAGACAGAAAATATCTCCCCCTTTTTCAAGAGAGTTTGAAAATATCTGTATCAGAGCAGAAAAGAATTTTGAAAGAGTTTGAAAGCATGTATCAAAGCAGTTCAGTTTCCCCCTTTTTAAAAGAGTTTGAAAGCAGTTCTGACACCAAGTTTGAAAATATTTCAAAAGGAGTCAGAATTGGGGGGTTGAACCAACCAAGATTGTGAGATATTTTATGCAATCATATGGATAATCAAGCAGCAAAGATAATCATCAGAGCCTACTTGATTTTCAATGAGTATATGACTTACATTAAAAATAGAATGCTGTTCAGAAGCAGAAAAAGGTTTAGGGCTTCTGATCAGGTCATTCTGTGTTCAGACATGACTTGTTCAGTACAAATTTGTTCAGAGTCTGATACCAAAATATATTTTTAAGACTGCTGAACTTATATCAGAGCCTGATACCAAATGAAGGTTTAGCTCAGGGTCTGATATCAACAAAAAAACATTTGTAAAGACTGAACATTGTCTGATACACTTTGGGCATTCAAAAAATGTGTCTGTGCTGAACAGTTTGAAAACAGACTGATACCAAATGAAAAATTGTTTGTTAAGCAATTTGATCATTAAGTATCAGAGCAGAAAATCACATTTTTAAATTGATGACTTTGGGAGGATTAGAGTATAACTTTCAAAGCTTTAATCATCATTGCCCATAGCTATACTTATCAGATTCTGACCAACATTAGATTTTTATCAGATTCAGAAGTCAGAAAATCCAGGTTCTGATCCTTCAGACTCTGAAGTTTTTCAGGCTTAACTTTAGTCAAACTCTCAGAAGATGAGTGTTTGATAAGTCTTAGCTTATGATAAACTCAAAATCAAGGAATACATTCAGATTCAAGCACATTTTTCAAGAGACAAAATGCATGTTCAGATTCTTTTTAATAAAATTGAATCTTTCTTCTGTTAGGGGTTTTGTGAATATGTCAGCCCATTGATGATCAGTATCAATGAACTGAATATCTAAAACACCCTTCTGAACATAATCTCTTATAAAATGATGTTTTATTTCTATGTGCTTGGCTCTAGAATGCAGAATTGGATTTTTAGACAGACATATAGCAGCAGTATTATCACAATAAATAGGAATATTGTCTGCATGAATCTGATAATCCTCTAATTGATGTTTCATCCAGAGCAGTTGTGTGCTACAACTTGCAGCTGAGATGTATTCTGCTTCTGCTGTTGACAAAGCAATGGTTGCTTGTCTCTTGCTGGCCCAGGATATCAGATTCTCACCAAGAAACTGACAGTTTCCACTGGTGGATTTTCTTTCAATTCTGTCCCCAGCATAGTCAGCATCACAGAATCCAACTAGCTTATAATTTAGAGATTTCTTATACAGAAGTCCCAAGTTAGTTGTTCCTTTCAGATACCTGAAGATTCTCTTGACAGCAGTCATATGAGATTCTCTAGGATCTGATTGGAATCTGGCACACAGACATACACTAAATAAAATATCTGGCCTAGAAGCAGTTAAGTATAGGAGAGAACCTATCATACCTCTGTACAGCTTCTGATCTACTTTAGTGCCATTGTCCTCTTTGCTTAAGGTGCAGGTGGGATGCATTGGTGTTGTCATCAGCTTGCAATCATCCAACTGGAACTTCTTCAGAAGCTCCTTGGTGTATTTTGACTGATGAACATAAACACCATCTTTGCATTGGTTGATTTGAATTCCCAAGAAGAATTTCAGCTCACCCATCATGCTCATTTCAAATTCATCCTGCATTAACTTAGAAAATTCCTTGCAAAGGAAAGCATTAGTAGAACCAAATATGATATCATCAACATAGATTTGTACAATTAAGATTTCTTTCTTAACAGTTTTTCTAAAGAGTGTATTGTCAACTTGACCTCTTACAAAATTATTCTTAATTAAGAAGTTGCTTAGCCTTTCATACCAAGCTCTGGGAGCTTGTTTCAGACCATACAAAGACTTCTTTAGTTTAAAAACATGATTTGGATATTTAACATCTTCAAAACCAGGAGGTTGTTTGACATACACTTCTTCAGAAATCACACCATTTAAGAAAGCACTCTTAACATCCATTTGATATAAGATGATATCATGATTAATAGCATAAGAAAGAAGTAACCTGATTGCTTCCAGTCTTGCAACTGGAGCAAATGTCTCAGTGTAGTCTATTCCTTCTTGCTGGCTGTACCCTTGAGCTACTAATCTAGCCTTGTTTCTGATCACTTCTCCTTGTTCATTGAGCTTGTTCCTGAACACCCATTTTGTTCCAATGATGTTCTTCTGATCAGGTTTTGCAACAAGATCCCATACATCATTCCTTTGAAATTGGTTCAGGTCTTCTTGCATTGCTACAATCCAACCATCATCAGCAAGTGCTTCATCAGCAGTTGTAGGCTCAATCATGGATAGCAGGCCAAGCATAGACTCATTCTGAGTGAATGCTGATCTTGTCTTCCTTGGACTGTTCTTGTTTCCAATGATTAACTCCTCAGGATGTGAAGACTTGTACTTGAATGAGGTTCTGGGTGGATTAGCTTCTGAAGGGCCACCAGGGATTTGTTCAGAACCATGCTGATCTTGATTAGCATCAGAAGTAGTGTCATTGCTGGAGAGTTTCTCAGATTCTTCATTGTTTTCAGCTTCTGAACCTTCATCAGAACCTGAACTGGGTTCAGCTTCTGAAGGCTCTTCTGAGATTCTGACATCTGCAAAACTCTCAACCAGCTCTGGTATTTCACTACCAGGCTTCTTATCATCAAACCTAATGTGTATAGCTTCTTCAACAACATGTGTTTCAGAATTATACACCCTGTATGCCTTAGATCTCTCTGAGTATCCTAAAAAGGTACCCTTCTGAGCCTTGGCATCAAATTTCTTTAGGTAGACCTTATTGTTCAGTATGTAACATGTACAACCAAACTGATGAAAATAAGAAATACTTGGTTTTCTTCCTTTAAATAATTCATATGAAGTTTTATTAAGAATGGGTCTGATGTAGATCCTGTTCTGAATATAACATGATGTGTTTACAGCTTCTGCCCAAAAGTACTTAGCAATTTTTGACTCATGGATCATGGTTCTGGCCATTTCTTGTAAAGACCTGTTCTTTCTCTCTACAACTCCATTTTGTTGTGGAGTTCTAGGAGATGAGAACTCATGGAGAATTCCAAGGTTTTCACAAAAGTTTTCAAAAGGTTCATTTTCAAATTCACCACCATGATCACTTCTGATTTTCAAAATTTTCAAATCAGTTTCAGTTTGTACTCGTTTGCAGAATTTGAAAAACACATCATATGTTTCATTCTTAGTTCTGAGGAATTTAACCCAAGTCCACCTACTATAATCATCAACAATAACAAGTCCATACTTCTTCCCATTGATTGAAGCTGTCCCAACAGGGCCAAACAAATCAATGTGAAGGAGTTCTAGAGGTTTAGAGGTGGAAACAATGTTCTTTGATTTAAAAGACGTTTTAGAAAATTTTCCAATTTGGCATGCTGAACACAGAGCATCTGAGTGATAATCAATTTGGGGTAAGCCTCTGACCAGCTGTAACTTGCTAAGCTTAGAGATGAGTCTCCAGTTAGCATGTCCCAGCCTTTTGTGCCAGACCCACTTCTCATCACTCACAGACAGAAGGCAAACTACCTTCTGCTGAACCAATTCAGAAAAGTTTATTTTGTAAACATTGTTTTTCCTACAGCCTCTGAACACTACAGACTTATTTTCATTGTTGATTACAGTGCAAGTGTTCTTATTAAACAGGACTTCATAATTACTATCACATAATTGACTTATGCTAAGTAAATTATGTCTAAGTCCATCTACCAGCCAAACATTATCAATGTACAGGGAAGAATTACCTATCTTACCAGTAGCAATGATCTTTCCTTTCTGACTTCCTCCAAACCCCACAGTTCCTCCCTCTTTCAGAGTCAGGGTTTGGAACATAGACTTGTCCCCTGTCATATGATGCGAGCATCCACTGTCCAGGTACCAGGACCTTTCCTTTACTTTGGATGACAAGCATATCTGCAATTGAAATAATCTCAGACTTAGGTACCCAGATTTTCATGGGTCCTTTGGGGTTAGTCCTGAAAGGTTTTGGCTTCTTGTGTCTGAAGTTATGGTATTCAGACTTGTTCTGATACTTTGGATATGAATCTTTGTATTTAGAATAAGTCTGAGTTTCAGAACCTGAGTGCTTCAGAACCTGAGTTCTCAAAGGTTTGGACTCAGACTTCTTCAGAACCTGAGACTTGAAAGTCTTTGGTTCTGATTTGTTCAGAGTCTGACCTTTTGAGTACTTTGGTTCTGATCTCTTCAGAGTTCTAACTTTGCTTACTTCTGGCACAAGGCAAGCTTCAGTTTTGCCTTTCTTAAAATAGTTTGAAGCAGAAAACTGATTGGTTTGCTTTGGCTTGCTTTGCCTAACATTCTGAGATTGAAAATGTTTTACATTGACTGGTTTAACAGATTTTGAAATTTTAATAAACCCAGTCTTAGAAAAATTTGAATCAGATTTATTCAGATTCTGAGACTTACTAGTTCCAGGTTCTGAACATTTCAGATTCTGAACTTTTTCAGGTTCAGAGTCTGATTTCCTCTTACTCTTAAGCTTAGGACCTTTTGGCTTAGATTTGGGCAGGGTTTTAACATCTGCCTTCATCTTACCTTTAGGTTCAGAAGCTTCAGAGTCTGAGTTGTTCAGAACTTCTGACTTGGTCTCAGATTCTGATACTTTCAACTTCTCAGAACTATCAGAACCAGGCACAAAGCATATACCATTGCCTTTTAAAATATTTTCAGAACATGAAGGTGAGTTTAATTCATTTGAAGGTTTAAATGAATCATAGCCAATGCCTTCACCTTTGTTTCTGATCATATTATACATCATGGAGGCAATTTTAGTTCTATTGAACCCAGTTAACATGAAATCCTGAAGAGCTATTTCCTGTTTATTAGGAACTTCTTCAGATTTCTTATGAGCCTCTTTTCTGAGTTTTTCAACTTCTTCATCATATTCAAAAATTTGATTCTGAAGTTTAAGATTTTCCTCAGACAGCAAGTTTGTTTGATTTTTCAAAGACTTAATTTCTTTTAACTTGCTTTTAAGATGACTCATAAGATCATTAACTGTTTCAATTAAATCAGATCTAGAGAGTTCAGAATATACCTCATCTTCTTCATCAGAATCTGAACAAGATTCTGCATCAGAAGATGCAATTGCCATCAGGGCCAGGTTTGCTTCTTCCTCATCAGATTCTGACTCATTGTCCATATCATCCCATGGTAAAGTGTTGCTACCTTATGCTTCACTCCATAATGATCAAGTGCTTTGGCAAGCTATGAATTGCAGAAATGTGATCCTCCATCACTTATCAGGACTCTTGGCGTTCCAAATCGGGTGAAAATGTTTTTCTTCAGAAATTTGATCACCGTCTTGCTATTCGCTTTCGGCGATGCTATAGCTTCCACCCATTTTGACACATAATCTACTGCAACCAAGATGTACTCATTTGAATATGAAGATGGGAACGGACCTACAAAATCAATCCCCCAACAATCAAAAACCTCCACTTCCAGGATGCTTTGTAACGGCATTTCATTTCTTTTTGAGATTCCTCTGGTCTTTTGGCACTCTTCACAGTATTGACAGTGTGCATTTGCATCTTTAAAAAAGTGTAGGCCAATAAAATCCGGATTGAAGAACTTTAGCTGTTGTTCTTTCTCCATTGAAATGCCCACCATACGGAGAGTTATGACAATGCCACATGATGCTCTTGGCTTCATCATTTGAAACACATCTCCTCAATAGATTATCAGATCCAATTTTGAACAAATAAGGATCATCCCAAACATATTGAGTAGAATCACGGATGAACTTCTTTTTCATTTGCCAATTATAATCCTCCGGTATAAATCCAGTTGCTTTAAAGTTTGCCATGTCGGCAAACCATGGCCTTTCCTGCACCATAAACAGCTTCTCATCTGGAAATTCTTCCACAACCTCTTTCTCATGCTTTGTTACCTCTTCATTTATTAGCCTTGACAAATGGTCGGCTACTAAATTTTCAGTTCCTTTCTTGTCCTTTATCTCTAAGTCAAACTCTTGCAACAGGAGCATCCATCAAATGAGTCTCTGCTTCGAATCGGCTTTTGTGATAAGGTACTTGATTGCTGCATGGTCAGTATACACAACAATCTTGGAACCAATGAGGTAAGAACGGAATTTTTCTAATGCATATACTATTGCAAGCAATTCTTTTTCTGTTGTTGCATAATTGATTTGTGCATCGTTTAAAACCTTGCTTGCATAATGTATAGCATGAAAAATTTTATTCTTTCGTTGTCCTAGCACGGCCCCCACCGCATAATCACTAGCATCGTACATTAATTCAAAGTCAAGTGCCCAGTTCGGGTGCGGTGATTATGGGTGTGGATGTCAAATTTTCTTTTAGAGTATCAAAAGCAATTAAACAATTCTGATCAAAATCAAAGGACTTATCTTTGTTGAGCAAATTGCTCAAAGGCTTTGCGATCTTTGAAAAGTCTTTGATGAAGCGCCGATAAAATCCGGCATGACCAAGAAAAGTCCTGATACCTTTGACATTAATTGGTGGTGGAAGTTTTGCAATCACGTCAATCTTTGCTAGATCAACTTGCATTCCTTTGGAAGAAATCTTGTGACCGAGCACATACCCTCGGTGACCATGGAGTGGCATTTTTCCCAATTAAGGACCATATTAGTCTCCCTACACCGCTTTAGCACGGTGTCTAAATTCTTCAAACAAAATTCAAATGATGATCCAAAGACAGAGAAATCGTCCATGAACACTTCAATGCTTTTTTCAATCAAATCAGAGAAAATCGCTTGCATACATCTTTGAAATGTTGCAGGCGCATTACAAAGACCAAAAGGCATCCGTCTATAAGCAAAAACCCTGAAAGGACAAGTGAAAGTTGTCTTTTCATGGTCTTCTGGATTCACAGAAATTTGATTATAGCCAGAATATCCATCAAGGAAGCAATAAAAGGCCTGGCCGGATAATCTCTCAAGCATTTGATCCATGAATGGCAATGAAAAGTGGTCTTTTCTCGTTGCTTGATTAAGACTCCTGTAATCAATACACATCCTCCAGCCAGTGACGGTTCTTGTTGGAATTAGTTCATTATTCTCATTCTTTATCACCGTCATACCGCCTTTCTTCGGAACCACTTGAACCGGACTCACCCATGTGCTATCAGAAATCGGGTAAACCATCCCGGCTTCAAGTAACTTCACTACTTCTTTTCTCACTACCTCCTTCATATTTGGATTTAAGCGGCGTTGAGGTTGTGCAATTGGCTTGAAATCCTCCTCCATCATGATTTTGTGCATACAATACGAAGGACTTATCCCTTTCAAGTCGGATAATGTCCACCCGATTGCTTCTTTGTTTTCTTTCAGAATTTCAATTAACTTTCTCTCTTCTTTGCTTGATAAAGAGCTGCTGATAATGACAGGTTTTACACCATCTTCTTCAAGAAAAACATACTTTAAATTAAATGGTAAAACTTTCATCTCCGGCTTTGTTTCTTTGTCATTGGAATCATTCTTCAATTCCTCAATTTTAACCTTGTGAGGAGAAACTTCCTTCAATGAATCTAGCTCTTTCAAGCATTCTTCAATTTCTTTCTCCTCTTCTGCACTTATTACATCAAGTGCGTCTATTAAAACTCTTTCAAGGGCCGTTGGCATATGCAGCTGTTTTCTTGTATCCATGATTACTTCATCAGTTGCATCCATTTTGAAACATGCCCCTTTATCGTGAGGATGCTTTATAGCTTCATTAATGTTGAAATTGACTTCTTCATCGTCCACCCGGACTTTCATTAAACCATCGTTGTCGCGGTGATTTTTGGTTATCAAGCTATTGATTAGCGTTGACTCGCAATTTAAGTTCACCACCGATCTTTTATTTTTCCGAGGAAAGGGAGAAAGTTCGAAAAAAACCCTATTTTAAGAGAGATCAAAGGTCCGGGGGTTGGTTACGCAAAGGGAAGGTATTAGCACCCTAAACGTCTATAGTACTCTATAGGAACCTCTTGCTTTTATTTTATCTTTATGCTAAGTTAATTACTTGTTTGTAAAATAAATGCCTAAGTGTAAAAGACTAAGGTGATAAAAAAGAAAGAAGAAAAATATTTTTGTTTGTTTTTATTGATTTGGAAAGACAAAGTCTTTTGCCTACGTACCCGAGCGGGATCAAAATCACGTAGTTCGGGGTAAAAAGCCGAGTGATTGGTTTTGATTGATTTTAAAGTTTGAAAAATGTTTTGAGAAAGATGATGAGGCCGTAAAGGCATAGAAGAATAAAAAGAAAGTGAGTTTGATTGATTTTAATTTGAAGAAAACAAGTTTGAGTGATTAAAGATTGATTAAAATTTGATTAAGAAAACAAAGATAAAAGATTAATTTTTTTTGAAAGTTTTGATTATAAAATGTTTTTGGATTTTGACTTTTTTGACTTTTTTATGAAAATTTTGATTAAGTCCTAGGGTCCTGAGACTAAGTTATGCTGAGAGATCTAACGATCGCGCCGGATCCCTCAAAATGACGTTGGATCAAGTGAGGGTCCTTTTCCTCGGATACGGTCCACATTACGATATCGTCCTCGACATAAAGCATAAAAAAATAAATGTGGTGTCGGTGCATATTCTCATTTATATTTATTTATATTGGACCTAGATACATTCTAATAGCAATAAAATAAATGACAAGAATAATAAAAATTGCATTAAAGTAAATATGCTAAAGGAAATAAAAACAATGCATGAAATGCAAAACAATAACTAATATGGTGCATAAAATAAATAAAGAAAATAAAAATGCAAGACATAAAATAAAATATGATGCTGAAAATAAAAGAAAATAAAAATGCAAGACAAAATAAATATGATGCTAAAAGAAAATAAAAAGACAATAAAATAAATATGATGCATAAAATAAAAAAGAAAATAAAAATGCAAGACATAAAGTAAATATGGTGCTGGAAATTAAAATGCAAGGCGTAAAAAAACATGGTGCTGGAAAATAAATAAAAGAAAATTAAAAATGCAAGACATAAAATTAAATATGATGCATTAAAATAAAAAGAAAATAAAATGCAAGACATAAAATAAATATGATGCAATAAAATAAAATAAAAAAAATGCATAGTACTGAAATTAAAAGCAATAAATAAAGTGCTTAAACTAAAAGAAATAAAACAAAATGCAAGCAATAAGAAATAATAAAGAAAAATAAAAGAATAGAGAGGAAGAAAGGGGGTGCGGAAATAATAAGGGGATTGCAGAAAGTAAAAGCGTAGAAATCAGAAAAAGAAAAGGAAAGAGGAGAATGAGCCAAGTCCAAAAAGCTGAGTCCAGAGAGAACCGGTCTGGTTCGGTCCGAAAGAACCAGACCGGTTCAGCAGTCTATTAAAAATCTGACCTGGTTTTTTAATTCATTTTTTCACTCTTCTTTCTCTTTCTTCTTTTTTATCTTCTCTCTACTCTCACTGAATCCTCTCTTCTCTCTCTGTACCTCCCGGTTCTCCATTTTCTTTCACAAGTCCCACTCCACTTTCTCACATCCTGTCCATTTTCCTTCAAATCCTCTCATGTTTTCATCTTCCTTTTTTACATGAATCCGAAAAAAAAAAAAAAAAACTCAAAGAAAAAACTAGATCTAGGTTCGGATCATGAGGAAAAACGTACCCTTTTGTGTTTGGATGTTCTGGTTCCGTTTCTGTGGTTTGGTTCGCAGTTGCCTTGTTGTGGTTTACGGTTTGAGATTTGTGAATTTGCTTTGAGTTTTGTGGTTTTGTGATGAGATTTTCGATTTTGTGGTTTATGGATTGTGCGATTCTGTGTTTGTGGTTTTTGTGATGTGATTTTCGATTTTGATTTGAACTGGAATGGTTTCTGTTAGTATGGGTTTGTGAAAGAAAAGAAAGAGGAAATTTGTGATTTTTTTCTGTTTTGTGGTGGCCGGAAATGAAATAGTGGTGGTTGTGTTGGTGGTGTTGTATGGTGGTTTGGTGACTGACTATCTGTACCCTCTTTGACGTGACAGTACATATTCTATTTATAGGACAGATATTAGTATGAAAAGACAACACTGCCCCTCTGGGCTTGGACTGATTTGGACTTAAAACTGAAAAAAAGAAAAAAAATAAAGACAATAATAAATAAAAAACGAAACTAAATAAAATAAAATAAAAAAAGGAAGACACTAATAATAAAAAGAAAGAAACTAAAAAAGAAATAAATAAAATAACCAATAACATAAAATAATAAAAGGTTGCCTTCGGAACAAAAATATGAGGTATTTTAAAATACCTACCCTGCCGAAATTTCGTCTGAAACGACGAAAATTTCTGGCCTAAAAGACGAGAGAAATGAAATAAAAACGGGTCAAAAAGTGGGGTATGACAATCGTCAAGATCAATCATCCTTCTTGCTGTTTGCATAAAGGTCCTCCCACAGAATGAGTGGTACATCATTCATCCTCTGGAATGTTCATCACAACACAATCAATTGGAAATAGGAATTTATCTACTTTACCAAGACATCTTCAGCTATTCCAATCGGACGTGTAAACAGATTGTCGGCTAGTTGCAACGTCATTCTTGTATGTTTCAAATCCAAATCACCAACCCTTTTGAAAACAGAAAAGTGGGATTAGGTTGATGCATCAATAAGTGCTTTACCGACATTTACATTGCCTATTGATACCGGTAATGTGACCTCATCCAGGGTCTTTCTCCTTCTTTGGCAATGTTCCTTGGATGATGGCACTACAATTCCGCATCAAGTTTGAAATTGTTTCTTCTGAAGGTTGAGAAAAACCACACAAGAAAAGGGGGGTTTGATTGATGTGACTCTAAAACTTGTTCTTTTCTTTTTCAAAGGACTTAATACAATTCAGAACCAGGTTCTGAACTGTTATCAGAATATATGCAGCGGATTAAACAGTAAAAGAGATAAGGGGAAGAGAGAGGACACAGCAAATTATACAGGTTCCTTCTCAATGTTGTTAGAAGTAGTCCTGTCCCCTTGTATCCAACAAGAGAGTTTCACTATAATCTGAAGATTACACAATGCTCAACCACTAAGGAAGAGACTTCCAGTTGCTCAATCACAAAGAAAGAGGCTTCTATGCTCAACCACCAAGGAAGAGGCTTCCAATGCTCAAGTCACTAAGACAAGAGACTTCCCAATGCTCAAGACACTAAGTCAAGAGGCTTCTGACTCAGACCATAAAGGAATGAGGTTACAAATGCTTAGTATACAGACTAAGACTTTAGGGACCAAACTCGTTTACAAGTAAAGGAGTTTGGGATGAACACTTGATCAAATATCAGAGGTGTTCTCTTAATACAACACAGGTTAAGACCTCTTAACCTTAAGAAATTCTAAGTTACAAAGACTGAAGAATTTCTAAGAGTTTTTATGAACTTGACAGTTTTTGACAGAAAACAGAGTGCAGGTTCAGCAATACGTTTCAAAGAGTCCTTAGACATTTTCTTCTTCAAATCTTCCTTCCTTTTATAGATAGAAATAGAGCTGTTGAAGATTTGCTTGAATTAAGGAATTTAGCCGTTGCAATTGAACTAGGTTACTGCAATTGTGTGCTGCACTTTTTCAGTCAGAACAGAGCAGGTGCCATTTTTGAATTGGCCCACCTTAAAAACTGGAGAATGTTTGGGTCAGGGAGACAACTGTTCCATTGAGTTGTTCTGACACATCCAGGCATTAAATGCGCACAGTACTGGTAAAAATCCATGCCACATCAGCTTCAGAAGCTTCTCAGTGAACAGTGATCAGAAGCTGCTTCAGTTGTACGGGTCAGAAGCTGGCTTTAGGAGTTGACTGTTGCGTTGACTTCATCAGAGGCACCCAGACTTCAGAAGCTGCCTTCAGACTCAGAAGCTGCACTTTCAGGAGTACCATTTCAGGACCACTTTAGAAGCTTCACTTCAGGAGCACTTCTTCAGAACCTCTTCAGAAGCTCTTACTTCAGGAACACTTCTTCAGGAGTACTTTTCAGGACCAGTTTCTTTCTAGCCTTGCAACCTTGCTTCTTGGCTTTCCTTCTTGCTCTTTAGCTTGTTCTTCATAACCATTATCAATCAATACTAATTAAGCAGTGGTTCTGAAACACTTGAACAAAGCATTAGCAAATAACCAATTTTCTCTTTAATACTTTGTTATCATCAAAACCATAAAGAGAGATATGTTTACACATAATGTTTCAACAATCTCCCCCTTAATTCAGATGAGAGTTGTTTAACACATTTTGTTCCAACAATCTCCCCCTTTTTGATGATGACAAACATAAGTATTAAACAGAAAAATTGTGTTAACTTAATTACAAGTTAACTGCAGGGTGTGAGGCTTTGTAAGCTCCCCCTGAGTTTGATCCAAGTTAATTAAGTTCAGTTAAAAACATAAATGTGAAAATTTCAGAATTGTTTATTAAGTTTAATAACAATCTGACTTCAGGAGAGGTTTGTAAGCTCCCCCCTAGGTCTGACAATCCTCAAGGTTAGGTTTGTAAGATCCCCTTGATTTTTATCCATGTTAATTAATCTTAACTTAAATCAATATGGTGAAATTTACACTCAGAATTCAAAATGACTTGTTGACTTCAGGTTCTGAGGTTTGTAAGCTCTCCCCCTAAGTCTGATAATCCACAGGATGAGTTTTGTAAGCTCCCTGAGTCTTATCCAAGTTATTTTAAATTCAATTTACTCACTAAGAGTAATGTATCTCACAGAAATGTATCAGAGCCAGAAATTCACTTCAGAGGCTAAGAGTTAGAATCTGTTCTCATAAGTTAAATTTAGTCAGATTGTATCAGGGCTTAACTGATCAGTATCAAAGCTAGCTTAACAATTGTATCAGAGCTTAAGCCTAACAAATTGTATCAGAGCTTAAGCCTAACAAATTGTATCAGAGCTTAACAAGCTTATCTTCTGACAATTTTAACTTATTTTTGAGCTCAGGTGCTTTAATACTTGTTTACTTTCTCCCCCTTTTGTCATCAACAAAAAGTACTACTTTATCCCCTTAAGACAGAAAATATCTCCCCCTTTTTCAAGAGAGTTTGAAAATATCTGTATCAGAGCAGAAAAGAATTTTGAAAGAGTTTTGAAAGCATGTATCAAAGCAGTTCAGTTTCCCCCTTTTTAAAAGAGTTTGAAAGCAGTTCTGACACAAGTTTGAAAATATTTCAAAAGGAGTCAGAATTGGGGGGTTGAACCAACCAAGATTGTGAGATATTTTATGCAATCATATGGATAATCAAGCAGCAAAGATAATCATCAGAGCCTACTTGATTTTCAATGAGTATATGACTTACATTAAAAATAGAATGCTGTTCAGAAGCAGAAAAAGGTTTAGGGCTTCTGATCAGGTCATTCTGTGTTCAGACATGACTTGTTCAGTACAAATTTGTTCAGAGTCTGATACCAAAATATATTTTTAAGACTGCTGAACTTATATCAGAGCCTGATACCAAATGAAGGTTTAGCTCAGGGTCTGATATCAACAAAAAAACATTTGTAAAGACTGAACATTGTCTGATACACTTTGGGCATTCAAAAAATGTGTCTGTGCTGAACAGTTTGAAAACAGACTGATACCAATGAAAAATTGTTTGTTAAGCAATTTGATCATTAAGTATCAGAGCAGAAAATCACATTTTTAAATTGATGACTTTGGGAGGATTAGAGTATAACTTTCAAAGCTTTAATCATCATTGCCCATAGCTATACTTATCAGATTCTGACCAACATTAGATTTTATCAGATTCAGAAGTCAGAAAATCCAGGTTCTGATCCTTCAGACTCTGAAGTTTTTCAGGCTTAACTTTAGTCAAACTCTCAGAAGATGAGTGTTTGATAAGTCTTAGCTTATGATAAACTCAGAATCAAGGAATACATTCAGATTCAAGCACATTTTTTCAAGAGACAAAATGCATGTTCAGATTCTTTTTAATAAAATTGAATCTTTCTTCTGTTAGGGGTTTTGTGAATATGTCAGCCCATTGATGATCAGTATCAATGAACTGAATATCTAAAACACCCTTCTGAACATAATCTCTTATAAAATGATGTTTTATTTCTATGTGCTTGGCTCTAGAATGCAGAATTGGATTTTTAGACAGACATATAGCAGCAGTATTATCACAATAAATAGGAATATTGTCTGCATGAATCTGATAATCCTCTAATTGATGTTTCATCCAGAGCAGTTGTGTGCTACAACTTGCAGCTGAGATGTATTCTGCTTCTGCTGTTGACAAAGCAATGGTTGCTTGTCTCTTGCTGGCCCAGGATATCAGATTCTCACCAAGAAACTGACAGTTTCCACTGGTGGATTTTCTTTCAATTCTGTCCCCAGCATAGTCAGCATCACAGAATCCAACTAGCTTATAATTTAGAGATTTCTTATACAGAAGTCCCAAGTTAGTTGTTCCTTTCAGATACCTGAAGATTCTCTTGACAGCAGTCATATGAGATTCTCTAGGATCTGATTGGAATCTGGCACACAGACATACACTAAATAAAATATCTGGCCTAGAAGCAGTTAAGTATAGGAGAGAACCTATCATACCTCTGTACAGCTTCTGATCTACTTTAGTGCCATTGTCCTCTTTGCTTAAGGTGCAGGTGGGATGCATTGGTGTTGTCATCAGCTTGCAATCATCCAACTGGAACTTCTTCAGAAGCTCCTTGGTGTATTTTGACTGATGAACATAAACACCATCTTTGCATTGGTTGATTTGAATTCCCAAGAAGAATTTCAGCTCACCCATCATGCTCATTTCAAATTCATCCTGCATTAACTTAGAAAATTCCTTGCAAAGGAAAGCATTAGTAGAACCAAATATGATATCATCAACATAGATTTGTACAATTAAGATTTCTTTCTTAACAGTTTTTCTAAAGAGTGTATTGTCAACTTGACCTCTTACAAAATTATTCTTAATTAAGAAGTTGCTTAGCCTTTCATACCAAGCTCTGGGAGCTTGTTTCAGACCATACAAAGACTTCTTTAGTTTTAAAACATGATTTGGATATTTAACATCTTCAAAACCAGGAGGTTGTTTGACATACACTTCTTCAGAAATCACACCATTTAAGAAAGCACTCTTAACATCCATTTGATATAAGATGATATCATGATTAATAGCATAAGAAAGAAGTAACCTGATTGCTTCCAGTCTTGCAACTGGAGCAAATGTCTCAGTGTAGTCTATTCCTTCTTGCTGGCTGTACCCTTGAGCTACTAATCTAGCCTTGTTTCTGATCACTTCTCCTTGTTCATTGAGCTTGTTCCTGAACACCCATTTTGTTCCAATGATGTTCTTCTGATCAGGTTTTGCAACAAGATCCCATACATCATTCCTTTGAAATTGGTTCAGGTCTTCTTGCATTGCTACAATCCAACCATCATCAGCAAGTGCTTCATCAGCAGTTGTAGGCTCAATCATGGATAGCAGGCCAAGCATAGACTCATTCTGAGTGAATGCTGATCTTGTCTTCCTTGGACTGTTCTTGTTTCCAATGATTAACTCCTCAGGATGTGAAGACTTGTACTTGAATGAGGTTCTGGGTGGATTAGCTTCTGAAGGGCCACCAGGGATTTGTTCAGAACCATGCTGATCTTGATTAGCATCAGAAGTAGTGTCATTGCTGGAGAGTTTCTCAGATTCTTCATTGTTTTCAGCTTCTGAACCTTCATCAGAACCTGAACTGGGTTCAGCTTCTGAAGGCTCTTCTGAGATTCTGACATCTGCAAAACTCTCAACCAGCTCTGGTATTTCACTACCAGGCTTCTTATCATCAAACCTAATGTGTATAGCTTCTTCAACAACATGTGTTTCAGAATTATACACCCTGTATGCCTTAGATCTCTCTGAGTATCCTAAAAAGGTACCCTTCTGAGCCTTGGCATCAAATTTCTTTAGGTAGACCTTATTGTTCAGTATGTAACATGTACAACCAAACTGATGAAAATAAGAAATACTTGGTTTTCTTCCTTTAAATAATTCATATGAAGTTTTATTAAGAATGGGTCTGATGTAGATCCTGTTCTGAATATAACATGATGTGTTTACAGCTTCTGCCCAAAAGTACTTAGCAATTTTTGACTCATGGATCATGGTTCTGGCCATTTCTTGTAAAGACCTGTTCTTTCTCTCTACAACTCCATTTTGTTGTGGAGTTCTAGGAGATGAGAACTCATGGAGAATTCCAAGGTTTTCACAAAAGTTTTCAAAAGGTTCATTTTCAAATTCACCACCATGATCACTTCTGATTTTCAAAATTTTCAAATCAGTTTCAGTTTGTACTCGTTTGCAGAATTTGAAAAACACATCATATGTTTCATTCTTAGTTCTGAGGAATTTAACCCAAGTCCACCTACTATAATCATCAACAATAACAAGTCCATACTTCTTCCCATTGATTGAAGCTGTCCCAACAGGGCCAAACAAATCAATGTGAAGGAGTTCTAGAGGTTTAGAGGTGGAAACAATGTTCTTTGATTTAAAAGACGTTTTAGAAAATTTTCCAATTTGGCATGCTGAACACAGAGCATCTGAGTGATAATCAATTTGGGGTAAGCCTCTGACCAGCTGTAACTTGCTAAGCTTAGAGATGAGTCTCCAGTTAGCATGTCCCAGCCTTTTGTGCCAGACCCACTTCTCATCACTCACAGACAGAAGGCAAACTACCTTCTGCTGAACCAATTCAGAAAAGTTTATTTTGTAAACATTGTTTTTCCTACAGCCTCTGAACACTACAGACTTATTTTCATTGTTGATTACAGTGCAAGTGTTCTTATTAAACAGGACTTCATAATTACTATCACATAATTGACTTATGCTAAGTAAATTATGTCTAAGTCCATCTACCAGCCAAACATTATCAATGTACAGGGAAGAATTACCTATCTTACCAGTAGCAATGATCTTTCCTTTCTGACTTCCTCCAAACCCCACAGTTCCTCCCTCTTTCAGAGTCAGGGTTTGGAACATAGACTTGTCCCCTGTCATATGATGCGAGCATCCACTGTCCAGGTACCAGGACCTTTCCTTTACTTTGGATGACAAGCATATCTGCAATTGAAATAATCTCAGACTTAGGTACCCAGATTTTCATGGGTCCTTTGGGGTTAGTCCTGAAAGGTTTTGGCTTCTTGTGTCTGAAGTTATGGTATTCAGACTTGTTCTGATACTTTGGATATGAATCTTTGTATTTAGAATAAGTCTGAGTTTCAGAACCTGAGTGCTTCAGAACCTGAGTTCTCAAAGGTTTGGACTCAGACTTCTTCAGAACCTGAGACTTGAAAGTCTTTGGTTCTGATTTGTTCAGAGTCTGACCTTTTGAGTACTTTGGTTCTGATCTCTTCAGAGTTCTAACTTTGCTTACTTCTGGCACAAGGCAAGCTTCAGTTTTGCCTTTCTTAAAATAGTTTGAAGCAGAAAACTGATTGGTTTGCTTTGGCTTGCTTTGCCTAACATTCTGAGATTGAAAATGTTTTACATTGACTGGTTTAACAGATTTTGAAATTTTAATAAACCCAGTCTTAGAAAAATTTGAATCAGATTTATTCAGATTCTGAGACTTACTAGTTCCAGGTTCTGAACATTTCAGATTCTGAACTTTTTCAGGTTCAGAGTCTGATTTCCTCTTACTCTTAAGCTTAGGACCTTTTGGCTTAGATTTGGGCAGGGTTTTAACATCTGCCTTCATCTTACCTTTAGGTTCAGAAGCTTCAGAGTCTGAGTTGTTCAGAACTTCTGACTTGGTCTCAGATTCTGATACTTTCAACTTCTCAGAAACTATCAGAACCAGGCACAAAGCATATACCATTGCCTTTTAAAATATTTTCAGAACATGAAGGTGAGTTTAATTCATTTGAAGGTTTAAATGAATCATAGCCAATGCCTTCACCTTTGTTTCTGATCATATTATACATCATGGAGGCAATTTTAGTTCTATTGAACCCAGTTAACATGAAATCCTGAAGAGCTATTTCCTGTTTATTAGGAACTTCTTCAGATTTCTTATGAGCCTCTTTTCTGAGTTTTTCAACTTCTTCATCATATTCAAAAATTTGATTCTGAAGTTTAAGATTTTCCTCAGACAGCAAGTTTGTTTGATTTTTCAAAGACTTAATTTCTTTTAACTTGCTTTTAAGATGACTCATAAGATCATTAACTGTTTCAATTAAATCAGATCTAGAGAGTTCAGAATATACCTCATCTTCTTCATCAGAATCTGAACAAGATTCTGCATCAGAAGATGCAATTGCCATCAGGGCCAGGTTTGCTTCTTCCTCATCAGATTCTGACTCATTGTCCATATCATCCCATGGTAAAGTGTTGCTACCTATGCTTCACTCCATAATGATCAAGTGCTTTGGCAAGCTATGAATTGCAGAAATGTGATCCTCCATCACTTATCAGGACTCTTGGCGTTCCAAATCGGGTGAAAATGTTTTTCTTCAGAAATTTGATCACCGTCTTGCTATTCGCTTTCGGCGATGCTATAGCTTCCACCCATTTTGACACATAATCTACTGCAACCAAGATGTACTCATTTGAATATGAAGATGGGAACGGACCTACAAAATCAATCCCCCAACAATCAAAAACCTCCACTTCCAGGATGCTTTGTAACGGCATTTCATTTCTTTTTGAGATTCCTCTGGTCTTTTGGCACTCTTCACAGTATTGACAGTGTGCATTTGCATCTTTAAAAAAGTGTAGGCCAATAAAATCCGGATTGAAGAACTTTAGCTGTTGTTCTTTCTCCATTGAAATGCCCACCATACGGAGAGTTATGACAATGCCACATGATGCTCTTGGCTTCATCATTTGAAACACATCTCCTCAATAGATTATCAGATCCAATTTTGAACAAATAAGGATCATCCCAAACATATTGAGTAGAATCACGGATGAACTTCTTTTCATTTGCCAATTATAATCCTCCGGTATAAATCCAGTTGCTTTAAAGTTTGCCATGTCGGCAAACCATGGCCTTTCCTGCACCATAAACAGCTTCTCATCTGGAAATTCTTCCACAACCTCTTTCTCATGCTTTGTTACCTCTTCATTTATTAGCCTTGACAAATGGTCGGCTACTAAATTTTCAGTTCCTTTCTTGTCCTTTATCTCTAAGTCAAACTCTTGCAACAGGAGCATCCATCAAATGAGTCTCTGCTTCGAATCGGCTTTTGTGATAAGGTACTTGATTGCTGCATGGTCAGTATACACAACAATCTTGGAACCAATGAGGTAAGAACGGAATTTTTCTAATGCATATACTATTGCAAGCAATTCTTTTTCTGTTGTTGCATAATTGATTTGTGCATCGTTTAAAACCTTGCTTGCATAATGTATAGCATGAAAAATTTTATTCTTTCGTTGTCCTAGCACGGCCCCCACCGCATAATCACTAGCATCGTACATTAATTCAAAGTCAAGTGCCCAGTTCGGTGCGGTGATTATGGGTGTGGATGTCAAATTTTCTTTTAGAGTATCAAAAGCAATTAAACAATTCTGATCAAAATCAAAGGACTTATCTTTGTTGAGCAAATTGCTCAAAGGCTTTGCGATCTTTGAAAAGTCTTTGATGAAGCGCCGATAAAATCCGGCATGACCAAGAAAAGTCCTGATACCTTTGACATTAATTGGTGGTGGAAGTTTTGCAATCACGTCAATCTTTGCTAGATCAACTTGCATTCCTTTGGAAGAAATCTTGTGACCGAGCACAATACCCTCGGTGACCATGGAGTGGCATTTTTCCCAATTAAGGACCATATTAGTCTCCCTACACCGCTTTAGCACGGTGTCTAAATTCTTCAAACAAAATTCAAATGATGATCCAAAGACAGAGAAATCGTCCATGAACACTTCAATGCTTTTTTCAATCAAATCAGAGAAAATCGCTTGCATACATCTTTGAAATGTTGCAGGCGCATTACAAAGACCAAAAGGCATCCGTCTATAAGCAAAAACCCTGAAAGGACAAGTGAAAGTTGTCTTTTCATGGTCTTCTGGATTCACAGAAATTTGATTATAGCCAGAATATCCATCAAGGAAGCAATAAAAGGCCTGGCCGGATAATCTCTCAAGCATTTGATCCATGAATGGCAATGAAAAGTGGTCTTTTCTCGTTGCTTGATTAAGACTCCTGTAATCAATACACATCCTCCAGCCAGTGACGGTTCTTGTTGGAATTAGTTCATTATTCTCATTCTTTATCACCGTCATACCGCCTTTCTTCGGAACCACTTGAACCGGACTCACCCATGTGCTATCAGAAATCGGGTAAACCATCCCGGCTTCAAGTAACTTCACTACTTCTTTTCTCACTACCTCCTTCATATTTGGATTTAAGCGGCGTTGAGGTTGTGCAATTGGCTTGAAATCCTCCTCCATCATGATTTTGTGCATACAATACGAAGGACTTATCCCTTTCAAGTCGGATAATGTCCACCCGATTGCTTCTTTGTTTTCTTTCAGAATTTCAATTAACTTTCTCTCTTCTTTGCTTGATAAAGAGCTGCTGATAATGACAGGTTTTACACCATCTTCTTCAAGAAAAACATACTTTAAATTAAATGGTAAAACTTTCATCTCCGGCTTTGTTTCTTTGTCATTGGAATCATTCTTCAATTCCTCAATTTTAACCTTGTGAGGAGAAACTTCCTTCAATGAATCTAGCTCTTTCAAGCATTCTTCAATTTCTTTCTCCTCTTCTGCACTTATTACATCAAGTGCGTCTATTAAAACTCTTTCAAGGGCCGTTGGCATATGCAGCTGTTTTCTTGTATCCATGATTACTTCATCAGTTGCATCCATTTTGAAACATGCCCCTTTATCGTGAGGATGCTTTATAGCTTCATTAATGTTGAAATTGACTTCTTCATCGTCCACCCGGACTTTCATTAAACCATCGTTGTCGCGGTGATTTTTGGTTATCAAGCTATTGATTAGCGTTGACTCGCAATTTAAGTTCACCACCGATCTTTTATTTTTCCGAGGAAAGGGAGAAAGTTCGAAAAAACCCTATTTTAAGAGAGATCAAAGGTCCGGGGGTTGGTTACGCAAAGGGAAGGTATTAGCACCCTAAACGTCTATAGTACTCTATAGGAACCTCTTGCTTTTATTTTATCTTTATGCTAAGTTAATTACTTGTTTGTAAAATAAATGCCTAAGTGTAAAAGACTAAGGTGATAAAAAAGAAAGAAGAAAAATATTTTTGTTGTTTTTATTGATTTGGAAAGACAAAGTCTTTTGCCTACGTACCCGAGCGGGATCAAAATCACGTAGTTCGGGGTAAAAAGCCGAGTGATTGGTTTTGATTGATTTTAAAGTTTGAAAAATGTTTTGAGAAAGATGAGAGGCCGTAAAGGCATAGAAGAATAAAAAGAAAGTGAGTTTGATTGATTTTAATTTGAAGAAAACAAGTTTGAGTGATTAAAGATTGATTAAAATTTGATTAAGAAAACAAAGATAAAAGATTAATTTTTTTTGAAAGTTTTGATTATAAAATGTTTTTGGATTTTGACTTTTTTGACTTTTTTATGAAAATTTTGATTAAGTCCTAGGGTCCTGAGACTAAGTTATGCTGAGATATCTAACGCGCCGGATCCCTCAAAATGACGTTGGATCAAGTGAGGGTCCTTTTCCTCGGATACGGTCCACATTACGATATCGTCCTCGACATAAAGCATAAAAATAATAAATGTGGTGTCGGTGCATATTCTCATTTATATTTATTTATATTGGACCTAGATACATTCTAATAGCAATAAAATAAATGACAAGAATAATAAAAATTGCATTAAAGTAAATATGCTAAAGGAAATAAAAACAATGCATGAAATGCAAAACAATAACTAAATATGGTGCATAAAATAAATAAAGAAAATAAAAATGCAAGACATAAAATAAATATGATGCTGAAAATAAAAGAAAATAAAAATGCAAGACATAAAATAAATATGATGCTAAAAGAAAATAAAAAGACAATAAAATAAATATGATGCATAAAATAAAAAAGAAAATAAAAATGCAAGACATAAAGTAAATATGGTGCTGGAAATTAAAATGCAAGGCGTAAAATAAACATGGTGCTGGAAAATAAATAAAAGAAAATAAAAATGCAAGACATAAAATTAAATATGATGCATAAAATAAAAAGAAAATAAAATGCAAGACATAAAATAAATATGATGCAATAAAATAAATAAAAAAAATGCATAGTACTGGAAATTAAAAGCAATAAATAAAGTGCTTAAAATAAAAGAAATAAAACAAAATGCAAGAAATAAGAAATAATAAAGAAAAATAAAAGAATAGAGAGGAAGAAAGGGGGTGCGGAAATAATAAGGGGATTGCAGAAAGTAAAAGCGTAGAAATCAGAAAAAGAAAAGGAAAGAGGAGAATGAGCCAAGTCCAAAAAGCTGAGTCCAGAGAGAACCGGTCTGGTTCGGTCCGAAAGAACCAGACCGGTTCAGCAGTCTATAAAAATCTGAACCTGGTTTTTTAATTCATTTTTCACTCTTCTTTCTCTTTCTTCTTTTTTATCTTCTCTCTTACTCTCACTGAATCCTCTCTTCTCTCTCTGTACCTCACGGTTCTCCATTTTCTTTCACAAGTCCACTCCACTTTCTCACATCCTGTCCATTTCCTTCAAATCCTCTCATGTTTTCATCTTCCTTTTTACATGAATCCGAAAAAAAAAAAAAAACTCAAAGAAAAAACTAGATCTAGGTTCGGATCATGAGGAAAAACGTACCCTTTTGTGTTTGGATGTTCTGGTTCCGTTTCTGTGGTTTTGGTTCGCAGTTGCCTTGTTGTGGTTTACGGTTTGAGATTTGTGAATTTGCTTTGAGTTTGTGGTTTTGTGATGAGATTTTCGATTTTGTGGTTATGGATTGTGCGATTCTGTTTTTGTGGTTTTGTGATGTGATTTTCGATTTTTGATTTGAACTGGAATGGTTTCTGTTAGTATGGGTTTGTGAAAGAAAGAAAGAGGAAATTTGTGATTTTTTCTGTTTTGTGGTGGCCGGAAATGAAATAGTGGTGGTTGTGTTGGTGGTGTATGGTGGTTTGGTGACTGACTATTCTGTACCCTCTTTGACGTGAACAGTACATATTCTATTTATAGGACAGATATTAGTATGAAAAAAGACAACACTGCCCCTCTGGGCTTGGACTGATTTGGACTTAAAACTGAAAAAAGAAAAAAAATAAAGACTATAATAAAATAAAAAACGAAAATAAAATAAAAATAAAATAAAAAAAGGAAGACACTAATAATAAAAAAGAAAGAAACTAAAAAAAGAAATAAATAAAAATAACCAATAAAATAAAATAATAAAAGGTTGCCTTCGGAACAAAAATATGAGGTATTTTAAAATACCTCCCTGCCGAAATTTCGTCTGAAACGACGAAAATTTCTGGCCTAAAAGACGAGAGAAATGAAATAAAAACGGGTCAAAAATGGGGTATGACAATCGTCAAGATCAATCATCATTCTTGCTGTTTGCATAAAGGTCCTCCCAAGAATGAGTGGTACATCATCATCCTCTGGAATGTTCATCACAACAAAATCAATTGGAAATAGGAATTTATCTACTTTTACCAAGACATCTTCAGCTATTCCAATCGGACGTGTAACAGATTTGTCGGCTAGTTGCAACGTCATTCTTGTATGTTTCAAATCCAAATCACCAACCCTTTTGAAAACAGAAAGTGGGATTAGGTTGATGCATCAATAAGTGCTTTACCGACATTTACATTGCCTATTGATACCGGTAATGTGACTCATCCAGGGTCTTTCTCCTTCTTTGGCAATGTTCTTTGGATGATGGCACTACAATTCGCATCAAGTTGAATTGTTTCTTCTGAAGGTGAGAAAAACACACACACAAGAAAGGGGGGTTGAATTGTGTGACTCTAAAAACTTGTTCTTTTCTTTTTCAAAGACTTAATACAAATTCAGAACCAGGTTCTGAACTGTTATCAGAATATATGCAGCGGATTAAACAAGTAAAAGAGATAAGGGAAGAGAGAGACACAGCAAATTATACAGGTTCCTTCTCAATGTGAGAAGTAGTCCTGTCCCCTTGTATCCAACAAGAGAGTTTCACTATAATCTGAAGATTACACAATGCTCAACCACTAAGGAAGAGACTTCCAGTTGCTCAATCACAAAGAAAGAGGCTTCTATGCTCAACCACCAAGGAAGAGGCTTCCAATGCTCAAGTCACTAAGACAAGAGACTTCCCAATGCTCAAGACACTAAGTCAAGAGGCTTCTGACTCAGACCATAAAGGAATGAGGTTACAAATGCTTAGTATACAGACTAAGACTTTAGGGACCAAACTCGTTTACAAGTAAAGGAGTTTGGGATGAACACTTGATCAAATATCAGAGGTGTTCTCTTAATACAACACAGGTTAAGACTCTTAACCTTAAGAAATTCTAAGTTACAAAGACTGAAGAATTTCTAAGAGTTTTTATGAACTTGACAGTTTTTGACAGAAAACAGAGTGCAGGTTCAGCAATACGTTTCAAAGAGTCTTAGACATTTTTCTTCTTCAAATCTTCTTCCTTTTATAGATAGAAATAGAGCTGTTGAAGATTTGCTTGAATTAAGGAATTTAGCCGTTGCAATTGAACTAGGTTACTGCAATTGTGTGCTGCACTTTTTCAGTCAGAACAGAGCAGGTGCCATTTTTGAATTGGCCCACCTTAAAAACTGGAGAATGTTTGGGTCAGGGAGACAACTGTTCCATTGAGTTGTTCTGACACATCCAGGCATTAAATGCGCACAGTACTGGTAAAAATCCATGCCACATCAGCTTCAGAAGCTTCTCAGTGAACAGTGATCAGAAGCTGCTTCAGTTGTACGGGTCAGAAGCTGGCTTTAGGAGTTGACTGTTGCGTTGACTTCATCAGAGGCACCCAGACTTCAGAAGCTGCCTTCAGACTCAGAAGCTGCACTTTCAGGAGTACCATTTCAGGACCACTTTAGAAGCTTCACTTCAGGAGCACTTCTTCAGAACCTCTTCAGAAGCTCTTACTTCAGGAACACTTCTTCAGGAGTACTTTTCAGGACCAGTTTCTTTCTAGCCTTGCAACCTTGCTTCTTGGCTTTCCTTCTTGCTCTTTAGCTTGTTCTTCATAACCATTATCAATCAATACTAATTAAGCATGTGGTTCTGAAACACTTGAACAAAGCATTAGCAAATAACCAATTTTCTCTTTAATACTTTGTTATCATCAAAACCATAAAGAGAGATATGTTTACACATAAATGTTTCAACAATCTCCCCCTTAATTCAGATGAGAGTTGTTTAACACATTTTGTTCCAACAATCTCCCCCTTTTTGATGATGACAAACATAAGTATTAAAACAGAAAATTGTTGTTAACTTAATTAACAAGTTAACTGCAGGGTGTGAGGCTTGTAAGCTCCCCCTGAGTTTGATCCAAGTTAATTAAGTTCAGTTAAAAACATAAATGTGAAAATTTCAGAATTGTTATTAAGTTTAATTAACAATCTGACTTCAGGAGAGGTTTGTAAGCTCCCCCTAGGTCTGACAATCCTCAAGGTTAGGTTTGTAAGATCCCCTTGATTTTTATCCATGTTAATTAATCTTAACTTAAATCAATATGGTGAAATTTACACTCAGAATTCAAAATGACTTGTTGACTTCAGGTTCTGAGGTTTGTAAGCTCTCCCCCTAAGTCTGATAATCCACAGGATGAGTTTTGTAAGCTCCCTGAGTCTTATCCAAGTTATTTTAAATTCAATTTACTCACTAAGAGTAATGTATCTCACAGAAATGTATCAGAGCCAGAAATTCACTTCAGAGGCTAAGAGTTAGAATCTGTTCTCATAAGTTAAATTTAGTCAGAATTGTATCAGGGCTTAACTGATCAGTATCAAAGCTAGCTTAACAATTGTATCAGAGCTTAAGCCTAACAAATTGTATCAGAGCTTAAGCCTAACAAATTGTATCAGAGCTTAACAAGCTTATCTTCTGACAATTTTAACTTATTTTTGAGCTCAGGTGCTTTAATACTTGTTTTACTTTCTCCCCCTTTTGTCATCAACAAAAAGTACTACTTTATCCCCTTAAGACAGAAAATATCTCCCCCTTTTTCAAGAGAGTTTGAAAATATCTGTATCAGAGCAGAAAAGAATTTTGAAAGAGTTTGAAAGCATGTATCAAAGCAGTTCAGTTTCCCCCTTTTTAAAAGAGTTTGAAAGCAGTTCTGACACCAAGTTTGAAAATATTTCAAAAGGAGTCAGAATTGGGGGGTTGAACCAACCAAGATTGTGAGATATTTTATGCAATCATATGGATAATCAAGCAGCAAAGATAATCATCAGAGCCTACTTGATTTTCAATGAGTATATGACTTACATTAAAAATAGAATGCTGTTCAGAAGCAGAAAAAGGTTTAGGGCTTCTGATCAGGTCATTCTGTGTTCAGACATGACTTGTTCAGTACAAATTTGTTCAGAGTCTGATACCAAAATATATTTTTAAGACTGCTGAACTTATATCAGAGCCTGATACCAAATGAAGGTTTAGCTCAGGGTCTGATATCAACAAAAAAACATTTGTAAAGACTGAACATTGTCTGATACACTTTGGGCATTCAAAAAATGTGTCTGTGCTGAACAGTTTGAAAACAGACTGATACCAAATGAAAAATTGTTTGTTAAGCAATTTGATCATTAAGTATCAGAGCAGAAAATCACATTTTTAAATTGATGACTTTGGGAGGATTAGAGTATAACTTTCAAAGCTTTAATCATCATTGCCCATAGCTATACTTATCAGATTCTGACCAACATTAGATTTTTATCAGATTCAGAAGTCAGAAAATCCAGGTTCTGATCCTTCAGACTCTGAAGTTTTTCAGGCTTAACTTTAGTCAAACTCTCAGAAGATGAGTGTTTGATAAGTCTTAGCTTATGATAAACTCAAAATCAAGGAATACATTCAGATTCAAGCACATTTTTCAAGAGACAAAATGCATGTTCAGATTCTTTTTAATAAAATTGAATCTTTCTTCTGTTAGGGGTTTTGTGAATATGTCAGCCCATTGATGATCAGTATCAATGAACTGAATATCTAAAACACCCTTCTGAACATAATCTCTTATAAAATGATGTTTTATTTCTATGTGCTTGGCTCTAGAATGCAGAATTGGATTTTTAGACAGACATATAGCAGCAGTATTATCACAATAAATAGGAATATTGTCTGCATGAATCTGATAATCCTCTAATTGATGTTTCATCCAGAGCAGTTGTGTGCTACAACTTGCAGCTGAGATGTATTCTGCTTCTGCTGTTGACAAAGCAATGGTTGCTTGTCTCTTGCTGGCCCAGGATATCAGATTCTCACCAAGAAACTGACAGTTTCCACTGGTGGATTTTCTTTCAATTCTGTCCCCAGCATAGTCAGCATCACAGAATCCAACTAGCTTATAATTTAGAGATTTCTTATACAGAAGTCCCAAGTTAGTTGTTCCTTTCAGATACCTGAAGATTCTCTTGACAGCAGTCATATGAGATTCTCTAGGATCTGATTGGAATCTGGCACACAGACATACACTAAATAAAATATCTGGCCTAGAAGCAGTTAAGTATAGGAGAGAACCTATCATACCTCTGTACAGCTTCTGATCTACTTTAGTGCCATTGTCCTCTTTGCTTAAGGTGCAGGTGGGATGCATTGGTGTTGTCATCAGCTTGCAATCATCCAACTGGAACTTCTTCAGAAGCTCCTTGGTGTATTTTGACTGATGAACATAAACACCATCTTTGCATTGGTTGATTTGAATTCCCAAGAAGAATTTCAGCTCACCCATCATGCTCATTTCAAATTCATCCTGCATTAACTTAGAAAATTCCTTGCAAAGGAAAGCATTAGTAGAACCAAATATGATATCATCAACATAGATTTGTACAATTAAGATTTCTTTCTTAACAGTTTTTCTAAAGAGTGTATTGTCAACTTGACCTCTTACAAAATTATTCTTAATTAAGAAGTTGCTTAGCCTTTCATACCAAGCTCTGGGAGCTTGTTTCAGACCATACAAAGACTTCTTTAGTTTAAAAACATGATTTGGATATTTAACATCTTCAAAACCAGGAGGTTGTTTGACATACACTTCTTCAGAAATCACACCATTTAAGAAAGCACTCTTAACATCCATTTGATATAAGATGATATCATGATTAATAGCATAAGAAAGAAGTAACCTGATTGCTTCCAGTCTTGCAACTGGAGCAAATGTCTCAGTGTAGTCTATTCCTTCTTGCTGGCTGTACCCTTGAGCTACTAATCTAGCCTTGTTTCTGATCACTTCTCCTTGTTCATTGAGCTTGTTCCTGAACACCCATTTTGTTCCAATGATGTTCTTCTGATCAGGTTTTGCAACAAGATCCCATACATCATTCCTTTGAAATTGGTTCAGGTCTTCTTGCATTGCTACAATCCAACCATCATCAGCAAGTGCTTCATCAGCAGTTGTAGGCTCAATCATGGATAGCAGGCCAAGCATAGACTCATTCTGAGTGAATGCTGATCTTGTCTTCCTTGGACTGTTCTTGTTTCCAATGATTAACTCCTCAGGATGTGAAGACTTGTACTTGAATGAGGTTCTGGGTGGATTAGCTTCTGAAGGGCCACCAGGGATTTGTTCAGAACCATGCTGATCTTGATTAGCATCAGAAGTAGTGTCATTGCTGGAGAGTTTCTCAGATTCTTCATTGTTTTCAGCTTCTGAACCTTCATCAGAACCTGAACTGGGTTCAGCTTCTGAAGGCTCTTCTGAGATTCTGACATCTGCAAAACTCTCAACCAGCTCTGGTATTTCACTACCAGGCTTCTTATCATCAAACCTAATGTGTATAGCTTCTTCAACAACATGTGTTTCAGAATTATACACCCTGTATGCCTTAGATCTCTCTGAGTATCCTAAAAAGGTACCCTTCTGAGCCTTGGCATCAAATTTCTTTAGGTAGACCTTATTGTTCAGTATGTAACATGTACAACCAAACTGATGAAAATAAGAAATACTTGGTTTTCTTCCTTTAAATAATTCATATGAAGTTTTATTAAGAATGGGTCTGATGTAGATCCTGTTCTGAATATAACATGATGTGTTTACAGCTTCTGCCCAAAAGTACTTAGCAATTTTTGACTCATGGATCATGGTTCTGGCCATTTCTTGTAAAGACCTGTTCTTTCTCTCTACAACTCCATTTTGTTGTGGAGTTCTAGGAGATGAGAACTCATGGAGAATTCCAAGGTTTTCACAAAAGTTTTCAAAAGGTTCATTTTCAAATTCACCACCATGATCACTTCTGATTTTCAAAATTTTCAAATCAGTTTCAGTTTGTACTCGTTTGCAGAATTTGAAAAACACATCATATGTTTCATTCTTAGTTCTGAGGAATTTAACCCAAGTCCACCTACTATAATCATCAACAATAACAAGTCCATACTTCTTCCCATTGATTGAAGCTGTCCCAACAGGGCCAAACAAATCAATGTGAAGGAGTTCTAGAGGTTTAGAGGTGGAAACAATGTTCTTTGATTTAAAAGACGTTTTAGAAAATTTTCCAATTTGGCATGCTGAACACAGAGCATCTGAGTGATAATCAATTTGGGGTAAGCCTCTGACCAGCTGTAACTTGCTAAGCTTAGAGATGAGTCTCCAGTTAGCATGTCCCAGCCTTTTGTGCCAGACCCACTTCTCATCACTCACAGACAGAAGGCAAACTACCTTCTGCTGAACCAATTCAGAAAAGTTTATTTTGTAAACATTGTTTTTCCTACAGCCTCTGAACACTACAGACTTATTTTCATTGTTGATTACAGTGCAAGTGTTCTTATTAAACAGGACTTCATAATTACTATCACATAATTGACTTATGCTAAGTAAATTATGTCTAAGTCCATCTACCAGCCAAACATTATCAATGTACAGGGAAGAATTACCTATCTTACCAGTAGCAATGATCTTTCCTTTCTGACTTCCTCCAAACCCCACAGTTCCTCCCTCTTTCAGAGTCAGGGTTTGGAACATAGACTTGTCCCCTGTCATATGATGCGAGCATCCACTGTCCAGGTACCAGGACCTTTCCTTTACTTTGGATGACAAGCATATCTGCAATTGAAATAATCTCAGACTTAGGTACCCAGATTTTCATGGGTCCTTTGGGGTTAGTCCTGAAAGGTTTTGGCTTCTTGTGTCTGAAGTTATGGTATTCAGACTTGTTCTGATACTTTGGATATGAATCTTTGTATTTAGAATAAGTCTGAGTTTCAGAACCTGAGTGCTTCAGAACCTGAGTTCTCAAAGGTTTGGACTCAGACTTCTTCAGAACCTGAGACTTGAAAGTCTTTGGTTCTGATTTGTTCAGAGTCTGACCTTTTGAGTACTTTGGTTCTGATCTCTTCAGAGTTCTAACTTTGCTTACTTCTGGCACAAGGCAAGCTTCAGTTTTGCCTTTCTTAAAATAGTTTGAAGCAGAAAACTGATTGGTTTGCTTTGGCTTGCTTTGCCTAACATTCTGAGATTGAAAATGTTTTACATTGACTGGTTTAACAGATTTTGAAATTTTAATAAACCCAGTCTTAGAAAAATTTGAATCAGATTTATTCAGATTCTGAGACTTACTAGTTCCAGGTTCTGAACATTTCAGATTCTGAACTTTTTCAGGTTCAGAGTCTGATTTCCTCTTACTCTTAAGCTTAGGACCTTTTGGCTTAGATTTGGGCAGGGTTTTAACATCTGCCTTCATCTTACCTTTAGGTTCAGAAGCTTCAGAGTCTGAGTTGTTCAGAACTTCTGACTTGGTCTCAGATTCTGATACTTTCAACTTCTCAGAACTATCAGAACCAGGCACAAAGCATATACCATTGCCTTTTAAAATATTTTCAGAACATGAAGGTGAGTTTAATTCATTTGAAGGTTTAAATGAATCATAGCCAATGCCTTCACCTTTGTTTCTGATCATATTATACATCATGGAGGCAATTTTAGTTCTATTGAACCCAGTTAACATGAAATCCTGAAGAGCTATTTCCTGTTTATTAGGAACTTCTTCAGATTTCTTATGAGCCTCTTTTCTGAGTTTTTCAACTTCTTCATCATATTCAAAAATTTGATTCTGAAGTTTAAGATTTTCCTCAGACAGCAAGTTTGTTTGATTTTTCAAAGACTTAATTTCTTTTAACTTGCTTTTAAGATGACTCATAAGATCATTAACTGTTTCAATTAAATCAGATCTAGAGAGTTCAGAATATACCTCATCTTCTTCATCAGAATCTGAACAAGATTCTGCATCAGAAGATGCAATTGCCATCAGGGCCAGGTTTGCTTCTTCCTCATCAGATTCTGACTCATTGTCCATATCATCCCATGTAGCCATGAGACTCTTCTTAAGCTTATTTCTGAAACTGCTGGACTTTGAGCTGGATTTCTTTGCTTTTTCCTTTGATTTTTCCTTCTGAAGATCAGGACAATCAGCAATGAAGTGCCCAGGCTTTTTGCAATTGTAGCAGTTTTCCTTCTGGACGTCCTTCTTTGAACCAGAACCAGATCCTCTGAAGTTACTGCTTCTGTTAGAGAATTTTTTCTTTCTATTCATCAGATACTGAAGTCTTTTAGAAATCATTGCAAGCTCATCAGCATCTGAATCTTCATCAGAATTTCCCTCAGGAAACTCTTCTTCAGATTCAATTGCTTTCAAGGCTTTAGCAGGTTTTCTTTTAGACTTCAGAGCTAATGTTTTTGGTTCTCTAACAGACTCATCCTCATTGAGTCCCAATTCATGCACCTTGAGGGAGCTTATAAGATCCTCAATACTTAGAGTATTCAGATCCTTAGCTTCCTCAATGGCAGTCACTTTAGGTCTCCATTTAGATGGCAGACTTCTAAGGATTTTATTCACATGGTCAGCTGTGGTATAACTCTTCTTCAGAATCTGAAGTCCAGAAACCAGAGTCTGAAATCTTGAGAACATAGTCTCAATATTTTCATCCTCTTTCATTCTGAACAGTTCATATTGCTGAACAAGAATGTTTGCCTTAGCTTCTCTAACTTTCTGATTACCTTCATAGTTAGAGCAGAGGGATGTGAATATGGCTTTGGCTGTTGACTTATCACTCAGCTTCTGATACTCAGTGTGAGGTAATGAATCCACAATGATTCCTCTCACATGGTGATGCTTCCTATAGATCTTTCTTTCTGCATCACTTAGAGTTCTTCTGTTGACAGCAACACCTTCTTCATCTACTGGTATTGAGATTCCATCTTCAATAATATCCCATAAAGTATCATCAATCCCAATAATGTGACTATACATTTTACTCTTCCACCAAGAGAATTTTTCTGGGTCACCAGTAAACATAGGAGGTTTATTGTGTGACCTAGACTTCTTTTCTTCAGTACTATAGTCATATTGAACATTTCTTTGATTTCTGGGAGATGGTGGATTTCTGGGAGAGGGTGGAGGTGAACCACTAGTTGAGGTCATGTTTTTCTCAGGATCCTACTGACACACTGTAAAGTGTTAATATCAGAACCGGAGCTCTGATACCAACTGAAGGTGAGAAAAACACACACACAAGAAGGGGGGGTTGAATTGTGTGACTCTAAAAACTTGTTCTTTTCTTTTTCAAAGACTTAATACAAATTCAGAACCAGGTTCTGAACTGTTATCAGAATATATGCAGCGGATTAAACAAGTAAAAGAGATAAGGGAAGAGAGAGACACAGCAAATTATACAGGTTCCTTCTCAATGTGAGAAGTAGTCCTGTCCCCTTGTATCCAACAAGAGAGTTTCACTATAATCTGAAGATTACACAATGCTCAACCACTAAGGAAGAGACTTCCAGTTGCTCAATCACAAAGAAAGAGGCTTCTATGCTCAACCACCAAGGAAGAGGCTTCCAATGCTCAAGTCACTAAGACAAGAGACTTCCCAATGCTTAAGACACTAAGTCAAGAGGCTTCTGACTCAGACCATAAAGGAATGAGGTTACAAATGCTTAGTATACAGACTAAGACTTTAGGGACCAAACTGGTTTACAAGTAAAGGAGTTTGGGATGAACACTTGATCAAATATCAGAGGTGTTCTCTTAATACAACACAGGTTAAGACTCTTAACCTTAAGAAATTCTAAGTTACAAAGACTAAAGAATTTCTAAGAGTTTTTATGAACTTGACAGTTTTTGACAGAAAACAGAGTGCAGGTTCAGCAATACGTTTCAAAGAGTCTTAGACATTTTTCTTCTTCAAATCTTCTTCCTTTTATAGATAGAAATAGAGCTGTTGAAGATTTGCTTGAATTAAGGAATTTAGCCGTTGCAATTGAACTAGGTTACTGCAATTGTGTGCTGCACTTTTTCAGTCAGAACAGAGCAGGTGCCATTTTTGAATTGGCCCACCTTAAAAACTGGAGAATGTTTGGGTCAGGGAGACAACTGTTCCATTGAGTTGTTCTGACACATCCAGGCATTAAATGCGCACAGTACTGGTAAAAATCCATGCCACATCAGCTTCAGAAGCTTCTCAGTGAACAGTGATCAGAAGCTGCTTCAGTTGTACGGGTCAGAAGCTGGCTTCAGGAGTTGACTGTTGCGTTGACTTCATCAGAGGCACCCAGACTTCAGAAGCTACCTTCAGACTCAGAAGCTGCACTTTCAGGAGTACCATTTCAGGACCACTTCAGAAGCTTCACTTCAGGAGCACTTCTTCAGAACCTCTTCAGAAGCTCTTACTTCAGGAACACTTCTTCAGGAGTACTTTTTCAGGACCAGTTTCTTTCTAGCCTTGCAACCTTGCTTCTTGGCTTTCCTTCTTGCTCTTTAGCTTGTTCTTCATAACCATTATCAATCAATACTAATTAAGCATGTGGTTCTGAAACACTTGAACAAAGCATTAGCAAATAACCAATTTTCTCTTTAATACTTTGTTATCATCAAAACCATAAAGAGAGATATGTTTACACATAAATGTTTCAACAATCTCCCCCTTAATTCAGATGAGAGTTGTTTAACACATTTTTTCCAACATCTTCATCATTGTACCTTCGTTTCTTGGACAAAATTTCTTTCATAAATTTTGCGTATGTCGGCATTTGTTCCAAGGCTTCCGAGAATGGGATATTAATTTGTAATCTTTTGAAAATATCAAGGAACCTTGCAAATTGTTGTTCTTTGATCTTCTTGGTTGGTGTGAGTGGGTATGGCAAATGTTGATTTGGCACATTCTTCACAGTTTCTTGCTTCTTGCTCTTCTCCTTCACCATATCTTTACTCTTATTCTCCAACTTCTCATTTTCAACTAAATCATCCTCTTTATTTTCTTCCTCTGCTTCTTTCTCACTTCCTTCTTTATTTTCTTCCTCCTCCTCAACTTCATACTCTTCAATCACTTTTCTCTCCACCTCCAGGTTATCACCTATTCCTCTACCAACCACCTTACCACTCCTTGTTGTTACACCTTTACAATGTTCTTTAGGATTGGCTTGTGTGTTGGCAGTGAATGTTCCTCCTTGTTGATCGGCTAATTGTCTTGCTAATTGTCTGACTTGTGTTTCAAGGTTTTTGATGGTTGCGTCGGTGTTCTTTTGATTAGCCATTGACATTTGCATAAATTGATTCAAGGTGTCTTCCAACTTCTGGTTGCGGTCATGTTGGGGTGGATATTGATTGAAATTGTTGTATGGTTGTCGTTTTGATGGCCCAGCATCTTGTCTCCATGGTTGGCCATAGCTTGCTCCTTGACCAAAGTTCAGGTTGTTTCCTCTTTGGAAATTGTTGTTATTGCCCGGATATTGTCCTTGATACTGATTCGGTCTTTGTTGATTATCGACATAGCTCACTTCTTCGGTTGGCGGTGGACAATAGCCTGTGGGATGATCACGTGAACATAGCTCAACAAATGCGACTTGTTGATGCCTTCTTTGTTCATTCTGCATCTCTTTCATTTGTTGTGGAAGGTTGGCCATCTTCCTTGTGAGTTCCTCCACTTGTTGAGTCAACAACTTGTTTTGTGCTAGAATGGCATCATTTGTTCCCAAGTCGAGAATACCGGCTTTTCTTTGTGAGGGATTTCTGTTGTGCTGAGCTTGATGATCATTGAGTGCCATTTTTTCAATAATTGCTAGAGCATCTTCCGCACTCTTTGACATTAGTGAACCACCTGCGGTTGCGTCAAGTAAGAGCTTTGATTGTTGTTGCATTCCATTGTGGAAAATATGTATCTGAGTAAGATCATCAAAACCATGGTTTGGACATTTTCTTAACATTGACTTGTATCGCTCCCAGGCTTCACAAGTGTCTCACTTGCTCCTTGAGAAAAAACGGCAATGGTAGTCTTGGCTTCCATAAATCTGTTTTGTGGAAAGAATCTTTCGAGAAATTTCTCCTCAAGAGTATTCCAATTTGTCATTACTTGTGCTGGTTGGTCCAAGTACCATTCTTTAGCTTTTCCAACCAATGAATGACGAAACATTCTCATGAATATGGCCTCTTCCTCATCTTCAGTTGCTCCCAAGGTGCCAGCAATTTCATAAAACTTGGTCAGGTGTTGAAAGGGGTCCTCATGATCCAAACCTGAGAAAGGGTTAGCATATAAAATCTCGAGAATCCCAGTCTTCATTTCTGTCTGTTTAGTAGTCCTTGGAGACTTTCCCAGTTGAGAGAGACGTCGAGGGCTGTTATGACATGGTAGCACACTGCTACCAGACCCTGAAGATCCTTCTCCTTCTTTTGCCATATCTATTTGTTGTGTTGAAACTGGTGAAGGAATGGAAACAGAGGTTCCTTCTTGTTGCCTCTTCTTGGCTAGCTGCCTTTTCTTTCGGTTTTTACTATTATTTCTCCGAGCAGTTCTCTCTATCTCTGAGTCAAAAAGCAGTTGATCTTCCTGCATTTTACCTCGCATAAACAGAGTTCGAAAATCTAACCAAATAGATTAGCAACAGGATGGATAAAAAATGAAATTTATATACATAAAATTAATATTTGCAAAATTGCTTAAAACAATAATTTTTGCTGCAATGATTATGATATCTAAACGTTAATCCCCGGCAACGGCGCCATTTTGATGTTTAGTCAAAAGTAAGTATGTTTTTATATCGTCTCCACAGGGATTAATGCGACATCATAAACCGTTCAACACCAATTATCATTTTAAGTTAAGGGTTTAATCATTTGTTTGCTATAAACTATTCGACTTTAAAACATTAATAAAAACGGAGAGTAATAGGGCGTAGAAAGCGTTAGGATCAAAGTTCATCAATCAAACATCGATTATATTCTAATGATCATATATATGGATTCTAGCTTTTCTTATATACGATATTATCACGTATCACTCGACAACATCATTCGTGTCCAAATGACGTTGTGAGATCGATCGTATCGTTTAATCGACGATGTCTCAATCTATTAAACGATTCGAAAGCTTTACGTTCAGACACTTTGTGTGATTATCAAAACCAAATTGCATGTCTAGAATTTCTTATTTTGATAGAATAGTATTCTAAACCTAGATTCAAAAGTATTTTTCAATATCATTTAAATCAAACATAATAATGGAAAACAAGAATAAACTCAATGATATATAAAAGGCTAGAATCATATATTTTTAAGATCAAAAGATTACATCTAAGATTGATTGATTACCTCTAATCCCAACAAAGGGGATTTAGTTGTTCATTTTCATGACAACAATACAAAAGTGGAAAGAAAGATGGAGATCCAAAGCTAAGACTTGATTTCTCAAAGATTCTTAGTTAATCTACACTTAGATCACTTTTGCTCTATGAAGAATGCCTCTTTTTAGCCCTATTCTCTTTCTGGAAGTATATGTTAATAATCAGAAAATGAGCTAAAAGGCTTAAATACTATCTGGTTTTTATAAGGCTCGCTACAGGGATGGGTTGGTCGCTGTAGCGATGGAAGATTTCTTGGCCTTTGGGTTTGCTCCACGTCAGCAAACGGGGTTCAAACTGCCCTAGGTTGCTATAGCGACCAGATCCATCGCTGTAGCGATGGAACCTTAGTTTCTCCCTGCCTAGGCGCGCTATAGCGACTAATCCTCCGCTGTAGCGATGAAGCCTTATCAATTCTTCATGTTTCTTTGCTCAATTTCAGGTCCTAACATGGTATTTCCTGCACAAATGGATGGGGTAAGACATAGGATCAATAATTTGACATTCGATCAATAATTCTGAGCTTATCCTATGATAACTTGCAAAACAAGTAACATAAGTGCCTAAAAATATATCAAAAGATAACTGCTTTCTGGCACTTATCAATCATCAAAACTCCTCCAAAGACGGACACCACTTGTGTGACATTGTGGTGCCAATGTCATGTGACACATGCCACCCTTTACTTAAAAAAAGTAACAAAGAGCAATAAATTCTTATGAAAAAGAGAAAAGAAAAACACTTGTCACATTATGGTTGGTCAATATCACATGACATTGACACCACAATGTCACACAAGTGCTATCCTCCGAGCACTCTAACTTTTTTTTTTACAAGGAAGGACTATAGCTAAGTTGATCATACTTACATGAAATCTTGTCTTCCAAAAAAATTTGTTTCCGTTTAATTGTATTTTTTATAAAAACTTTGCGAAAGACTTAACTTCTTATCAATAAAGTCGGTATTCTTTGAATGCATTTAATTGTTTAAATTTTATCTTAAGACTAAAATGACATTTGATGTATTGAATAATTGATAACGATTCGAATTATAGATTATTCACTTCTCTACATTTAAAATGTGATTCTCAAAACTAACATATTAGAAGAAAAAAAATATCCTTTGGATTTTCGTTTAAGCAATTAATAAAATAAATGAAACAATCTTCCGATATATCCCCTCTGTGTCCATGCTTTGAGAGATTGTGTGCAATCAACTCGAGTTTGACTTAAGTTAGTAACTTATAATCACATTACTAATTTATTTTCTTTGAATTGCAGGGATTGGATCGTTGACAATCTCAACAACAAGAAGATCGGAGCACACAAGATTGAATGACAAACTATCTTTATGGTAACATGTTGGCACTTGTGGATGTGGAGGAATAGGAGCATTTTTGAAGAGGAGTCCCATCACCCCTTTCAATCCAATTGATATGATTCTTGAGATGGCTACAGAGATTGATAGTTGCGAACAAACACATAACTGGATGACCTTAGCACACTAACACTATTTTCATTGATTGGAAGAGACCACGAAAGGGTTGGGTTAAACTCAATTGTGAAGGCGTGCATAAAAGCTCACTTAGTCTTTCGCGATGTCGCGGCCTTCTCGTTGATAGCAATATGGAAATTGTTTGAATAGTTATGCTCGTAAGATAGGTTCATGCGACGTGCTACATGCAGAGATGTAGGGCATATATATTGGTAAGGATGTGCCTTAGAGACGGGGGATCACACACCTACGAGTGGAGAGCGTCTCAAAAAGTTTTAGTCGACATGGTAACAGAGAAATGTAACATCAATGAGAATGTTCCTACCCTGATTCGGCGCATTCGTGACCTAAAAACATGAGTTGGCAAGTTCAAATCAATCATACATGGCGTGAAGGAAACTGAGTGGCTAGTTAACTTTAGTCTATCTTTAGACCCCTTTGATTTACATGTTATTGAGACTCCTCTTAGAGAGCTTCAATGTTTTTTTTACGACATTTCTGACGTTTGCATGCCTCAAAATGTTCCTTTAATTGCTTAATTGTTTTCTCTTGGGCTCTGCCTTCATTTTGTACCAAAAAAAATAAAAATATGTACCGGAAAAATAATGAAGAAAAAAATCGTAGGGAATAATGAAAAAAAATCGTTGAAAGTAATGAAAATTTAGTTTCGTAGAAGTTAATTTTTTTGCACATAACAAAAAGAAACACATATTGATACGAAGTTTTTAAGGCTGCATAACAATTGACTAATATCTTCTTTCAACTGGATTTTTTTTTTATAAGGAAGAGTCAAGAATCGAACTCTTGACTACACGCCCAAGAGCCCAAGTCTTTTACCATTTAGACCAATCTATTGTTGATATAATACATAATTATTAACAATTTCTTTTTATATAGTTTTTTTCCCTATTTTACATAAAAAAATGTTAAATTAGGATAGATTCATACAAAATTGTCATATTCAATTTGAAATTCTATTTTAGAATTTTAATCATGATGTAGTAAAAGGTCTACTGATATGTGTCAACTTAATTGATAATTATTTTTTTTAACAATTCATTTTTTTTACAAGGATACAAGTTGAAACACTGAAGAATGACAGTTCGATCTATGCTAACGAATTTATCATCCTCTAACAAATTAATCAATCAACTTGATTTTAAGTGATGTTTTTTTGACAGCATATATATATATAAGTCATAATCATCATATTCATCTAGTTCTTTCTTGTCAAAAAAAAAATCTAGTTCTTTATTTCTTGGCTACGAACGTGGCAGTCAGTGGATGGAATTTCCGTGCATGTTTAACAAGTGGTGCAAACATTTCCATTCCATGTGGAACAATGATTTGAGGGATTCTATTGCCTTATCTATTTTTCTTTTGATCCAATCTTCCATATGCTCCAGAATGCATATAAATAGTCCATCACATACATCAAATATTACCTTACCTACTCTGTTCATTACAACACTTCCAACGTATTATTGATAGACAAATTAAGACAAGCAAAAAGAGATGCAATCTTCAACGGAGAAGCTGAAAAACAAGGCTAGTGCTGCCAAAGAACAGGCCGACATATATAAAGCCAAAATAGACGAGAAGGTCTGCTTTTTATCAAATAAATTAATGCTTATATTATTTTCTATTGTATAGTATTAGAAAGATTGGTATATGATATTTATCGGAGAATGTTAAATATTGTTCCAGGGGCATTGGTTAAGCATCCAAAAGAAGTAAGATTCTATTAAAAAGTTGTGTAATAATTACTTGATCAAAAGTAAAAACTATATTTTCAAGACATAATTTCTATTTTTAAATTTCTTAACCAATGCCGGCACCGATTAACAAGACCCATATTTATTTATGATGATAATACAGGCAGAGAAAGCAATGGCAAGAACAAAGAAGGAGAAAGTGATAGCACATGAACGTGCAAAAGCTAAAGAACATAAAGCAAAGATGGAGCTACATGAAGCTAAAGCAAGGCATGCTGCTGAGAAGCTAAACACCAAACAATCACATTATTATGGTCACCATGAACCAGTTGGGGTATCAGCCACAACCACAAGTGGTAGGAACAAATCAGTACCAAGAAAATGAACCTGTTGGGGTTCGTCAGCCACAACCACAAGTGGTAGAAACAAATCAGTACCAAGAAAATGAACCTGTTGGGGTTCGTCAGCCACAACCACAAGTGGTAGAAACAAATCAGTACCAAGAAAATGAACCTGTTGGGGTTCGTCAGCCACAACCACAAGTGGTAGAAACAAATCAGTACCAAGAAAATGAACCTGTTGGGGTTCGTCAGCCACAACCACAAGTGGTAGAAACAAATCAGTACCAAGAAAATGAACCTGTTGGGGTTCGTCAGCCACAACCACAAGTGGTAGAAACTGTGAGATATTGGAACGAACTCTAGGGTAGCTTCTGGTTCGACAGGGATCGAAGCATGAGGTCGAAGATTGTTCGCATGCTGCTGTCGAAGTAGTGCGTGTTGTAGTCGAAGTTATTCTAACATGCATTAGTGGATATTGCTAGGTTTGTTAGCATATCGAATTGGGCCTGTTTGTTATGTCCAATTGTTTAAGTTAGCTTGTACCCTAAGTTAGCTTGTAATGGGTAATTGTGAAAAAGCCCATTAGTTAGTATGTTAGGTTTATTATAAATAGCATACTAGTCTCTCATCTTAGGTGTGACGGAAAACCCTATGACGGCAAAACCTAATTTAGGGTGAGAGGGTTATTTGTTATTCTTGTAACGCTTGTAATCTTGTTTTAAAGAGAAAGTAAAGAATAACAGTTATAACCAATCCTTGTTGTTCTTCTTGTTTTTTCCATTCCTTTTCCGTTATACTTTGTTCTTGACATCGTTTTTCACATCAAATTGGTGCGGTGAGCGTGGAGAAGATGCCTTCAACAAAGTATGAGATTGAAAAGTTCACCGGAGTGAACGATTTTGGTCTGTGGCGCTTGAAGATGAAAGCCCTACTGGTTCAGCAGGGTTGTTTAGAAGCGTTGAAGGGAGTCGCAGCCATGGATGCTGCGTTAACGGAGAAGGAGAAGACGGCCATGATAGAGAAAGCCCACAGCGCAATCTTGCTGAGCCTTGGTGATAAGGTTCTACGACAGGTATCAAAGGAGACGACGGCAGCAGGGTTATGGGTGAAACTTGAAAGTTTGTACATGACCAAATCGCTGGTAAATCGACTCTACCTGAAGCAGGCTTTGTATTCATTCAAGATGAGTGAAGACAAAGTGTTGGCTGAGCAGTTGGATATGTTCAACAAGCTGATTCTTGATCTGGAAAATATTGATGTGAAGATCGAAGATGAAGATCAAGCGCTGTTGCTGTTGTGCGCTTTGCCCAGAACACATGCTCACTTCAAAGAAACTCTCTTGTATGGAAGGGAGTCCCTGACCTTTGAAGAAGTTCAATCAGCCTTGTATTCGAAGGACTTGAACGAACGAAAGGAGCATAAACCTTCGACTGTTGGTGAAGGTTTGGCCGTCAAGGGAAAATTCTTGCGAAAGGATGGTAAGTTCGACAAGAAGAAAGGTAAAAGTCAGCAGAAGTCTTACAGTGGCGAGGCATCTGGCATTCGATGCTATCATTGTAAGAAGGAGGGTCACACAAGAAAGGTGTGCCCTGAACGCCTGAAGGATCATGGAGGTAAGGATAATGGCAACGTAGCCATTGCACAAGATGATTTCGACTCATCTGATGTCCTTGTGGTTTCAAGCAGCGACTCAACGAAGGAGTGGATTATGGATTCTGGTTGCACTTGGCACATGACCCCAAACAAAGACGTGTTCGAGGAACTATGTGAGCAAGATGGAGGATCTGTATTGCTGGGAAACAACAAAGCTTGCAAGATTGCTGGTATTGGATCTGTGAGATTCAAGCTCCATGATGAGTCAATAAGGTTATTGGCTGAAGTTAGGTATGTACCTGATTTGAAGAGGAATTTGATTTCTCTTGGTGAATTCGACAAGAAAGGATATGTTTTCCAAGGAGAGAAAAGTATCCTTAGAGTCATGAAGGGATCGAAGGAAGTCTTGAGAGGCGTGAAGAAACAAGGCTTGTATGCCCTTGAGGCTGAAGTTGTAAGTGGTTCGACAAATGTTGCATCCACGAAACCTTTGTCGAAGACAGAAATTTGGCACATGAGATTGGGCCATGTCAGTGAAAGGGGTCTGGTCGAACTAGGGAAACAAAATCTGCTTGGTGGAGACAAAGTCGAAAAGCTGAAGTTTTGTGAACCCTGTGTACTTGGAAAATCTTGTAGAGTGAAGTTCAACAAAGGTAAACAAAGAACACATGGATCCCTTGATTACATCCATGCTGATCTTTGGGGGCCTGCAAGGTGTCCATCACATTCAGGAGCGAGGTACTTTCTATCCATAGTTGATGACTATTCCAGAAAGTTATGGGTATTCATCCAGAAGACTAAGGATGAAACTTTTGAGAATTTCAAAAGTTGGAAGACTCTGGTCGAAAATCAAACTGGCAGGAAGGTTAAGAGGTTGAGAACCGACAATGGCCTTGAATTTTGCAATGAGGCGTTCGACAGCTTTTGTGTTGCCTCTGGTATTGCAAGGCACAGAACTACTGCAGGTACTCCACAACAAAACGGTTTGGCTGAAAGGTTTAATCGAACTATTTTGGAAAGAGTTAGATGCATGTTGACCAGTGCTGGGTTAAAGAAGGTGTTTTGGGCTGAGGCTGTTTCGACAGCGGCATATCTGATAAATAGATGTCCTTCGACTGCGTTAGATATGAAGACACCTGAAGAAGTTTGGTCGGGACATCCACCAGATCTCGACAAACTGAGAGTATTTGGCTGCGTAGCCTATGCTCACATTAGGCAAGACAAGGTCGAACCTAGAGCTCTAAAATGCATGTTCATGGGATACCCTGAAGGAGTCAAAGCTTATAGGCTATGGTGCCTAGAGCCAGGTCACAGGAGGTGTATCACCAGTCGAGATGTAGTTTTCAATGAATCTGAAATGGCTTTCGAAAAAACTGATGATGTTGATCGAAGTGCAGAAATTTCTGTCGAAGAGCTGGAACAGGGAGAGATTCCTGTTGAGGTGGAGCATGTTGATGTTGAATTGCGTATCCCAGATGAAGTCGAAGAAGAAGTAGATACTGAGGAAGTTGAGGAAACTGTTGATGACTACTTGTTGGCAAGAGATAGGCGGAGAAGAGTCATCAAGCCACCTCAGAGACTTGGATATGCAGATCTTATAGCTTATGCCTTAATCTCTGCAAGTGAGGTTCTAGATGAAGAACCTAGAGACTATAAGGAAGTTCTAAGGAGTCGAAATAAGACTGAATGGCTGAAGGCCATGGATGATGAGATGAAATCTCTTCATGATAATAACACTTGGGAACTGATCGAGAAACCTGTTGGAGCAAGGTTAGTCAGCTGTAAATGGATTTTCAAAGTTAAGGAAGGAATCGAAGGAGTGGCGTCGAAAAGATACAAGGCAAGGTTGGTCGCTAGGGGTTTCACTCAGAAAGAAGGTGTCGACTTCAATGATGTGTTTTCTCCTGTTGTGAAGCACAGATCCATTCGAATGTTGCTTGCCATGGTGGCACAGTTCGACCTTGAACTGGAACAAATGGATGTAAAGACTGCGTTCTTGTATGGTGATCTAGATGAAACAATCCTGATGAGGCAACCTGAAGGGTATGTCGAAAAGGGGAAGGAAGATTATGTGTGCAAACTACAGAGATCTTTATATGGACTGAAACAATCTCCTCGACAGTGGAATAGGAGGTTCGACAAGTTCATGGCACGGATAAGTTTCATTAGAAGTCAGTTCGACCACTGTGTTTACTTCAGATTTCGACCTGGTAATTCATTTGTTATTCTGTTGCTCTATGTGGATGATATTCTCATAGCAAGCAACAATGTCGAAGATGTAATGAGGGTGAAGGCTGAACTCAATAAGGAATTCGACATGAAGGATCTGGGAGCTGCATCCAGGATTCTTGGGATTGACATTCGAAGAGATAGAAAGCAGTCGAAATTATGCTTATCTCAAGAGGCATACCTACGGAAGATTCTCTACAAGTTTGGTATGTCGAATTCAAAGCCTGTTGTGACTCCGACAAACCCTCAATTCAAGCTGAGTATAGATCAGTGTCCCAGTACTGATGACGAAAGAGCTTATATGAATAGCATCCCATATGCTAATATAGTAGGTTCTTTGATGTATGCTATGGTTTGTACTAGACCTGACATAGCATATGCAGTAAGTCTTGTAAGCAGGTACATGTCGAATCCTGGAAAGGCTCACTGGCAAGCATTGAAGTGGATTCTAAGGTACATAAATGGGTCTCTAAACAGAGTCCTGATTTATGGTGGAGCCTTGGGTGAAGATAGTAAAGCAGTAATAGAAGGATATGTCGACTCTGATTATGCAGGTTGTATGGATTCCAGAAAATCTATTTCTGGATATGTTTTCACTATGTTTGGCACGGCAATTAGTTGGAAAGCAACACTTCAGAAGGTTGTAGCATTGTCAACTACTGAAGCAGAATATATTGCCCTCACTGAAGCTGTGAAAGAAGCACTGTGGCTTGAAGGTTTTGCTAAGGAGCTGAAACTTCAAAGTCGAATTATCACTGTTAAATGTGATAGTCAAAGTGCAATACATCTGTCGAAGAATTCAGCCTATCATGAGCGAACGAAGCACATTGATGTGAGGCTGCATTTCGTCAGAGGAGTAATCGAGCGTGGAGAAGTCCAACTGCTGAAGGTTTCGACAGATCACAATGCTGCTGATATGATCACCAAGACATTGCCAAGTTGCAAGTTTTTCCACTGTATGCAGTTGATAAAGCTGCAAGAAGAAAGCTAGCTGGTTCATTGATTTTAGAGTTTGTTCCAAGGTGGAGATTTGTGAGATATTGGAACGAACTCTAGGGTAGCTTCTGGTTCGACAGGGATCGAAGCATGAGGTCGAAGATTGTTCGCATGCTGCTGTCGAAGTAGTGCGTGTTGTAGTCGAAGTTGTTCTAACATGCATTAGTGGATATTGCTAGGTTTGTTAGCATATCGAATTGGGCCTGTTTGTTATGTCCAATTGTTTAAGTTAGCTTGTACCCTAAGTTAGCTTGTAATGGGTAATTGTGAAAAAGCCCATTAGTTAGTATGTTAGGTTTATTATAAATAGCATACTAGTCTCTCATCTTAGGTGTGACGGAAAACCCTATGACGGCAAAACCTAATTTAGGGTGAGAGGGTTATTTGTTATTCTTGTAACGCTTGTAATCTTGTTTTAAAGAGAAAGTAAAGAATAGCAGTTATAACCAATCATTGTTGTTCTTCTTGTTTTTTCCATTCCTTTTCCGTTATACTTTGTTCTTGACATCGTTTTTCACATCAGAAACAAATCAATACCAAGGAAACCAACCACTTGGGTCAATTCCAAAGCCTGGAACCGTTGCTCCAACTTATCCACTAGGAGGAGGAAACCTTCCACAGAACAATCGCATGTAGTATATGTCTTGTGTTTTGCTATGGTCATGTGCTATAGCTTCTTTTTTTTTCTCCTTTTCCCCCCCTTATTTGAGGAACCATTAGGAATTTTGATTTCATGGAATGTTTCTCTCTGTTATATTCTGATGTAGTACCAACCTATACACCTTATGATCATTTGCTAATTCATCTTTAAAAAAAATATTGAAATAGGTATCTCTCAATCTAACTTTACTTTTTAAAGATAATAGATTGTGTTATGTATCTTGTTTACTCCCTCCTCCTTAATCATTGATCTTTTACATTTATTATTTTTGTCCTAAAATTTCTTTTAGGAAATTAAAATATATTTAATCATATTTATTCCTTTATACTCTCGTAAAGTCTACAGACCAAAAAAAAAAAAGCTCTTATAAACATATTTTTTTGACCGGTATCTACTTATAAATATTAACAGCATTTAATTAACGGTAAATGAAAGAAAGACTAAATTTATGTAACAAAAAAGACTAAATTTATCTAAACTTTATTGTAAAAAAAATATCCTCATGTTACGTAATTAATGAAATATATAAAATATATTGAATATTACATAAAAATGGAGTGAAAGGGATAAAGAGAGAACACAATAGTATATTGTATTACTTCACAAGTGTATATTTACATTGCAATATAGGTCTTATTTATAGGATACAAATAGGTAAATGAATAATCACATTACAATCCACTTACTAGTGGGAGTTACAAGCAAGGTTAGTGGATGGACATCCACTAATTGATATATTCATAACACTCTCCCCCTTGGATGTCTATCGAAGATATGCCTCATTAAAACCTTACTAAGAAAAAATTAAATGGGAAAATCTTAGTGAAGGAAAAAGAGTACAATATCTGATATATCTGCCTCGTTAAAAACCTTACCATGAAAACCCAGTGGGACAAAACCATGATGAAGGGAAAAAGTGCAAAATATATTTGTATGAGTTGTTCAAAAATTATGCTTGGGAGTGACTTTGTGAAAAGATCTGGAAGATTATCAAACGAACAAATTTGTTACTGCTTATATCATCATTCTTCTGAAGATCACCTTCTTTCAACTGAGCAATGCACATTGTATCATATTCATAAAGGATTGTTTCATTCACTCTTCCGGAAGACAAATTGCAAGTTTCTTCTACGTGTTCAATCATAGAACTCAACCAAACACATTCTCGACTTTCTTTATGTAGTGCTAAAGTTTCATTATGAGCATCACACAAATAACTTGCATTTCTAATATAACAAAATAACAAATAATATATCCTAACATGAATAGTGAGCAAAGTACATTATTGTGTCACAATTGAACTAAAATATGGTACTTCAGGATCAATTAGTTATTCATTATTTACTCAAATTCTCAAACAAATTTTTGTCTACGTCTAGCGACTGACTTTACAATCATCTAAGTGCATATCAAATGTAATTTGTCCATCTATAACCATTTTAACACATTTCTATATAAGCTTTTTTTTTAGCAAACTATATAAGCTTCATGATTCACAAAAGTGTTATTTTTCAAATACTCAACTTGTAATCTCAAATAAATATATATCACTGCTACATATTTCATCTTAATTTATTTTCTTTAAGAAATCAACTTTCAAAAACTCTTCAGGAGTTCTCAGATTTATTTTCAAATAGACAAATCTTATCATTTTTATACCACTCTTTTATAAACTATTCACTAAGAATATTAACATGTTTCAATATTTTTATTTGATTATGCAATCTCTTTGAGAATCTGAATTGTATGCCTCGATAAAATTAAATCCTTCGGGGAATTTATATAAAAATATCAAGTGAGTCATATAAATATATTGTAACATGTACTTTATATATAGATAGATTGAGGTTTTCAAGTGGTGCAAGACTTAATCAAGTATGATAATGTACTTGAATTCACTTCAGATGAATACACCTCTTCAAAATTAATATTAGGATTTCACCAATACTCTTGAACAATAATCCCGACTTTATATATAAATAATTCATGATTCTCATTTTATTTTCACATACTCAAATGTATGGACTACTGGTCCAAAAACCATTCGCTTTGTAAAGCTATCTTAATTTTGCATAAAATACATCTTTTCATTAAGTCAATTATTGTATTGTCTATAATTCTTAATAGACTCTGATTCATGATCCTCATTACCACTTTTCACATATAGCACTGTATTTTAAGTAAAAATATCGTCAACGTTGACCTTTTTTTCCGGTTCCATCCATTTCATTCATGACATAATTTATCGAGATCTCTTTATTTACATAAATTTCAGGTACCTGATCAGTTCTTCTGGAACTGAAAAGAATAAATTATGTTAAACTTCTCTTTTAGAATTTTCATATCTTTTGTCTATGGAACCGAATGCTCTACCACGCTTCAGGCGCAGTTGAGATTCATTTGCAATATTAGATTATCCAACATGGACATCTATTTTGACATGGTCATTAATAGCTGATATTTTGTTTGCTTAACTTTGCAAATAAAATTATATTTTGAACTTCTGGTTCACACTGATTTATATGAGGATTAAGATGATATAATAATAATATATCTAAAATGATTCATTTGAACTTCTGGTTCATATATTCAGCTGCTTATACTCTCCCCCTAATATTGGGAAAACTATTTTATCAATTGTGAACTAGGGGATGACTTACATGTGGTAAATTGTTGGCTTAATGCGAATCGATGTCTCAAAATGAAAGATTTCATTTTCCCAAGTTAAAAGTTGGAAGATCTGGTCACATAAATATTGATCGTACACTCAACATTAGACGTCTAATGAATAGATCTTCAGGTCCATTTTTATATGAGCATATGCTACTTGAATGTTCAATATCAATTCTCATGTACGTTTAATACTTATTAGATGAGGAAAATGAGATGTTAGTCAAATACTCTCACAAACTTCTAGTTGTGAGTTAACAATAAACATACATGTCACCATAATTGATGCATTAATTGGAGTTATAAAATATATACCTGGTCCAAATGATCATTATGTGTGTATTGATTCACAAATATTCCCAAATATGAGACTCATTTTCTCAAATTATCAACTTTCTTTACGAATTAGTAATGCACAAAAGTTATTAGATTTGAAGAAACTTCTGCTCTTCAATAATACACAAAAGTTATTAGACTTTAAGAAACCTTTGGCTCTTCAATACATATCCAAAAAAAAAAATCAACTATTTTTTTGCATCATAATATATTCAAGATGACCCAACTGATCTTGCCAACAAAAAAAACTTAATATGATTTTGTAAACTTATGGTTTACATAAATATGTGCTTCAATTGCTCAAATATAAGTGTAGTATAATCCAAAAGAAAATACATGTAACTTTTTCATTTCTTATATAGATATTCAACATCCCCTTCATTTCTTATTTCAACATGATATCCATTTAGAAGGATATCCTTGAAACATAATAAATTTCTGAGACATAGAGAAATATAATGCAGTCTCAATGTGTAATTATATTCCTCCATATAATAATATATTGGCCCTTACAGAGCCTTCAATAATTTTTATACTGCCAAATGTAATAATAAAATTAGTTTCTTTGCATCGCTTATCTAAACATTTTTGTAGTTTTTTAGCATAAGAAATCTTTTATTTACAAACAATATCCAACAAAATATTCATAAATTATTGTACTCCTTAGTAAGTCTAAGTTCTAGGAGCAATACGTGTACGAAACCTCGAAATAGTATAGACATACTTTTTAGAATGAATCAATAATACAAATCTGATTTATAGTTATTATGTAAACTAACAAGATTCCCATTTCAAAACAATATAGTTCATAAATCTTAATCGTTTGAAAAGTAGCAATAATATCAAATTCATACCTACTATTTCATTAGAAAGGCAATTATGTGGAGCATTCTACCCAAAAAATAAATAAATATGTGGAGGCACAAATTATACGAAACAACTAATATGGATGATTCAATCTAGAAATAAAGTGTAATTTATCATGTGAGACTTCATCTTTTCAATCAATGACTACTCTTATGTTCAATCACAAATGTGATTTATCTTTCAAAATTTTCTTGATATTATTTTCTCAATTTTGCTACTTCAGGAGCACATTCAAGAGGCATAAATAATTTTTTTTCTTCAATTTGTTCGATAGAATTTATACTAAGACCAAATAGATCTTATATATTTGAATTGTGGTCAAGAACTCCACAAACCTCTATGAACAACAAGCAAGTAAAATCACAATTTTGCAATCCTTCAAGGATGATTTAATATTAAATTTTAGTTCTTCAGGAGCTATATTCCAAATCTTCATAAACAATGATAAAAAAAATTCTTTATTTAAGCGATCCTTCAGGGATCCTTAAAAAAACAAATTAGTTCTTGGAGAACTACATTACGTTCTCAACGTGTAACTCTTCAATACTTTTTTTTATAAATAATACAAAGATAAAATAGATCTTATTTCAACCATAAATCTATCAACACCAAGGAAGATCATGATTTTTGCTATCCTTCGAGGATGCTTGATATTAAATATTTAGTTCTTCAAGAACTATATATATATTAAACCTTCATAAACAATGATAAAAATTTGATTGTTTGCAATCCTTCAGGGATGCTTTAATCTTTATTTTTTTTATTTTTTTTAGTTCTTCAGGAATTATATTACACATGATCTTCATAATGATCAAGAACAATTCTTTTGTGCAAACCTTCAGGGATACTCGATGTTAAATATTCAAAAATTTATTAAGAATATCAAACATGCTAATGTGTTAACTAAATAAAATTCAATAAAAAAATTATATTAAAAATATAAAAGATTAGCATGATAAAAATGTAAATTCAGTAGATATTAACAAAGATCTAGTTCTTCAAGAACTCACCACAAACATCTATTGAGAATAACAAAGGAAAATCATAATATTTTTATTTTGCAATCTTTTACGAATGCTTGATATTAAATTATTCGTTCTTTTAGAACTATATCTCAAATTAATGAAAAAATATATATTCGTTCTTTGAGCAATCCTTCAGGGATGCTTTAATATCTCAAATCAATGAAAAAATATATATTCGTTCTGAGAACTATATCATAAAATATCTTCATTGTTTGAGCAATCCTTGAGGGATGCTTCAATGTTAAATTCTTCCAAAATTTAACTAAAATAACAAATAAAAATATAATAATTATACAATTCAAAGAACATTTCAGCAAAATTCATGTGCATAATAAAATAAAAATAATAATTGACATGAAACATGTTCTATATTTTTAAGTTTCATGGGTGAGAAGTTAAAATTATCTCTTGCCTAATTATCATAGTTTGTACACTGAGAAATTTAAAAGTTGTGAATAATTCACTCAAACAAATTTGAAACAAAATGAGAAATTAAAAACATAGAGATGTAATGAACCATTAGCAAACCTGAATCATTGTCTAGAACCATCAAACATTCAAATTGCTTCTTTCAACATTTTTCATTGTAACAATTGTGATTAATCTTTTGCTCCTGTTTATGAATAGATCATACTTATTATCATACTCAATCTATGTAATTGAAATAAACAAACACAAAAATAAAAACAATGAAAAAATAACATAATATCACGATCAAATTAAACTAATCGGTGCAAAGAAATGAGAAGAAGAAAAATTCTTAGAATATAGCCTCAAAGATAATTAAGTCATTGCTCTGGTAGAGCCTCGCGCTGATAACGTGTTATGAAATTAATCAAAAGTATAAAATATATTGAATATTACATAAGAATAGAGAGAAAAGGATAAAGAGAGAACAAGATAGTATATTGTATTACTTCACAGGTGTATATTTACATAGCAATATAGATCCTATTTATAGGACACAAATAGGTAAATGAATAATCACATTACAATCCACTTACTAGTGGGAGTTACAAGCATGTGGAAGGTTAATGGATGAACATCCACTAATTGATATATTCATAACACCTAACTTTTTTTAACGTGTGTGTCCAATTTTTTTTAGGGGAACATGTGTGTCCAATTATTTAGGACCAAAGAAGGAGGGGTATATTAAATCTTACATTGCAAATTGTATACGTAGATTGAGTACATGCCCTCCCAATCAAATTGGAGGCTATGCTATAATATTAATGATGGATCCATAATAAAAATTTAGAGGTAATTTGAATAAGGGTTAATAGTGCTTTACCCCCTGTAATATTGACCATTTCCGGTTTTCCCCCCTGTAATTTTTTTTTTTAGATTTCATCATTGTAATTTGAAGATTTTTTGGTTTTGGACCTTCATGGAAAATTTTGCCCCCTGTAATTTGAGCAAATTTCGGTTTACCCCCCTGTTAATTTGAGCAAATTTCGGTTTATCCCCCTGTTATATCATTGATTTTGTACAATCAAAAATCATCAAGGTCCAAAACCAAAAATCTTCAAATTACAAGGACGGAATCTAAAAAAAAATATACAGGGGGGAAAACCAGAAATGGCCAATATTACAGAGGGGTAAAACACTATTAACCCTTTGAATAATTATAAATTAACGGTCATAACATTTTAGTTGGCAATTAAAATCAAAAATTAACAGTAAGAATTATTTTAATTTCAATTTGTTTTGTTGTATTTATGGATGTGTGTAGGTTGGGTTTATCTTCCACATTTATTTTTTTTAAGAAACTAAACTGGAATAAATTAACCAGAATTCTAGTCGCTCGAGCACAAGATGTGCCTGAGAAAGACTAAAGAAAAATAATATCAGTTACATCTGGAAACCAAGAACAAAAACTTAATGATATAGCCAAAAATTAGGCAAACATTAAAGAGAATAAAAGAGACCGAAACTAAATAAAAACTCCTAAACATGAGAGTGGGTTAAGCCACAACGTGTGGTAAGTAAATCAAAACTAGGAAGATTTGTCTTCAACCACTAGAAGGATTAGAGCTTAACCTTTTCTATGAGTTGATTAATGGAGTCCCGCTGTTGTTGAAAAACTCTAGCATTCCTATCACGCCAAACAGTCCAAACACAAGAAAGTCATATCAAATAAAAAGCAGAACAAGTGTTTTTTGTGAAGCCCCTCAGCGATCTGAACTGAAGAATGTGGTCCTTTACATGTGCTGGGTTGACCGAAACCAGTCCTAGCCAAGTATAAATTGCATACCAAATTTGACCAAAAAAATCGCAAGTCAAGAACAGATGATCGATGTCTTCTTGAGAGCCGCAACCACCTGAGCAATAATATGAATTCGGTTGAAGAATCCTTCTCATGATTAAGTTGTCTATTGTTGGAAGGCGATTGTGTAATAAACACCAAGCAAAGATGATGACTTTTAAAGGAACCTCCTTGTGCCAAATGAGTGTAGTGCAATCATTGTTTAAAGGTTGATCCCTTGTAGTCAAATAATTGTAGATGCTAGTAACATTGTATTTTAAGAGACATGAAGTTTTCAAATCTACCTGTCAGTTACATCAATAGACAAAACAATGGGTAATAAAAGCGCACGACATTCACTCTCAAATTCCTCCTCCCAAGCCAATAACCTCCTACGCCATTTCCAAGCTTCACCTCCCTCTCCCCAACCTAACAAGAACATGTCTGCCACAATCGCCATTTTGTTTTCAGAAAGATCAAAAGGACGACTGAATCTATCCTTCAAAATGCCCCCCTCTAACCAATGATCCCACCAAAATAAAGTTCCTACGTCATCCATCACATACGCCGTAAGTGATCTGTAAACCAACTACCAACCCTTTCTCCGGTGCCCCTCTCAATACTAATGAAATTATTCCAGCACACTGAAGCTAGTCTCCCCCCATTGCCTACATTCCCTCCATGCTCGCCATACCTCGCTACTAAGAATTTGTACCACAAGCTACCTTTTTCCCCCCTCAACCACCAACACCATTTGCCAAGTAAAGACAAATTAAACTCCCTAATCCTCCTGACCCCCAGGCCTCCTTCCTCCTTTTTGAGACATATAGTGTCCCAATTTATCCAAGTTATTTTCCTACAATCTTCACTTCCTCAAAAAAAAAAGTTAAATATAGATTCAAGGGAAGTAATGATACTTGCTGGAGCCTTGAAGAAGGAAAGGAAGTAGACCGGAAGAGATGACATAACAGATTTCAGGAGAACTAAACGACCACCCAAAGATAAGTTGTGGCTCTTCCGCACACCCAGTCTAGATTTAACCCTCTCAACCAAAGGTTTCCAAAAATTCAGTTTCCAGGAGTCACCCACAATAGGAAGGCCTAGGTAAAAGAATGGAACATGGCCAATTTTACAATTTAGAACCGAAGCAGTCTCATTTAACCAGGCGGTCGACACGTTAACACCAACAAGCATGCTTTTATGAAATTGACTTTAAGGCTTGAACTCACCTCGAACAGAAGGAGCAAGGCCTTTAATGATCTAATATTGGCCCAACTTTTATTTCCCACTAACAATGTATCGCGGGTGAATTGCAAGTGAGAAATGCAAACGTTAACAGTTCGGCCCACCTTATATCCTGAGGAAAGGTCAGCACTGACTAGAGCATTCTTCATGGCATTAAGGCATTCCGCCGCAATTAAGAAGAGAAACGGTGATAGAGGGCCACCTTGCCGAAGACCGCATTCAAATTGGAACTCATATGCTGGGATTCCATTTACAAGAACAGAAGCGGATGTTGTAGAAACACATTTCATCATCCATTTTCGCCATAAAATAGGGAAAGTTCATTTTGGCCATGACGGCATTAAGGTAACGCTAATCCACAAAATCAAAAGCCTTATCAAAATCAACTTTAAAAAGGAGAAGCGATTTTTCCAAACACCGAGCCTCGTCCACCATCTCATTAGCAATTAAAATATCATCTAAAATTTGTCTTCCATGAACAAAGCAGATTGTGACTCTAAGATGACGCTACCAATAACACAGCGCAAACGGTTAGATAAAACCTTAGCCAACACTTTATACAGGCTACCAATCAAAGAGATGAGTCGAAATTATGATAATCGTTGAAGGCTTTCCACCTTAGGAATAAGTGCGATAAAAGTGCTATTAATGTCTTTGGATAGCTTCCCATTACGAAGAAATTCATAGATAAAACGCATAAAATCATCTTTGAGCTCCCCCCAAAATTCCTTTATGAAGCCAAAATTGATTCCATTAGGCCCCGGACTTTTGTAGTTGTCACAGTCCCACACCGCCTGCTTCACTTCGTCAATACAAAAAGGTTTTGTTAAAATTCCTCCTTGCTCCCAAGTAAGTGTTTTGAAGGTAAGATTAATCACACTAGGCCTATCCAAGTTTGAAGCGCTAAAATGATCAGCAAAATGATTGTAGACTGCGTTTCTGATGTCTGGGACACCCTCAATTTGGGATCCATTGACAGTGTTGGATATTTGGTTGTTGGTTTCATGTTTGCTAAAATCACATATACAAGAAGTTGTGCGTCTTCAGAAGCTGGAAGCAGAACTTCAGAAGTTGAACGTCTTCAGAAGCAGGAACTTCAGAAGCTGAACGTCAGAAGCACTGTTCAGAAGCTGAACCTTCAGAAGCACTGTTCAGAAGCTGAACCCTCAGAAGCACTGTTCAGAAGCAACCTTCAGACGCACTGTTCAGACGCTGACCTTCAGAAGCAACCTTCAGAAGCTGAAATGTTCAGACACAAAACTTTCAGACGCAGACCTTCAGAAGCACTTCTTCAGAAGTACCTTCAGAAGCTGGTTTTCTGCGTTCTTCAGAAGTACCTTCAGAGGCTGGTTTTCTGCGTTCTGTTTTTGTGCCTTGGAGCTGTTAGTTTTCTCACATGATCTTTTGTAGATTTAATTGATGAATTCTCCAAGCTGCGTTTCTAGAAGGAAAAATATTTGCGTGAGATTTTTTTCTGAAGATTGGTTTCTTTTATTTGTGAATATATTTTCAAAGTAATCTTTGGAAAATATATTTCTGAAGAATAATTGCTTCTATATGTTTCTAAAGAATTTTGGAAATATATCTTTGAAGATTATTTGGTTCAAGTTTTTGTTGCTGCTGAAGACTATAAATAGAGGATGCTGCTATTGAAGAAACTCAACCAAAACCAAAGCAAGTATTGATAGAGTTTTATTAGGTTTTGAGTCTGTGAGCTTTGTGCTCTGTTTCTGTACACCACTCAATTGTTTAGAGTTGGTTTGTTTTAGTTGAGTTGTAATTGTGTATCACTCATAAGCTTTTAAGCAAGAGTGACTTTTTGTGTATTTGGAGAGTGTCTCCTACTTGGTTTGTTATTAGAGTCTGATATCACTGGGGCAGTGATTAACTGAGGGAAGTGAGATGGGATCTCAGGTCTTGGAGTTCCTAGGTTGAAATCAATACGGTTAGTAGCTAGGTGATAAGTTGTAAACTGGGAGTTTGCTGAGAACTTAGAACTAGGACTATCATAGTGGATTTCCTTCCTGGCTTGGTAGCCTCCAGACGTAGGTGTGTTTGTCACCGAACTGGGTTAACAAATCACATGTGCCTTTTACTTTCTGTCCTTTATTTTTTTCTATTTTGTCTTGCTTCTGAACTACTGTTTTACGCTGCAATTTTGTACTCTGTTCTACTCTGTTTTACGAACAGATTCAGGTCCTGCTAGAAATTTCAGACAGAGAGGGAGACTATAGAGTTTTCTCTTCGTCTTGAAGACATGTAACCATGGAAAAATTTGGAGTTGTCATCTCCTTCTTGCAGCTAGTTGATTCTAGATTTTTGCCACTGGATGCTAGTGTTAAGCTTAGATAAAGAGAATAAGTTTGCCGACAAGGAGTGAAGTTCCTCAATCTCTTCTGCCTCAAGGATAAGATATTCACATTTAGAATCAAGAACTGTTATGCTATCTTTAATATCATTGATGCGGGCCTCTAAATTCTGAGTATGAGATTGATGCTACACTTTAAGGCTACTTCTGATAAATTTTAATTTTTCTTTAAAAACGTAACCTCCCCAGCCTGGCACTTGAAAAGAAAGCAATTTTTCTTTTACAAATAAATGATAACCCAGGAGGTTTGCCCACGCTTTCAACATACAATGCGGGCGAGGTCCCAATTTGTCTCATCAATAGTTAACATAATAGGACAATGATCAGAAAGGCCGTGGAGGAGAGCTCTTTGAATCATATTAGGCATTGGGTACACCAGTCTTCAGAAAGAAGGAATCTGTCAAGCTGGCTCATTAATATCCCATCACCCCGGAACCAAGTGAAGAGACGGCCGCAGAGAGGTAAATCAACAAGGATGTTATCATCAATGAACTGGTTGAAAGGAGCGAAGTCATCATGATTCTGACCCAGAACTCGACTTCTACACTCTATAGAGGATTGAGTAGTATTGAAATATCCACAAACACACCAATTGTCTTCTTTGTTGTTATAGATAACGTCACCCAAACGAGACCACAAATCTTGCCTACCAACAGGGTCACAAGGTGCATAAACATTAGCCACAAAAAACTCACGACCACTTTTGACAAAACGGCCATGAATAATAAGAACATTCGCCAAGCTTCTGGTGTACCACACCTCCACCTCTGAAGTATCCCAAAGTGTTATAATACCACCTGAAGCTCCAATAGATGGCTTAAAAGAAAACCCAAAATCCACATATCCCCACAAAGAGGCTCAAGTAAACCCATCAATAGAAACTAGTTTAGACTCTTGAATACACATGATCCAAGGTCGATAAATCTGAACCAACTTCAAAACTTCTTTTCGTTTCTCCCAACTACCCAAACCATGAACATTGTAAGAGATGATCTTCATTAAAAATGGTAAACACCCAAAGAAAAACAACCCGTAGAGATTAACAGGCAGTCGAGTCGGCTGTGAGCCTAACCTTGCCTTCAATTTTTTCAATTTTGTGCTGAACATCAATATTGCTTTTTGAAATTGGTTTGATGTCCACTCAAGAAAGCACACTAAACATATTGGCATAATGTATCCCAATAGAATTGCCAATGTCTACGACGTCTTTCATTGCGCCTTTAGAATTATCATGAAGAATTAACCAATTTTTCCAGTCACTATCTGAAGTTGAAGAAGACATGCCAACCCCTAATGATTATGCGTGGAGGATTTCTTTAGAGTTTGAGGTTTTTTTCTTTTCCTTGTATCGTTTAAGCAATCAAACCATGGTGTTGCGATCCTCAAATGGAATTCTAGCAATACATCGTAAGCTTAGAAAAGATGGGTCACGGTGATGAGATGTAGAGGTGAGCCTGCCTTTTGAAATGTCAGAGCTAGTAGGTGGTTGAAGTTTATGAGTTGGTGAATTATGAGAACTGGCAACAAAATTGATATGATGATTGATCCATTTAGTACTCCATGGCCTTGTGATAGGTTGATTGATGCATGGCTAAGTATGAGAAACTGAGTGTTGAAGGTCATTGTTATCTGTATGAAAGGATGGTAGAGGTTTTGTTATGGAAAGAGAATTGAAAGAATAAGCAAGAAAGCTTATGTGGCTGAACTTTTGAAGGTTTTTAGGTGAGGCATCCAGACACAGTGGCGAGTTCAAAGGAAGAGTAGCCTGCTGAATTTTTTTCTCATTAACTAAATCTTTGTCGTGAGAAGAAGTTGAATTAGAATTACAACCAGTCGAGTCATGAGAAAATCCATTATCAATTGGTGAAGACTTGGAACCAAGATAAGCAAGATGAACTTGAGAATTATTTGCCGAAGAATTTTCCAAAACTTCCTTGAGTTCATGAACCAAAGTATCAATAAGAGGCTCGTGTTCAGGGGCGGCGGCTGCATGATTTGAATGTTCTGATACCGAGTCTAATGCATTATCTTCAAAACAGGCATCAGCTGGGAGCCCAAGCTCTAATTTTTCCACAAATTTGATTTTACAGAACTTATCATCAATCAAGAAACCTTCCATCATGTTTATCGGCTCCAAAGAAGTGGTAGTAATAAGGATACGAGCAAAGTCTAACCTTTCATGATTTGTAGTGCACGCGTCTATTTTTAATAGTTTCCCAAACAACAAAGAGCATAACTTGAGAAATTGAAAGGTTCAAGCATGCAAAGGAATTCCATAAATACGCAGCCACGCGCCTCTTTCATATTTACAGTCATCATTCTTCGACCAAGAGCGAAGACCGGAAAAGATAAATTAAAACATTCATATGCTTCAGAAGTAACATTCATGATGTCTTCCTTACCAGTACTAGCTAAAAACACATTGTCGCCACCCACAAATATTAATCTAACATTCTCAAAACCCGCATCTCTGATTTTTTGTTGGACTAGAAAAATATGCTTGCCATGTAAGACTCTTGCTACAACACCCCTACTTTCCCAATCCAAGACTTCTTTATCAGAAGAAATTTTTTGGACACCATCTAAGTTCGACTGCTTCTCTTCCAGGGCCTTAATTGGTTTCTTCAACTTTCCCATAGTGGCTTCAACATAAGAAGCACCTAACTCGTCCTCCATTACTACATCCCCGATCAATTGTTTCTTGCCATTAACAATTTCTAACCTAGCACGTTCTCGTTCCTCCTCGCTAGCACGTGCGTCTTTTTTCACCAATTCAAGTTCCTCCTTTCTAGTACCAATGTGAACACTGTAGAATTTTTTAACCCCCTCAAGCTTACTTTTTTCTCCCTCAAAGCACTTGTTTTTCTTTCCCTCAATGATCTTACTTTTTTCTCCCTCATGAATATTTTTATCTCCTCAACTGACTTACTTTTATCTCCCTCGTAATGATCTTTACCTACACCACCAAACCTATCGAAACAAGCCACATTTGCCCAAACCTTTAGGTGACCAAATACAACATTATTTAAAGCCTTGTTCAGCTTAACAACATCTCGGACGTGAGAAACAAAACCAAAGAGTTGTCCTCTAATATTTTTATTCCGGGAAACATAAAGATCAGTTAAAATGCCACAAACTCAAAACCTTGTCTCAGTTGCGTATATTGCATATGTTCAGGAATGTTGGTGAAGTAAAAAGTAGCTGTATCAAGGGAAACAACAACTTTCTTTGGAGGAGGATGGTGCGAGTCTTGTTGAGAATACTGCGAAATGTGTTGTTTACGAGTCCTAGACCTACCACGAGATTGAACGCGAACCCTGGATGAGTGTGCGTTGTGAACAAGGTTGTTGTTCTGATGTGTAAACTTGCGTGAATTGACGTGCCTGTCACAAGAAACCCTGTTGTACCCTAATTTTGTCCAAGTCTTTTCTTAAAAAAAATCATCATCATGCAAAAAAATCAATTTTCATTTTCATTTTTTTAAATAATAAAAAAAAGGGGTTTTATTATTATTTATTTATCTTTCTTTTTTATTATTGTTATTATTATTATTATTATTATTATTATTATTATTATTATTATTATTATTATTATTATTATGTTTTGTTTTTCTCAAAAAAAAACATATACAAAGAAAAAACACAAAGTCAAGGTTCCTGCAAGCTGCTGCCCCTGTTTCCAGCATCCCTTCCTTGCCCCTTTTTTCATTTTTCTGTCAAAACAAGTCAAAGAAGGCTGCAAGCTTCTCCCCTGTTTCCAGCATCCCTTCCTTTTCGTTTTTCTTCCTTTTTCCTTTGTCAAAGAAAGTCAAAATAAGTTGCCCTGCCTGCAGCGCCCCTTCTCCCTGTTTTCTCCCAACCTCTGTCAGGGCAGCACCCCTCCTTTCCTGTTTTTCTTCCATCAACTTCTGTCAAACTCAGCCCCAACTTGTTCAAAAATCCTGCACAAAGTCTTCACCAAAATCACAAGGTCACTTCTTCTATAAATGTTAACCAAAGTTTTTGCCAAAGCACACAAAAAAGCCCAGCTTTCAAGGGATCTCATGATCACAAAATTGCCTATATAACAGGGACGAAAATGGATGAAAGAAGGGAGTTTTTTGAAGCAGAAATCAGAACACTAGAAAACAGCAAAATCATAACCAAACCTCTAAAAAGAAAGAAGCTCTGTTTCTTTGTTTTTTCTTTACAAACCACCACAACAAATCAAACAGAATCAAAACAGCAACTAAACCACAAAAAAAATCACACAAAGAGAGGAGAATAGCAGCAAAACACCATTCTGTTACTGTTCATCTTCTCCATCACTTCCATCTTTTTAAAAAAAAAACATAACCACCCAAAGGCCCATTTCATTTTATGTGCATCTGAAGCTTTGGCTAGGAGTTTGTAAGTATCTTGAACCTTTTTATCTCATTTTTCGCATCTGTTTAAAGAATATGTATCTTCTCTTAAAAATGATGCATTTTTCATTATAAGTTCATGGGCATGACTTAAGGCCAGAATATTTTTAGTTCTAGGACATCTTTTGGTAGATCTAAAACCACTAGGATGTAGTATTCATGGCAAGCTTTACAGTGGTATTTTTATTTTTATATTTGGTTCATTGTTGGAGGAGAAATTTAACTCAGAAGCTGAGAAAAAAATCACAGAACTGTTCTGCTGTTCCTGCACTATTTTCTGCATTTTTACTCTTCATGTTAGTCATTTTAACTCATTTTTGCCCTAAAACATCATTCAAAAACCCAAAAGAAATCACAAAGATTACAAATCACCAAAACAGAAGTGGATTGCTTCTTTTTCTTACTGTTTTTTTAAAACTTTTTACCCCTGAGGTTCTGAAATCAGAAGCTGAAATGAGCTTCTGAAGTCAGCTTCTGAAGTGCTTCTTGAAATTTCTGGCTTAGCAACTGGTAAGGAGGTTAAACTGGTTCTGATTAAAACTTGTTCTGAACCAGCAGGTTCTGAACTAATACTTATTGGGACAGGTTCTGACTTGGTACTGATCAGAACTTGAAACAGGGCACAACAATGTAAAATAGAGCACAGTTATAGCAGGTTTAGAAGCAGGAATAAAGTGCAGAAAATAAAAAGAACACACAAGGTTTGTTAACCCAGTTCGGAGTAAACACCTCCTACTCTGGGGGATACCAATCCAGGAAGGAAATCCACTATTGGAATTAATCCTTAAGACTCAGACACTGACTCCCAGTTCCTATCCTAAGCAATCAATCTCCACCTAGTCAGACTTCTACCCACGCATGAGTATTAGAATCCACTAACTTCCTATTCAAGTAACAGCCCAGTCACTTGAACAACCCTTGAACCTAAACCAGTTCTGAAACAAAAACTACCCAGTTGAAGAACACACTTCAATAAACAAACTTCATTCGTACCTACAGGTTTTGAATGAATTACAACTCAATACAAACCTAAACCAACTCAAAACATATGAGTGGTGCACAAATAAAAGCTAACAAGCTTAAAACTAACACATACTCTATTTCTGAATTATTCTCTGTTTTTCGTGAGTTTTCGTGAGTTGAATAGCAGCAGCCCTCCTCTATTTATAGCCTTCAGTCTTGCAGCATAAATAACAAACTAATCTTTCTGATTTGATTTGTTACTGAAATAAGATTGGTCCAATAATGTAACAAATAAAACTGCATCCAATCTTTGAAAGATTTAAAACAGAAAATACGAAGATCATGAAACTGAACCAAATCTTCAATGATATCTTCTCCAAATAAATCAGCATTCTAGAAGCCATATGCGTGGATAAATCCTCAATAAATCTTGAAAAGATTCGCACAGAAAAACCTTGAAAATAACCAGCTTCTGATGAAGTCAACAGAAGTCAACGCGGGCATCAGAACCTGAATCAGCTTCTGAAGAGCTACAGAACTTCTAAAGAAGCATTCAGCTTCTGAAGTCATTTTGAGCTTCTGAACAGCTTCAAAATGAAAAACTTCCAACTGAAGAAATGTTCTAGATACGGAGATGCTTCTATTCAATACTTTGGTTTTGCCAAACAATGCAGCCAACACTAAAATACTCAACAATCTCCCCCTTTGGCAAATTTTTGGCTAAAACCATCCAAGTTCTTCAATCTCCCATATAATCAACTCAGCAATGAAGAACTTCACAATTATACATCATAGCAATTATTTTAGGCAGCGGATTCAGCTATGTTAAACACAGACCAGCTTCAGTTCTACAAAACATAACAGCTACTGAAGCACACATACACCAATTACTGATCAACTCCTGATCATCACAACCACTCCTGAAGCTCCACAACACTCCCCCTGTAACTCAGCATCCAATATTAAAAACTCCCCCTCAATTCTGAACTGCAGTAACACTTCAGGATCACAAAAACACTCAGGATCAAAACAACCTTGTACTCCCCCTGAGACACCCACTCCCCCTCAAACATATCTGCACAACTCTTGATGAATTGCAACTGAAAATACTGAAAATTCTGAATTCTGAACAAACACCAGTCTGACCTTAAACATAGGTTTTTCTCCCCCTTTTTAGCCATAAAATTATGACAAATCACCAGCAAAACATCAGGAGAAGAAACACACATAACAACACATCTCAGTCCAATCCAGCCATCCAGCACACCAGAACAAACAATCCAGTCTTCAGACTTAGCACCAGACATTGCTCAGTCTTCATCAGACACAAGCAACAGAAGTTGCCTAATTAATATGTGCCTCAGGCACAGTAACAACCATCTTCCCAGCTATTTGTTTCTCAAAATCAGCCATTCTTTTCTGAACACAAGTCCTAACATCTTCAGACTTACAAGCAAATAGAACCTTCTGATCAGGAACAGGAACTTTGCTCCAGACTTTGGATGGTCCAGCCCCAGAATTCTTCTGTGCTACAGGAATTGGCCTGCTGTCATCAGCAACAGCCTTTCCTTTTCCTTTGTTCAGATTCTGAGCAGTACCTTCACACTTTGGTTTCCAAACCTTCTTGATTTCCCTTTTGTTCATAGTTGGTTCAACCTTTTTGTGATGCAAATGTTTGGGATAACCATGCAATTTGTAACAAAAAGGTTTAATGTGACCCTTCTTACCACAATGATGACATATCCAAGGTTGATTCCTTATTTTGTTTCTGTTAAACTTCTGGGAATGCATCTGAGCATGCTTCTGAGGCAGCATCTGAACTTGCTTATGAGGTATTATCTGAGTTTGCTTCTGAGGCTGCTTCTGAGGTTGCATTTGAGCTGGCTTCTGAGCTTTCTTCTGAGATTGCATCTGAGGTCTCCTCTTTGATGTTTCAACCATAGAATCAGCAGGTACAAATTGACTAACAGGATTTTTCTCCTTGAGCTTCAGACTCTGATCAACATAACCTAACCCAGTTTTTCCTTGCTTCTGGACATCCAGAATTTCCTCCAACTTATCAGTAGCAGAGTTCATCATCCTAACTTGCTTCTTCATCTGATCAAGTTGAGAATTCAGTTGGTTAACTTCTTCTTTTAGATCAGAGTTTTGTACCAAAAGCTCACCTTTCTCAGCCTCCAGTTGACAAATGGCCTTCTTCTGAACCACTACTTGCTTGCAAACTTCTAAACTTCTGATGTGTAGATTCTTGTAACTTTCAGACAGTTCATCATATGAGAGGGTTGCACCTTCAGACACAGATGAGGCTTTTGACTCTGAGTCAGACTCAGAAAATGTCTCAGACTCTGAAAATGCATCAGACTTTGAGCTAGCTCTTGAGTTTTGTTTTAACCTTACCATCAGGCCTGTATCAACCTTAGCAGATTTACCCTCAGCATCTTCTTCAGAATCATCATCAGACCATGAAGCAGCTAGACTCTTCTTCTTATGCTTCTTAAGAAAAGTAGGACATTCTGTCTTGACATGTCCAAAACCCTCACACTCAAAGCACTGAACACCTTGTGATTGTTTACTATTTTCTTCAGTCTTGGCCCTTTTTAAATCACTATGAGGCTTGCTATTGTTGAACCTGATATTCTGACCCTTGGATTTGGACTTTCTATCAACAAGCTTCAGAATCTTATCAAACTGTCTCCCCAGCACCCCAAGTGCTTCTGATAAATCATCATCATACTCTTCAGGCTCTTGGTGAACACCAGCTTCAGAATTGACAGCAAGAGCTATTCCTTTCCCTTTCTTTTCAGGCTGATTGCAGAAAGCAGTTTCAAAATTTAGCAAAGATCCAATGAGCTCCTCAACTTTCATAGCAGAAATATCATGAGCTTCCTCAATTGCTGTAACCTTCATATCAAATCTTCTGGGCAGGGACCTGAGGATTTTTCTCACTAACTTCTCATCAGACATCTTCTTCCCAAGAGAATCAAAGGAATTGGCCATATCCAGCACATTCATGTAAAAATCCTGAATGGATTCATCTTCCATCATCTTCAGGTTCTCAAACTTTGTTGTGAGCAACTGAAGTCTGGATAGCTTAACCTTAGAGGTTCCTTCATGAGTGGTTTTCATAATTTCCCAAGCATCCTTTGCCACAGTACATTGCTTGATGAGTCTGAACATGTTTCTATCAACACCATTGAAAATAGCATTCAAAGCCTTTGAGTTTCCATGTGACAGATCGTCCTCAGCTTTGGTCCACTCCTCTTCAGGCTTCAGAACCTCAGTCTTGTTCCCATCTTTGTCCAAAACCACAGGATGATCCCAGCCTTTGATCACAACCTTCCAAGTTCTGTTGTCAATGGATTTCAGGAATGCACACATCCTTGATTTCCAATACTCATAGTTGGTGCCATCAAGTAGGGGTGGTCTGGTGATAAAGCCTCCTTCTCTCTCCATAAAGCCAGACATAAGTACCTCTGGATCTCACCCAAATTACAGGCAGGGTGCCTGCTATGATGCCAATTGAAATTTCTGGCTTAGCAACTGGTAAGGAGGTTAAACTGGTTCTGATTAAAACTTGTTCTGAACCAGCAGGTTCTGAACTAATACTTATTGGGACAGGTTCTGACTTGGTACTGATCAGAACTTGAAACAGGGCACAACAATGTAAAATAGAGCACAATTATAGCAGGTTTAGAAGCAGGAATAAAGTGCAGAAAATAAAAAGAACACACAAGGTTTGTTAACCCAGTTCGGAGTAAACACCTCCTACTCTGGGGGATACCAATCCAGGAAGGAAATCCACTATTGGAATTAATCCTTAAGACTCAGACACTGACTCCCAGTTCCTATCCTAAGCAATCAATCTCCACCTAGTCAGACTTCTACCCACGCATGAGTATTAGAATCCACTAACTTCCTATTCAAGTAACAGCCCAGTCACTTGAACAACCCTTGAACCTAAACCAGTTCTGAAACAAAAACTACCCAGTTGAAGAACACACTTCAATAAACAAACTTCATTCGTACCTACAAGTTTTGAATGAATTACAACTCAATACAAACCTAAACCAACTCAAAACATATGAGTGGTGCACAAATAAAAGCTAACAAGCTTAAAACTAACACAGACTCTATTTCTGAATTATTCTCTGTTTTTCGTGAGTTTTCGTGAGTTGAATAGCAGCAGCCCTCCTCTATTTATAGCCTTCAGTCTTGCAGCATAAATAACAAACTAATCTTTCTGATTTGATTTGTTACTGAAATAAGATTGGTCCAATAATGTAACAAATAAAACTGCATCCAATCTTTGAAAGATTTAAAACAGAAAATACGAAGATCATGAAACTGAACCAAATCTTCAATGATATCTTCTCCAAATAAATCAGCATTCTAGAAGCCATATGCGTGGATAAATCCTCAATAAATCTTGAAAAGATTCGCACAGAAAAACCTTGAAAATAACCAGCTTCTGATGAAGTCAACAGAAGTCAACGCGGGCATCAGAACCTGAATCAGCTTCTGAAGAGCTACAGAACTTCTAAAGAAGCATTCAGCTTCTGAAGTCATTTTGAGCTTCTGAACAGCTTCAAAATGAAAAACTTCCAACTGAAGAAATGTTCTAGATACGGAGATGCTTCTATTCAATACTTTGGTTTTGCCAAACAATGCAGCCAACACTAAAATACTCAACAATCTCCCCCTTTGGCAAATTTTTGGCTAAAACCATCCAAGTTCTTCAATCTCCCATATAATCAACTCAGCAATGAAGAACTTCACAATTATACATCATAGCAATTATTTTAGGCAGCGGATTCAGCTATGTTAAACACAGACCAGCTTCAGTTCTACAAAACATAACAGCTACTGAAGCACACATACACCAATTACTGATCAACTCCTGATCATCACAACCACTCCTGAAGCTCCACAACACTCCCCCTGTAACTCAGCATCCAATATTAAAAACTCCCCCTCAATTCTGAACTGCAGTAACACTTCAGGATCACAAAAACACTCAGGATCAAAACAACCTTGTACTCCCCCTGAGACACCCACTCCCCCTCAAACATATCTGCACAACTCTTGATGAATTGCAACTGAAAATACTGAAAATTCTGAATTCTGAACAAACACCAGTCTGACCTTAAACATAGGTTTTTCTCCCCCTTTTTAGCCATAAAATTATGACAAATCACCAGCAAAACATCAGGAGAAGAAACACACATAACAACACATCTCAGTCCAATCCAGCCATCCAGCACACCAGAACAAACAATCCAGTCTTCAGACTTAGCACCAGACATTGCTCAGTCTTCATCAGACACAAGCAACAGAAGTTGCCTAATTAATATGTGCCTCAGGCACAGTAACTACCATCTTCCCAGCTATTTGTTTCTCAAAATCAGCCATTCTTTTCTGAAAACATTGTTCTATGCATACTCCCCAATGAAGTGTTTTATGCATACTCCCCACGCGCGAGCATACAAGCTACTTTTAACATTGTTCTATGCATACTCCCCAGTGAAGTGTTTTAGGCTAAGTAGGGGTAGCTGTTGTACCCTAATTTTGTCCAAGTCTTTTCTTCAAAAAAATCATCATCATGCAAAAAAATCAAAAAAATCAATTTTCATTTTCTTTTTTTTTTAAATAATAAAAAAAGGGGTTTTATTATTATTTATTTATCTTTCTTTTTTATTATTGTTATTATTATTATTATTATTATTATTATTATTATTATTATTATTATTATTATGTTTTGTTTTTCTAAAAAAACATATACAAAGAAAAAACACAAAGTCAAGGTTCCTGCAAGCTGCTGCCCCTGTTTCCAGCATCCCTTCCTTGCCCCTTTTTTCATTTTTCTGTCAAAACAAGTCAAAGAAGGCTGCAAGCTTCTCCCCTGTTTCAAGCATCCCTTCCTTTCTGTTTTTCTTCCTTTTTCCTTTGTCAAAGAAAGTCAAAATAAGTTGCCCTACCTGCAGCGCCCCTTCTCCCTGTTTTCTCCCAACCTCTGTCAGGGCAGCACCCCTCCTTTCCTGTTTTTCTTCCATCAACTTCTGTCAAACTCAGCCCCAACTTGTTCAAAAATCCTGCACAAAGTCTTCACCAAAATCACAAGGTCACTTCTTCCATAAATGTTAACCAAAGTTTTTGCCAAAGCACACAAAAAAGCTCAGCTTTCAAGGGATCTCATGATCACAAAATTGCCTATATAACAGGGACGAAAATGGATGAAAAAAGGGAGTTTTTTAAAGCAGAAATCAGAAAACTAGAAAACAGCAAAATCATAACCAAACCTCTAAAAAGAAAGAAGCTATGTTTCTTTGTTTTTTTCTTTACAAACCACCACAACAAATCAAACAGAATCAAAACAGCAACTAAACCACAAAAAAACATCACACAAAGAGAGGAAAATAGCCGCAAAACACCATTATGTTACTGTTCATCTTCTCCACCACTTCTGAAATTCTGGCAGGTACTGAATCAGAACCGTAAAACAGAGTACTAAAAACGCAAAACAGAGTACTTAAACACAGGTTCAGAAGCAGCAAAATAAAGGACAGAAAATAAAGAACACAAGATATTTGTTAACCCAGTTCAGTGATAAACAACACCTACGTCTGGAGGATACCAATCCAGGAAAGAAATCCACTAAGTAGAATCAATTCTAAGACTCAAGACACAGCCCCTGCTCCCAGCCTTATCACTTAATCTCTACCCGTATAGACTTCTACCTAGGAACACCTAGATATAAGAACCCACTTACTTCCCAACCAAGTAATCACATCCCAATGATTATCAGACTCTTCAAACAACTCAATTACGAAGTCACACTTCAAAACATCAAAGACATCACTTGTGCTTAAAAGCTTTAAGTGAATTACAACTCAAAACACACTAAACCAACTCTAACAGATGAGTGGTGTACAAAACAAAGCAATAGCTCACAGACTCAAAAAACACTAAGACTCTAATAATGATTTCTGTTTTTTTTGGTCAAGTCTTCAATAGCAGCATCCTCCTTAAATAGTCTTCAGCAGCACACATAATTCTGAACAATATTATCTTCAAAGATATAATTCTGAAAAACTTTTAGAAGCTCATAGAAGGAAATATATTTTGCAAAGATTCCTTTGAAAATATATTCATAAATAAACGAAACCAATCTTCAACAAGATCTTCACGTAAATAAATCAGCCTTCTAGAAACATCAGCCTGGATAAATCTTCGAACAAATCTTCGAAAGATACGCAGAAATACAGCTTCTGAAAAGCAGCTTCTGAATGTCAACATAAGTCAACGTCTGATCAGCAGCTTCTGAAGGTCAACAAAAGTCAACGTCTGAACTCTGCGTCTGATGACCAGTTCTGCGTCTGATGAACAGTACCAGCGTCTGAAGACCAGTTCTGCGTCTGATGAACAGTACCAGCTTCTGAAATCCAATTTCCAGCTTCTGAAGACACAAATTAGCTTCTGAAGACGCATTGCTTGCACATTTTGATTTTACCAAACATGTAGCCAACATTCAAATATCCAACAACTTCCATCTTTTAAAAAAAACATAACCACCCAAATTCCCCTTTCATTTTCTGTGCATCTGAAGCTTTGGCTAGGAGTTTGTAAGTATCTTGAACCTTTTTATCTCATTTTTCGCATCTGTTTAAAGAATATGTAGCTTCTCTTAAAAATGATGCATTTTTCGTTATAAGTTCATGGGCATGACTTAAGGCCAGAATATTTTTAGTTCTAGGACATCTTTTGGTAGATCTAAAACCACTAGGATGTAGTATTCATGGCAAGCTTTACAGTGGTATTTTTATTTTTGTATTTGGTTCATTGTTGAGGGAGAAATTTAACTCAGAAGCTGAGAAAAAAATTCACAGAACTGTTCTGCTGTTCCCGCACTATTTTTCTGCATTTTCACTCTTCATGTTAGTCATTTTAACTCATTTTTGCCCTAAAACATCATTCAAAAACCCAAAAGAAATCACAAAGATTACAAATCACCAAAACAGAAGTGGATTGCTTCTTTTTCTTACTATTTTTTTAAAACTTTTTACCCCAGACGTTCTGAAATCAGAAGCTGAAATGAGCTTCTGAAGTGCTTCTGAACAGTGCTTTTGAAGCAGCTTCTGAACAGTGTTTCTGAAGCAGCTTCTGAACAGTGCTTCTGAAGCAGCTTCTGAACAGTGCTTCTGAAGCAGCTTCTGAACAGTGCTTCTGAAGCAGCTTCTGAACAGTGCTTCTGAAGCAGTTTCTGAAGTAGCTTCTGAACAGTGCTTCTGAAGCAGCTTCTGAAGGCAGCTTCTGAAGTAGCTTTTGAACAGTGCTTCTGAACAGTGCTTCTGAAGCAGCTTCTGAAAAGTGCTTCTGAAGCAGCTTCTGAAAAGTGCTTCTGAAGCAGCTTCTGAAGGCATCTTCTGAAGCAGCTTCTGAAGGCAGCTTCTGATGTAGCTTTTGAAGGCAGCTTCTGAAGCAGCTTCTGAAGCAGCTTTTGAAGGCAGCTTCTGAACAGCGCTTTTGAAGCAGCTTCTGAACAGTGCTTCTGAGGCAGCTTCTGAAGCCGTACATTTTGCATTATAAAGTCAGTTCCTGCTTCTGAAGGTTTAGAATCTGGGCTGAAACTCTTTTTTATGGCTGAAACTCATTTTTATTCAAAGAGAAAAAACATAACAAGTGTTAATGCTTTCAATTATAGTTTATACATCTATTTTCAATAATAAACTTGAATGAAAAAGGAGTGGTTTGACGTATGTCTTCTCATTCCCCGGTTGCACGAGCACTTGACGTATGTCTCGTTGTTCGGACAATCGTCATTCTATTTTCAAAATACAAAAACATAAAAAACAAATCCAACACACCAAACTAATTCTTGCCCCCCCCCCCGGTGGTCAATTAAAATTCAAATCTCTTTTCACAAAAGCACGATGTTTTATCAATTCTAACGCGATACAAACAAACGCTAAAGCCTCCCACGCGCGAGCATACAAGCTACGTTTAACTGCTAGAATACGATCAAAAACATTGTTCTTTAAAATCAACCAACAAACAAATTTTTTCTAACAAAGAACTACGTAGCTTTGAATTCTCCATCGCACCAGGAGATACGTAGGAGCAAGATCCCACTCTTGTCAAGCACACTAATAAAAAATCTTTTTTCCCCCTTTCCTTTTTCTTTGAAATATTAAAATGTAGCAAGCAAACCTTTAAAACACTTTTAACACTAAACTAACTAGGAGGTTCCAGTTGAGTACAACGGATGTGAGGGGTGCTAATATCTTCCCCTTGCATAATCGACTCCCGAACCCGTTAATGGTTGCGATGACCATCTTTTCCACATCGTCAAGGGTTTTATCAACGTTTCCCTTTAAAAATGAAACTTTGGTGGCGACTCCGTAGTTTTTCCGAGTGTTAGTACGCTCGAGCGTATTTTTAGCGACGCGACAGCTGGCGACTCCGCTGGGGATACTTTGTTTCTCATTAGCGAGTCAAGCCTATCCTAGTTAGCTCTTAGGCTAAGTGTTTTTGTTTGCTTGCATGTTTTTGTAATATATCTTTATCTTCATTTTTCTCTCGCCTCTATATATATGCTTCATTATGCTTTATGTTCATATATATATATATATATATGTCAACTGTGGGTTGTCGCATGAGTGAAGCTCTATACCCGAGCTTTGAGAAAAAACTTAAGATAAGATGGTGGTTGCGTAATGTTGACCTTCCTGACGTATGTCTTGCAAGGTTGGCATGAAAACCCCGCCTAGAGTAGATTCTCTTGGAAGCGTTGTTGTTTTGCAAGTATTTGCAATGGCAGCAATACTTTCTTGTAGGATCCATGACTCCGGGGACTTTTTTTGATCTAATATAGAACCTAAACATGTTATTAGGAACCTCCAGTTAGAACAAGAGTCGATGGTCGCGTAGTGTTGACCTTCCTGACGTATGTCTTGTAAGGTGGCATGAAAACCTCACCTAGAGGAGATCTTTTGGAGCGTTGTTGTCTTGCAAGTATTTGCAATGGCAACAATATTTTCAAATAAGATCAATGACTTTAGGAACTATTTTGAAATCTAGAACCTACATGTGAGAATAGGGGGTAGTATTTAATGTTCCTACCTTGGTAACTTATGCCTTGACCTTTTTAGCCACACCTCTGCATGCCATAACATTTGCATCCATGAAAATAATTTTTGCATACACATTTTGCTTTGTAGGGAACTAAAACAGGCAATCAGTGATTAGCAAAAAGAAATATGGCTTCCGAAAAAAGAAATACATTTTCTCTCAAAATCAGGGTTCCCAAAGTAGAAAGTCTTCTGGCTTTGAGTAATCAGCTGACAACAATCAACAAAAGTAGCTTCCAAGCAAATTATGGGTTGATACTTGACCTCCTACATGTGAAGGTAGACGCAATGGCTTTGACTACGTTGACTCAGTTCTATGATCCACCTCTCAGATGCTTTACCTTCCAAGACTTCTAGTTAGCCCCGACTTTAGAAGAATTTGAGAAGATTTTGGGCTGTAGTTTGAAGAATCATGGGCCTTACCTTGGTTTGGGAGAAGACCCGACCCTAGAAGCAATCGTTGAATCTTTACATCTTAGTGTCAAAGAAATAGCACCATACTTGGAAACCAAAGGGAACACTAAGGGATTCACAAGAAAGGTTTTGGAGGCCAAAGCTCGAGACTTGTTGGCCAACAAGAATGGGAAGGCATTTAATGCAATCATGGCTCTCTTGGTATATGGGATAGTTCTCTTCCCTAAATATGGATGACTTCGTAGATCTTCCAGCTATAGGGGTGTTCATGGCTAAAAACCTTGTTCCTACACTTTTACCTGATTTCTATCACTCTTTCTATACTAGACATGAAAAAGGGAGGGGAGGCACAGTTTCCTGCTGTGCTCCTTTAGTGCAAATCTGGTTGATGTCCCACATGCCAAGAAGGCGGGATTTTGTGGAAAACCAAGCTGGACTCAAGTGGTCGCAAAGGATGACGGCTCTCACCAAAAGGGATATCCATTGGTACTCGCGAGAGTTAGAGGATCCGGAAATCATTCTCAGCTGCGGTGAATTCCCTAATGTACCTCTCATGGGCACTAGGGGATGTATGGTCCTCTCTCTCCGCCAATTGGGTTATCCAATGGAAGATAAGCCCGATGATCTTTTATTGAAAGCTTTCTTTCTAAAGGAAGGAGATAATGACTTAGCACTGCCAAGAAAGATCCGAAGAGCTTGGGGTCAAATACACAAGAAGAAGGTTGGTAAAAAGAATTGCATAGCCAAATATCCCTACACTCAGTGGGTGAAGGAAAGAGTCAAAGTAATCAAGCTACCATTTGCGGTTGTAGGCCCTACTAGACCTCTGTCACCTGAACCGATCACAACTATTCTTATTGAAGAAGCAGAAGAACTGAAAGCCAAGATTCGAAAACTCCAAAGCAAAAATGAGGAGTTAGAGTCAAAACATCATCAAGCTTTGGGAGAGATTGCTAGAATGAAGAAAGGTCAGGGGTAATCAACAAAGTCTCTCCAAGGATGCAGAAAAAGGTTGAGGGACTCCGAAAAGAAAAGAGAGTGGATCGGGGATGGTTTGGTCAGTGCAGACGCCAATCTCATAGCCAAAGATGGGGAGTTGGAACATGTCTTGCATTCCAATAAAGAATTGAGAAAGTTTGGGGAATTGGCCACTGAAGCTCAAAGGAAGTGGAGGTTGAAATACCAAGAAAAAGCCCAACAACTCCAGGAGGTCATCAAGGAATGTAAAGAGCGGCTACAAACAGAAAGCATCCAAAGGCAGGAGTATGAGAACCTTTTTCATCAAGGAAAGCTAAAATGCGAGCATCTCGAAGCCAACATCAGGAAGCATGAGGAGTATTTCTACCGGATTGCGAGAGAGCACGAGGACCATATTTCATGACTACATGATGAGCTTAGAAATGCAGACACTAAATTGGCTCAACGCAAGGAAGTGCTTGAATTTGTGTGGCAAGACGCCGTCAGATTAAGTGAAGACTTTACAAAATTGGTCTCTTTCTCAAATGCGGTCATTGCCCAACTCCCGAGGAAGCTAGCAAAAGCCAAAATGGTTATGCCTTACTATGACATCCCTGAGAAAATCCAAAAATTCATGAAGTACTGCAAGGACACCATGGACTTCTATAAGGAAGAAATAGACAAGGCTGAAAAAAGAAGGGTTGTTTGAATTGTATTTTCATTAATTATGCCTTGTACTGTACTTTAAATGTTATTCAATCAATGATAATTTTTGAAGCAATGTTAATTTCTCGGCCTTTAGTATTTCTGATTGATTATAATAACTGTGCGCCTGAAATTTCCTTCTCAAAGCAAAATGAAAAGAAACATGTTTTTTCATATACATCGCATACATGCATTTTCATGCATTTTAAAGAAAAAACACTCATATCATTTCCCCCAAAACTCCAGGAAGGAATTTCATCATAGCCAGGAAGCCCAGAAAGCAATTGGCCCAAGAGCCTGTTCTCCGACACCCCCACGGGACGCGTGCTAACCATCAAAGGATCATGGATAATTTGGATCAAAATCAGATTGCATTGAGATGGGAGGTTGATGCAATGAAAGAAAAAATGGATCAGCTGCTAGAGCTCATGCAAGCTCTGTCCAACAGGGAAAACAACTCTCGCCCGACCGAAAATGCGGCAAATGTATCATGGCCCCCATACGGTCTTCCCCAGGGTTATACCCCTCCTGAAAGTGATAGCCTTATTCCACCTCCACCACCACAGGTTACCATACCAATCAGGAACGAGGGGCATCATCCCCAAGGGAATCCCACCACTCAAAATGAGAATGTCTCTCCCCGCCATGCTATGGAAGATGCCCAGCTTAGACGTTCTGCTCCCAACAATACTCACCAGGACATCGAGTCCAATCAGATATACCATGCCTTAGAGGAGAGGTTGAAGGTTGTTGAAGGATTCAGCGCATATGGGTACAATGCCTTGGATATGTGTTTGGTTCCCGACGTGGTTATTCCTCCAAAGTTTAAAGTACCAGACTTTGAGAAGTATAAGGGTATTCACTGCCCTAGAAATCACTTGCGAACGTTTTGTAGGAAGATGGCTGCTTACGCTACAAATGAGAAGCTTATGATCCATGTGTTCCAGGATAGTTTAAGTGGAGCATCTTTGGATTGGTACATGCAGTTAGAGCGCACCCATGTCCAAACATGGAAAGATATGGCAGATGCTTTCTTGAAACAGTACAAGTATAACTTGGATATGGCTCCCAATCGGATGCAGTTACAAAACCTTACTCAAAGGAGTAACGAATCTTTCAAGGAGTACGCTCAGAGATGGAGAGAATTGGCAGCTCGTGTGCAACCACCGCTGTTAGAAAGAGAGCTGGTTGACACCTTCATGGGTACACTGCAAGGCACGTACTATGATAAGATGGTGGGAAGCACATCATCAGGTTTCTCTGACTTGGTCATAATCGGAGAACGAGTGGAAGATGGGTTGAAGAGGGGAAAAATTCAAGGCCCTCCCGATGCTCAAAGTGGAGCCAGAAGATTCCTCAACAACCATCAAAAGAAGAAAGAAGGGGAGACAAACGCTGTTTTGGTAGGACCACCTCGGGCGCCCTCAACTCAGATGCCTCATTATCAATATCCTTATGTGGCAGCAGTAGCTCAGGGGAAATATCCGTATCAAGTAAGCCCCATGACTCCACCTCAACAGCCGACAATAATACCTCAGCAAAATCAGTAGCAACAATGAAACATGTACCCACCAAGGAATCAATCAGGCCTGAGGAATAACTATGAGAGGAAGAGTGTGCAGTTTGATCTCGTGCCTATGCCCTACGATCAAATCATGCCTTACTTAATCCAGAAAGGGATGGTCGAGCCAAAACCGCTACAACCTGTAATGCCACCATATCCACCTACTTATGATGCAAATGCTAGATGTGAGTACCATGCGGGATCACCGGGGCACAACATCGAAAGCTGTAAAGCTTTCAAGTACAAAATCCAAGAACTCATTGACTGGAGGTTGTTGTCTTTCAAGGAAGAAAACCCGAATGTAAAAAGTAATCCATTGTCGGGACATATGGGTCCGTCTGTGAATGCAGTGGAAGAACTCGAAGGCATTAATCCAATCAAAGAGGTGACTAATGTAAGGACTCCTATGTCAATCGTGCGAGAGAAGTTGATTGGCTATGACTTGTTTGAGGAAATGCATGCCAGTTGTGAAGCCTGCATGGTAAATCCGGACAAATGTGAAAAGATGAAGAAATGCCTTCAAAAGTTGATGGACGAAGGTTGGATCCAAATTGGCTATTCAAAGGATAGCACGGACGTTTCTACTTTGGAGTCTCAAAACCCAGAACCTATTGAAATCCCATATCAGAGAAACGAGGTGCCAATACCGGTAAATCCCATAGTATTCCATGTACCTGCGCCTTTTTCCTTTGAGAGTACAAAGAGAGTACCATGGAATTACCAGCCCGTCGCTTATATGGAGGGCAAGCCATTGGCAAACATAGAATCAAACGTCACTAACATTACCGGCGTTGGAGGTATGACAAGAAGCGGTAGAGTTTTCGCTCCAGAGCAGCTCGGAAAGACTACTGCAGAACCACCGAGGGCACCACTCAAAGAGAAGAATGTGGAAGAAATGGAGAACCAAGCAGGACCCTCCAAGAAAACAATACCACAAAGGGAGACCGAAGAGTTACTGAGGATTATTCAAAAGATTGATTACAAAATAATTAACCAGTTGGGTCAGACTCCATCTAAAATCTCCATTTTGTCATTATTACTAAGCTCGGAGGCCCATCGAGAAGCATTATTGCGGATCCTTAACGAAGCACATGTTACTAAGGATATCCCTGTGGACCAATTTGATGGAATAGTTGCGAACATTACCACGAGCAGGTACCTGGGTTTCAATGATGATGAATTGCCCGACGATGGACATGTTCACAACAGGGCCCTGCACATCTCAGTAAAGTGCTTGGACCACATCCTATCCCGAGTGCTGGTGGATACAGGATCATCCTTGAATGTGATGCCTAAGACAACTCTATTGAAGCTATCATGTGAAGGGACAATGATGAAGCCAAACACTTTAGTGGTGAAAGCCTTTGACGAGTCTAGAAGGGCCGTCGTAGGAGAAATTGACTTAACTGTTCTAATCGGGCCTCAAATTTTCACCATCACTTTCCAGGTCATGGACATCAATTCGACCTACAGTTGTCTTCTAGGACAACCTTGGATCCACGCCGCCGGAGCCATTACCTCCACTCTGCACTAGAAACTCAAGTTCATTGTCGGTGACAAAATGATCGTAGTTTCCGGCCAGGAAGATATGATGGTGAGTCACCTTTCGTCCTTCCGTTATATAGAGACGGATGAAGAAGCTATAGATATTCCCTTTCAATCTTTGGAAGTGGCGAATGTTGTGACCATGAGCTCAAACAACAAAAAGAAGGCAAAGACAGCCATGTCCTCGTGGAGGGCCGTGAGAGAGGCTCTAGAGGAGAGTAGCATTACAGGATGGGGCAAGCTGGTGGACATACTAGAAAAGAAGAACCGTTTCGGGCTAGGATATCAGCCATCGGCAGAAGCCTCGTCAAAGTCTCGTCAGCAAGGAATCCCTCCCATTCTAGAGACATTTTACAGTGCTGGATTTAGCTATGAGGACCAGGTAGCCCTGTTAGAAGACACAGATGAAGAAGTACCCGACCTGGTGTACCGCTGCGTTTCTGATGAGATCCTGAGCAACTGGAAAGCCATAGAAATTCCAGAAATCATTTCCTTGTTCAAGTAATTTATCATGTTTTTTTGTTTTGTTTTTTTGAAAAAAAATCATTTTGCTCTGCCCAAGGCAAATGATTAGCTTTGTGGGGCCCCCATGTTTTAAGTTATTTCTATCATTAATAAAATTGCATTTTTGTGTTCAATTGAGTTCATTTCTTTCTTTTGTTCTTTAATAGCAATATTTTTTTAAAATTTTTGCAACCCTAAAATAAAAAAACATACTCATGTAGATCCATAAATACACCCACTGAAAATAACACTGATATAATCCCTTACGACTTCGATTTCCCGATTAACCAAACGGAAGATGATTATGAACCTCCTAAAGAATTGTCCAGGCTTGGGGATCAAGAGGATATGGTAATACAACCGCACCAAGAACCAATTGAAATGATCAACTTAGGGACCGCAAAGAACAAGAAAGAGGTCAAAGTGGGAGCCTCCCTGCAAGAAAACGTGAAGGAAAAGCTGATTAAGCTACTACGAGAGTATGTAGATGTGTTCGCTTGGTCGTATCAGGACATGACAGGATTAGACCCCAACATAGTCGTGCATAGACTACCACTCAAGCCAGAATCCCCACCAATAAAGCAAAAGATGAGAAGAACCAGACCCGACATGGCTCTCAAGATTAGAGAGGAAGTCAAAAAGCAGTTTGACGCCGGCTTCTTAGCAGTGACCAAGTATCCACAATGGGTTGCCAACATTGTGCCAGTCCCAAAGAAGGATGGCAAAGTCAGAATGTGTGTGGATTACCGGGACTTGAATAGAGCGAGCCCAAAAGATGACTTCCCACTGCCTCACATTGATGTATTGGTAGACAACACCGCCAGTTTTCAGTCTTCTCTTTCATGGAAGGCTTCTCTGGGTACAATCAAATCAAAATGGCTCCAGAGGACATGGAGAAAACCACGTTTATCACCCCATGGGGGACTTTCTACTACAAGGTAATGCCCTTCGGATTAACGAATGCCGAGGCAACATATCAAAGAGCAATGGTGACTCTTTTCCATGACATGATTCTTAAGGAAATAGAGGTCTATGTCGATGACATGATTGCCAAATCTCAGACGGAGGAGGATCATCTGCTCCATTTGCAAAAGCTGTTCGAGCGCCTGAGAAAATTCAAGTTACGCCTAAATCCTAACAAGTGCACCTTTGGTGTTAGGTCCGGTAAGTTATTGGGGTTCATAGTCAGCCAAAAGGGAATTGAAGTTGATCCCGACAAGGTAAAAGCCATACAAGATATGCCTGCACCAAATACTGAGAAGGAGGTTCGTGGATTCTTAGGAAGATTGAACTACATTGCTAGATTCATCTCACACATGACGGGCACTTGTGAACCAATTTTCAAATTGCTAAGGAAAAATCAAACTATTCAGTGGAATGAAGACTGCCAAGAGGCGTTTGATAAGATCAAACGATACCTACAAGAGCCACCGATTTTGATACCTCCAGTTCCTGGTAGACCCCTCATCTTATACTTGACAGTGCTTGATGGATCAATGGGTTGTGTGCTAGGACAACAGGATGAAACGGGAAGGAAAGAGCACGCCATCTACTATCTAAGCAAGAAGTTCACTGATTGTGAATCAAGGTATACCTCACTTGAAAAGACTTGTTGCGCTTTAGCATGGGCTGCCCGACGCTTAAGACAGTACATGTTGACTCACACCACTTGTTTGATATCAAAGATGGATCCCATCAAATACATCTTTGAAAAGCCCGCCCTCACAGGAAAGATAGCTCGTTGGCAAATGCTGCTATCCGAGTATGACATCCAATATGTTACTCAAAAGGCTATAAAAGGGAGCGTATTATCCGAGCACCTTGCTCACCAACCATTGGAAGACTATCAACCCATACAATTTGACTTCCCCAATGAAGACGTTGTAGCCTTGAATGACGAAGAGATCATAAGTGATGACGAAGGGCCTAAACCAGGAACTCGATGGAAGCTCGCTTTCGATGGTGCTTCAAATGCCATGGGGCACGGGATCGGGGCTGTCCTAATATCACCAAGAAATGGGTATCAACCCTTCACAGCAAGGTTATGCTTTGACTGCACCAATAACATGGCAGAGTATGAAGCGTGCATCTTGGGCCTCGAAGCGGCAATTGACCTAAGGATCAAAATCCTGGAAGTATACGGGGACTCAACACTAGTCATTTATCAAGTGAGAGGAGAATGGGAAACAAAACATCTCAATTTGATCCCTTATTGTGCCCATGTTGAAGAGTTGATGAAGCATTTTGATGAGATCACCTTTCATCATATACCTCGAGAAGAGAATCAGGTAGCGGATGCTTTAGCTACATTATCATCCATGTACCAAGTAAATTTCCACAATGAAGCACCAATCATAAGGATGGATCGTAGGGATAGACCAGTTGTGTGTGCAGTGGTCGAAGAAGAACTTGACAACAAACCCTGGTTTTACGACATCAAACGATACCTCGAAGAGCAAAAGTATCCAGAGAATGTCTCACAAACAGACAAGAAAACCCTCAGGAGATTGGCATCGCAGTTCTTCCTCAGCAGGGGCACACTCTACAAAAGAAATTATGACATGGTCTTACTCAGGTGTGTGGATAAACGTGAAGCAGACATGTTCATCAAAGAAATTCATGAGGGGTCTTTTGGAACCCATGCCAGTGGACATGCAATGGCAAAGAAGATCCTAAGGGCGGGTTATTACTGGCTAACTATGGAGGCTGACTGTTTTCACTACGCCAAGACATGTCACAAGTGTCAAATTTACGCCGACAAGGTGCACGTGCCCCCAACTACTCTGAACGTCATGACGGCACCCTGGCCATTCTCTATGTGGGGCATGGACATGATTGGAATGATTGAACCAAAGGCTTCGAATGGACATCGGTTCATCCTGGTTGCTATCGACTATTTCACCAAGTGGGTTGAAGCGGCTTCTTATGCAAACGTAACAAAACAAGTGGTAGCTCGATTCATCAAGAAGGAAATCATTTGCCGTTACGGCACTCCTCACAAAATTATCACAGATAATGGGGCAAATCTAAACAACAACATAATGAAGGAGTTGTGCAAAGATTTCAAGATCGAGCACCATAATTCCTCACCATATTGGCCGAAGATGAACGGCGCGGTAGAAGCAGCCAACAAGAACATCAAGAAAATCATCCAGAAGATGGTAAAAACCTACAAGGATTGGCATGAGATGCTTCCTTTTGCGCTACACGGCTACAGAACGACAGTTCGCACTTCCACTGGGGCAACCCCTTTTTCCTTGGTATACGGTATGGAGGTCGTGCTTCCCATTGAAGTGGAAATTCCTTCATTAAGGGTCTTGATGGAAACTAAGTTAGAGGAAGCCAAATGGGTCCAAACGAGATTCGACCAACTGAACATCATAGAAGAGAAGCGTCTAACAACATTGTGTCATGGACAGTTGTACCAAAAGAGGCTCAAGAAGGCATTCGACAAAAAGGTTCGTCCTCGAGAATTCAGAGAAGGAGACTTAGTGCTGAAAAAGATATTACCCATCCACAAGGATCCCCGCGGGAAATGGACTCCTAGCTATGAAGGACCATACGTGGTAAACAAGGTTTTCACTCTATGGATGGAGAGGAGTTTCCACTCTCAATAAACTTCGACGCAGTCAAAAAATACTATGCCTAAGAAAGAAAAAAAAAAGAAAAAAGAGCTCGCTAAATCGAAAACCCGAAAGGGCGGTTTAGGCAATAGAGAGCGTCCTAGTAGATCGAAAACCTGAAAAGGCGGTCTAGGCAAAAATTAAGGACATCAAAAAAGGAAATATACCCCAGTGGACTGAAAACTCGAAAGAGCGGTCCAGGTAAAAATTAGGGGTTTCAAAACAAATAAGAAAGGCAGAAGGCTGCAGCACATAAGACCCTGACAGAATTCAGAGGGGAAGAATCGGTCTCGTTATCATCTTTCAGAGGCAAAGGATTTCGAAGTCATAGGGAAAGTAACACGTGTTGTATCAAAGCAACACCCAAGCAAATCTCCATTTGTTTTTTCTTTCTTTCTTTGTTTCTATCTTAGTAATCACCTCTTACAGGGATTACATCTTCATGTATTGTTACCCATTCAAGGGATCAAGTTTCATTGAATAAAAATCATCTTTACACCTTTTCATTATTTTGTGTCCTCGCTTGCTCGTAAAATGTTGTTTTTATTCATGATAAATAATGCATTGAAATATGGGAAATAATATAAAAAAACTTGCAAAAAAAATGTGTGTATTTTACTTTAATTTTTAAATGTCGAAAGAACTTCGTTGGTCTCCAGTATTGCATCAAAAAATTCAAGGCCCGAAAATCTTCATCAGTCATTTTAAGATTCTTACTCTTCAGCAGAAGCAAGTGCGCAGCTCACGGTACATAAAACACAAAGATCCCGGGTCTCGGAAGGATGAAATTCCCCAAATAAAGCATACCTCACGTTTCTTTCACCCACTTTCAAGATGATCCTCGCAATTTCCAACCCAAAGCCCAATTTTCATTGGCGCTCCCAAACACAATTTCCAACCAAAGCCCAATCGTCATTGGCACCTAATCACAACCAAAGCCCAACCATGCTCGGTACCTAATCACAACTGAAGCTCAACATGGCATCTGTTTATCCCACATGTCAGCATAATGCATGCATCATAGCAAACTCATTCATCAGCATGCATCTCATATTCATAACATACTCTTCCTCACAATTTCTCATGCTCCCCAGCAAACACTCCCCAGTGAGTATCCCATATTCACCGACATTCACCAACAAGCTATCCTAGTGTTCCCCAGTGGACCTCTTTCTAGAGCTTCCCCAGTAGGTTTCTTCAAAAACCAACGGGTCCTTTCACAAACTATCCCAATTTCCATTAAACTTACCTATGGCCACTAAGTTTCCCCAGCAGAAACTCCTTATTGAGTCTACCTCATATCATGTCATACCGCATAAAGCAACTTAAAGCATATCATGCATCAACAATCATTTTTCCTTTTCAACAATCTAAGTACTAGCCACTACATTTATCCCCAGGGCAGTCTAAGCACCCCCCGAGGTGACGACTTGTCTTTTAGATCTAAGCCCCCCCCCCCCGAGGCGACGATCTATTTATTTTTTTCAGTCTAAGCACCCCCCGAGGCGACGACTTGTCTTTTAGATCTAAGCACCCCCCCCGAGGCGACGATCTGTATTGATTTTTCAGTCTAAGCACCTCCCGAGGCGACGACTTGTCTTTTAGATCTAAGCACCCCCCCCGAGGCGACGACTTGTCTTTTAGATCTAAGCACCCCCCCCCCCCCCCCCCCCGAGGCGACGATTTGTATTTATTTTTCAATCTAAGCACCCCCCGAGGCGACGACTTGTCTTTTAGATCTAAGCACCCCCCGAGGCGACGATCTATTTATTTTTTCAGTCTAAGCACCCCCCGAGGCGACGACTTGTCTTTTAGATCTAAGCATCCCTCGAGGCGACGATCTATTTATTTTTTCAGTCTAAGCACCCCCCGAGGCGACGACTTGTCTTTTAGATCTAAGCACCCCCCGAGGCGACGATCTGTATTTATTTTTCAGTCTAAGCACCCCCCGAGGCGACAACTTGTCTTTTAGATCTAAGCACCCCCCGAGGCGACGATCTATTTATTTTTTCAGTCTAAGCACCCCCCGAGGCGACGACTTGTCTTTTAGATCTAAGCACCCCCCGAGGCTACGATTTGTATTTATTTTTCAGTCTAAGCACCCCCCGAGGCGACGACTTGTCTTGTAGATCTAAGCCCCCCCGAGGCAACGATCTATTTATTTTTTCAGTCTATGCACCGGTAGCAAATCCAGAGGCAATCCTGCATTTACTTTTGTGTCCATACTTCCGCATTTTAATACTTTCATATTATCTCCTACATCATTTTTCTTCAGTCTTTTCTCACTTTGAAGGGCAAAATTTGGGTCCTTTATACTTAATTGCTCTTCACAAAGAGTTTACGCGATGCCCTCGGCACTCGCATTCTCTACGCGAAGACACAATTAAGTAGGGGTAGCTGTTGTACCCTAATTTTGTCCAAGTCTTTTCTTCAAAAAAATCATCATCATGCAAAAAAATCAAAAAAATCAATTTTCATTTTCTTTTTTTTTTAAATAATAAAAAAAGGGGTTTTATTATTATTTATTTATCTTTCTTTTTTATTATTGTTATTATTATTATTATTATTATTATTATTATTATTATTATTATGTTTTGTTTTTCTAAAAAAACATATACAAAGAAAAAACACAAAGTCAAGGTTCCTGCAAGCTGCTGCCCCTGTTTCCAGCATCCCTTCCTTGCCCCTTTTTTCATTTTTCTGTCAAAACAAGTCAAAGAAGGCTGCAAGCTTCTCCCCTGTTTCAAGCATCCATTCCTTTCTGTTTTTCTTCCTTTTTCCTTTGTCAAAGAAAGTCAAAATAAGTTGCCCTACCTGCAGCGCCCCTTCTCCCTGTTTTCTCCCAACCTCTGTCAGGGCAGCACCCCTCCTTTCCTGTTTTTCTTCCATCAACTTCAGTCAAACTCAGCCCCAACTTGTTCAAAAATCCTGCACAAAGTCTTCACCAAAATCACAAGGTCACTTCTTCCATAAATGTTAACCAAAGTTTTTGCCAAAGCACACAAAAAAGCTCAGCTTTCAAGGAATCTCATGATCACAAAATTGCCTATATAACAGGGACGAAAATGGATGAAAAAAGGGAGTTTTTTAAAGCAGAAATCAGAAAACTAGAAAACAGCAAAATCATAACCAAACCTCTAAAAAGAAAGAAGCTATGTTTCTTTGTTTTTTTCTTTACAAACCACCACAACAAATCAAACAGAATCAAAACAGCAACTAAACCACAAAAAAACATCACACAAAGAGAGGAAAATAGCCGCAAAACACCATTATGTTACTGTTCATCTTCTCCATCACTTCTGAAATTCTGGCAGGTACTGAATCAGAACCGTAAAACAGAGTACTAAAAACGCAAAACAGAGTACTTAAACACAGGTCCAGAAGCAGCAAAATAAAGGACAGAAAATAAAGAACACAAGATATTTGTTAACCCAGTTCAGTGATAAACAACACCTACGTCTGGAGGATACCAATCCAGGAAGGAAATCCACTAAGTAGAATCAATTCTAAGACTCAAGACACAGCCCCTGCTCCCAGCCTTATCACTTAATCTCTACCCGTATAGACTTCTACCTAGGAACACCTAGATATAAGAACCCACTTACTTCCCAACCAAGTAATCACATCCCAATGATTATCAGACTCTTCAAACAACTCAATTACGAAGTCACACTTCAAAACATCAAAGACATCACTTGTGCTTAAAAGCTTTAAGTGAATTACAACTCAAAACACACTAAACCAACTCTAACAGATGAGTGGTGTACAAAACAAAGCAATAGCTCACAGACTCAAAAAACACTAAGACTCTAATAATGATTTCTGTTTTTTTTGGTCAAGTCTTCAATAGCAGCATCCTCCTTAAATAGTCTTCAGCAGCACACATAATTCTGAACAATATTATCTTCAAAGATATAATTCTGAAAAACTTTTAGAAGCTCATAGAAGGAAATATATTTTGCAAAGATTCCTTTGAAAATATATTCATAAATAAACGAAACCAATCTTCAACAAGATCTTCACGTAAATAAATCAGCCTTCTAGAAACATCAGCCTGGATAAATCTTCGAACAAATCTTCGAAAGATACGCAGAAATACAGCTTCTGAAAAGCAGCTTCTGAATGTCAACATAAGTCAACGTCTGATCAGCAGCTTCTGAAGGTCAACAAAAGTCAACGTCTGAACTCTGCGTCTGATGACCAGTTCTGCGTCTGATGAACAGTACCAGCGTCTGAAGACCAGTTCTGCGTCTGATGAACAGTACCAGCTTCTGAAATCCAATTTCCAGCTTCTGAAGACACAAATTAGCTTCTGAAGACGCATTGCTTGCACATTTTGATTTTACCAAACATGTAGCCAACATTCAAATATCCAACAACTTCCATCTTTTAAAAAAAACATAACCACCCAAATTCCCCTTTCATTTTCTGTGCATCTGAAGCTTTGGCTAGGAGTTTGTAAGTATCTTGAACCTTTTTATCTCATTTTTCGCATCTGTTTAAAGAATATGTAGCTTCTCTTAAAAATGATGCATTTTTCGTTATAAGTTCATGGGCATGACTTAAGGCCAGAATATTTTTAGTTCTAGGACATCTTTTGGTAGATCTAAAACCACTAGGATGTAGTATTCATGGCAAGCTTTACAATGGTATTTTTATTTTTGTATTTGGTTCATTGTTGAGGGAGAAATTTAACTCAGAAGCTGAGAAAAAAATTCACAGAACTGTTCTGCTGTTCCTGCACTATTTTTCTGCATTTTCACTCTTCATGTTAGTCATTTTAACTCATTTTTGCCCTAAAACATCATTCAAAAACCCAAAAGAAATCACAAAGATTACAAATCACCAAAACAGAAGTGGATTGCTTCTTTTTCTTACTATTTTTTTAAAACTTTTTACCCCAGACGTTCTGAAATCAGAAGCTGAAATGAGCTTCTGAAGTGCTTCTGAACAGTGCTTTTGAAGCAGCTTCTGAACAGTGTTTCTGAAGCAGCTTCTGAACAGTGCTTCTGAAGCAGCTTCTGAACAGTGCTTCTGAAGCAGCTTCTGAACAGTGCTTCTGAAGCAGCTTCTGAAGGCAGCTTCGGAAGGCAGCTTCTGAAGCAGCTTCCGAAGGCAGCTTCCGAAGGCAGCTTCTGAAGCAGCTTCTGAACAGTGCTTCTGAAGCAGCTTTTGAACAGTGCTTCTGAAGCAGCTTCTGAAGGCAGCTTCTGAACAACGCTTCTGAAGCAGCTTCTGAACAGTGCTTTTGAGGCAGCTTCTGAACAGTGCTTCTGAAGTCGTACATTTTGCATTCTGAAGTCAGTTCCTGCTTCTGAAGGTTCAGAATCTAGGCTGAAACTCTTTTTTATGGCTGAAACTCATTTTTATTCAAAGAGAAATAATATAACAAGTGTTAATGCTTTTAATTATAGTTTATACATCTATTTTCAATAATAAACTTGAATGAAAAAGGAGTGGTTTGACGTATGTCTTCCCATTCCCCGGTTGCACGAGCACTTGACGTATGTCTCGTTGTTCGGACAATCGTCATTCTATTTTCAAAATAAAAAAACATAAAAAACAAATTCAACACACCAAACTAATTCTTGCCCCCCCCCCCCCCCCCCCCGGTGGTCAATTAAAATTCAAATCTCTTTTCACAAAAGCACGATGTTTTATCAATTCTAACGCGATACAAACAAACGCTTAAGCCTCCCACGCGCGAGCATACAAGCTACGTTTAACTGCTAGAATACGATCAAAAACATTGTTCTTTAAAATCAACCAACAAACAAATTTTTTCTAACAGAGAACTACGTAGCTTTGAATTCTCCATCGCACCAGGAGATACGTAGGAGCAAGATCCCACTCTTGTCAAACACACTAATAAAAAACCTTTTTTTTCCCCCTTTCCTTTTTCTTTGAAATATTAAAATGTAGCAAGCAAACCTTTAAAACACTTTTAACACTAAACTAACTAGGAGGTTCCAGTTGAGTACAACGGATGTGAGGGGTGCTAATACCTTCCCCTTGCATAATCGACTCCCGAACCCATTAATGGTTGCGATGACCATCTTTTCCACATCGTCAAGGGTTTTATCAACGTTTCCCTTTAAAAATAAAACTTTGGTGGCGACTCCGTAGTTTTTCCGAGCGTTAGTACGCTCGAGCGTTTTTTTAGCGACGCGACAAACCCTAGTGCGGCTTTGTCATACCCCATTTTTTAACTTATATTTTTTATGGGTGTTATATTTTTATTATCTCATTATTTATTTTTACCTTTTATTATTTTTATTTGCTATAATATTTTATATCATCATCATTATCCTTAATATTAATAATATCATTATTATTTTATTACTATTAGTTTTTATCTTTTAATATTATTAAGTTTTATTTGTTATCATCATTTTCATTATTATTGTCATTTACTATTTTTATTCATTTCCATTGCCATTTGCATTTTTTATCATTTATTATTATTATTGTTTTTTATTACTTATTTCCCCATTTTTACCTTTTATTTTATACAAAAAAAATCAAAAAAAGTGAAGTTCGCAGTGCGAACTCACCTTCGCACTGCGACCTCTGCGAAAATTCTGCAGATTTTTATATAGTTGTTTATCTTTTTTGCTTTTAACTACAATTATCATTAGTAGCATTATTACTTGTATTATTGCTGTTTTGTGACTGATTTGGTGCAGCAAAGCAAGATTTAATGTGTGACATTAAAGGTATAAGGAAAGAAGAACTTTCTTCCAACCTCTCATGTGATCAAACAAATTGGCTATCCTTGGTCAGTTTTTGTCCCCCCAAATTGACCCCTCACCCAACCTAAACATGCCAGCCAGCTGCTTGATCCATTTCCTTCCCTTTTTCCCTGCCAAAACCAGTCAATCCCAAGTGGTTTATGTTGCAAAAAAGCTGTGTGACATGCCCTGTTTTGAGCTGGATTTCTTCCCTCACACATAAGCCCACATGCTGATTTTGATTCCCCCAATCTCCCTGTACATGGCAGTACACGTTTTGATTGTTTGACCCCCCAAGATTGCAAGGATTGATCCCAAGAATCATCCCTTTTGCAGCTGCCCTGTTTTACAGTTTTTACCATCATTACCTTCTAGAATCAATGGCATTTGTGGCTGAGATCAGTCAAGACCTTGCCCCTTGGCACAAGGCAAAGCTAGTTCTATCCATTAGCATTAAATGCAAAGTGATCTAGCCTGAGTTTAGCTCATGATCAGCTAGTGTTCTAGGATTTTATTCATCATTGTTCATCATTGCAAAGATTTGCATTTATGCCTATAAAAGGAAGGGCAAGGCTTAAGGATCACACACAATTGAACACCTTAAAAACCAGTTAGAAAACAGACCTATTCAGAGAGCCAATACACACGAATCTCACACCAAAAATCCCTTGCATTGCAGCACAAAATCAGTCCATCACAAACCCTTTGAACCTTGTTCATAACCTTTCACAAAGCAAGCAAGCTACTTCCAGTCTTGTTCAAGCATTGCTAGGAGTTCTGTAAGTCTCCTATAACCTTTCTTTTCTATTGTATTTGCTGTTTACATATCTTGCTTTGTCCAATTTTACTTTGTGAACCAAAACCTCCTTTGAACCTCAAAAAGGACCTCAAAGGGGCCAAGCTTTAAAATTGTGTTTTTCTACCTTTTTTTCTTCCTTTTTGTCAAGTTTCTTAACCTCCTTTAGGTTCTGAATCTTGCTTAGAAGCAGTTTCTGAACTTCTGTTCAGAAACAGCTTCTGAGTTAAGAAATTCGCATACTTCGCAGAGCCAAGCTTTGCTCGCACTGCGAACACACCAGAACCTGACTTCGCAGAGCCAAGTTCTGGTTGCTCTGCGAAGTATGTGAAATTCAGAACATGAATCAGGCATTCAAATGCCAAATTTTTGGGATTCTAGCCCTTGATTCAGAACCTAAAGAGGGTTAAAACCATTTTGGTCCAAACCCAACTCAAAATCATGCACAACTTTGAAGATTTCACAAGTTCGTGCGACAAATTTTGAATAACTTGTGAAACAAGTTATGTTCTTAATACTTTCAAAACCAAGTTTGAGCAACAAGCTAAGTTCGTCTATTTCAAAACAAACTTGAACAATCAGGTTATTCATGATTTTCAATCTAAATGCAAACTTAAGCCGAGTTTGCTCACTCTTTTTAAACTAAGCTCGAATTGGGCCGAACTTGTGAACTTTCCAACGTTTTGCATGTTTTATGATTGTGTTTGCCATTCAAACTTGAACCAAACTTGTTCTTGAGTTTCAATAACTTAAGCAACAAGTCACGTTCATGATTTTTAATAAAATCGAACAACAAATTTGTTCGTGTTTTCTTTTGCATGTATCCTTTTAAAGCTTTGGTTCCCTTTGAGATTCCTTAGAGTGACAAAACCAAACTTGAATGAAACGGGAATGGCTTGACGTATGTCTCCCCAAACCTCGATTGCACGAATGCGTGACGTATGTCTCGTCGCTCGGGCAATCGTCATTCCACCCTTGACGCGTCTAGCACGCTCAAACTTCCCTTGGTCCCCTTGTGGCCATTTTTATCCCTTTTCTTGGCCCTCGTGGTCAATCCAAGCCTTTCGCGCCTTGCGCATTTATTTATAACCTTTGTACGCCTTGCGCGAATTTTTCGCCTCAGTGCGTTTGTCTTTTTTTTTTAAAAAAAAAACATTTACGCCTAGCGCGAGCTTATCGCCTAGCGTCCATCTTTCACCACGTGAAAACTTTGTACGTCTTCGTACGTTTTTAAAACCTTTGCTCACGTCCGAGCGTAAAACTTTTTCATCAAAACATTTACTTTTATGCATTGTCGTCAGTGGCCAGCTCGGCAACAACCCGAGCAGCTGACTTTTACTTTCTTGTCGTCAATGGCCAGTTCGGCAACAACCCGAACAGTTGACATTTACTTTCATTACATTTTTCCTTTCTTTTTAAAAACTTTTTCGCTCGGACGCGATCAAACTTTTTTGACTAAAACGAATCAACATACAAACGTTTTTCTACCAAAGAACTACGTACGCTTTGAATTCTCCGACTACCGGGAGATACGTAGGAGCAAGATCGACATCTTGTCAAGCCCATTAATAAAAAACTTGTTTTTTCCCTTTTCGTTTGTTTTTATCTCTTTCTTTATCCCGCATTATGTCTTTTATATATTTCCTTTTATACATATTTAAACACGTAAGTAAAACATCGAACCATTTTAAGCCTAAGCCGACTAAGAGGTTCCCGTTGAGTACAACGGATGTGAGGGGTGCTAATACCTTCCCCTCGCATAATCGACTTTCGAACCTAAAATCTTTTCTCAAGGTAATTTAGAACTTTTTTCCTTTTTTCCCCGAAAAATTAAAAGTTCAGTCGTAATTTAGAATTAGTGATTCAAAGCTTCCCCAATAGCTTGACATCCGAAATTCGACGCGACAGGCTTACATGAGAATTATTTTGGATATGGAATTCACTTCTGTCAATTGAGTAAATTATGTCATGGAAATTATGGTTGTCACATGTCTCTTTGTTGTCCCTGTACTCAGCGACTTTCGAATGAGAATTTGAAAAACGGTATTGTGAAGCATATTCCCCATAACCTCTACTACGCTCGGTATGCTAGCATGATGTCGATCAGTGGAAACCCCAAAATCGTGAAAACCTAGCTCCTGGTCCCTGTCAAATCCCAAACCTCCTTGCCGAATAGAACCCGTTGATTTGTCCCATCCTCGATCTCCCGGTCGGATTGCTTTCTGACATCTTGAACTCACAGTAGTCCATTCGTTCCCCCATATGGTGTCACCCTGACAGAGTCCCGATCCCTCCAATGGTATCTCACTGTCGATGAAAAAGAGCACTGGCGCGGTGGGCGTCAGTAAGCCCTAGAACCACCGTGTCTCTCTCTAGCTCTCATCTCTCTTAGGTTACGTGCTTTTGTCCCTCTTCAAATTAAGTTGGTATCGTGGAAGTGCATAAAATAAAACACTTTCAAGTTTTTCCACATTTACTTTTTTTATTTCAATTTGTTTTGTTGGTTTTTTTGTTGTTTTTGGTGGATATGTGTGGGTTGGGTCTATCTTGCACATTTACTTTTTCTTTAATAGATAATGGATTTTGGTTTGGGTGTATCTATCATATAACAAAATAAAATTTGAGAATTTCTTTTTCCACCTTCCAGATTTCTCGGACACCCTACAATATTTTGGGTTATAGAATTCGAACAATGTTAAAATACGTTAAAACCACCCTCCAACATCTTACGACATTTTAGATTTAACTACCTGGACTAGGTGAAAAGAGGGAGAAAAGAAACTCAAACAATTTACTCTACATTCCAACAATTATATTCCTACCATGTCAATATTTGGGCTTTCATTAATTGGAGTTCCAGCTCCATCGAGCTAGTTGCTCTTCGCAATTGCTGGTCTTGATTGAGTATATGTACTCATAATTCTAAAATATTTTTTTTATATGGTTAAACTCAATGATATGTTAAATCTTACGTTGCACATTGTATATAAAATTTATTATGTACTGCGTTTTTTTATTCTGAACCTTTGAATGAAGTCAACAACCTATTTATCTACTTGTTGGTTTAGATTCATCAAACCGGTTGTCGTAATCTCAGGCCGAGGTCAATAGAATCTGTCGTAGAAACACCTTTTCATATATGCTCATTTTTGTATCAAGGTATGTGAGAGAGAAAAATACCATGTTGTTCTTGTCAACAATAAAGGGAATAATTGGAATTTGTGGAATTCATTATAATTTTCCCAACAGCACTGCGCAATAAAACTTCTAGTGTGCTTCTGCCAACAATAAAGGGAATAACTTGAATTCATTACTTTTCATCTCCTCGTATCAATAATTTTAAAATCTCTAGGCAGAGTCGCCAATCCGTGCATTTCAGTTGTATCCCAGTGTACCTCTTGATAGTATCTCTTGCCTTGGCTACAATTGGCTAACACCACACATTTGTTTGGGGGGTTTTGAAACCTTCTTGAGTGTGAACGTGAGGGGGGAGGTATTAAGCATGATTTCTCTATGTTCGGCTTACAATTGTTTCTCCAATGAGCTTCTGGAAACAACAAAGTGTTATATAGGTGAAGTGGGTTGAGAATCCATGGTTGTTCACCACCATACGCCAAATGTTGCTTATGGTGGTGAACAACCATGTATATATTGGATGGGAATAATTGTTCACCACTATATTGGTATATGCCCATACCAATATCACAAACAATTTTATATAAAGTTTTTTGTCTCCAATATTCTTGAGGAAGATCAGTGAAACGAATTCAAGTCTGGGCATTACATTGTTTTTGAGAGTCGGGAAAAGTCAGGAATCCATTGTGACAAATGAAGGATTTCAAATTGGAGACTCCAGGAACACGTCGACCAAATGGAGGGCATTTTCTCAATAGTCGAGAAGACTAATTCAAAGAAACTTATGCCAAGCGTAACAAGCTTCTGATTTTTTATGGATTTCAAGAGAGGAATCAGGGTTCCCCTGTAGTTGTTTTGCAGAGGGGTCTCTCCTTTCTTCAAAATCAATCTCCCACATGGAGAATCTTTTTGCATCCTTCAACTCTGTTGATGTATTCATCTTCAGATATTTTGATTGAAATCGAGTCGCCTTTCACCCAGGGCTGGGGCAAGTCGGTGACAATGAAATCTGCGATGTTGCTCACTGCTTAAGCGAAGAATATATTTGACTGTACAGTTAAGTTTCTAGCTGCAACTTTCGCACTATAAGCTCATTTATTATCATCAACTATCCGCTAAGTAATAAATTATGATTTCAAAAATAATTTTGCTCAAATATAAAATACTAAAGGAAAAAAAATACACAATATATCCCTTAACTTAATTTCAGGTAACACTTTCGTCTTTTATCATATTTTTTTCTTCTGATTTAATCATTTGTGTTATGAGAGGTCAATATTGTATAATTTTTATGGGACTTTTTCAATGAATTTGGGTTTATAAGTTTTTACGATGAATATTTGGGTTTGTTTATTAGTTCGATGATTTTTTGTTTATAAGAAATGATAATGATGTTGATATTTTATAACGTAAAAGATTAAATCAAGAAAAAAAACGAAAGTTTTATCTAAAATTAAATTAAAGGACCAATTGTATATTTTACCAATATTAAGAGATAAATACTTATTCAGAAATAAAATAAAATAAAAGTTATCAATAGTTCATCCCACCATCTAGTTAAAATTTTAAAAATAATAAATACCCATTTTTGTTGACAATGTATAACTAATAAATAGCCATTAAAACATGTAATTTTTGAGTAAATACAACATTCATTCCATTTTTTTCACCCAAAATCTAAGAACACTGATTAAAAAATCCATAAATTAAACCCAAAATTAAAATCAGGAGTAGTTAAGAAAAAGTTTCTATAAAGAAAAGTAGTTGAGAAAAAAGTGTGTGAGTTTATTATTTATTTAAGGTTAAAAACCCTAAAGAAGTAAATAAAGCCCAGTTAGCATAGAGTTGTACTTATAGTTCGTGTTGTGTTTCCAAAGTTAAGAAGTTACGCATTCTCTTTCTCTGAAACAAATTTCATCACTTTTTCTGATCTAACAAACTCACATTCATCATCATCGCAATGGATTCCCGCTCAGCGCCACCACCACAACCAACCATGATGGTGGGACCCACATCTTACGCTCCAACTAACACCACCATGATCAGCCCTAACTCCTCCACCACAACCACCACCACCACCGCGAACATCATGGCACCCGCTACAGCTCGTTTCCCTTTCGCTTCTCCGCAATCGGAGCCGTTCTCCGTCACTCACGACGGTCCTTCTTCTCCGTCGACGCTTGGGAAGAAGAAACGTGGCCGGCCGAGGAAATACTCGCCTGATGGTAACATTGCTCTTGGTTTGGCTCCTGTTTCTTCTCCTGTTGCTGCTACGTCTGCTGCTTCGGTGGGTGATTCTGGAAACGCGGATGCGCCTCCCAAAAAACATAGGGGAAGGCCGCCTGGCTCTGGGAAGAAGCAGTTAGATGCGCTTGGTAATTGTTTCTTGTTTCTATAGCACTGATACTTCTGATTGAAGACGTGTCCAATGTCTCTGACACGTGTTTGTATCCGACCCGACACTGACTTGTCTGATTATATCTAATATTGTAAATTACTACCTGTATCGACGTGTGAGTGTCGTGTCTGGTATTTTAGTATTTAATTTAAGCACTTAAGTACTTTTTTGAATGTAGATGATTCTGATTGTGACTTTTTTGTTTTTTGTTTGTTCTGTGAAGGTGCTGGTGGGACTGGATTCACTCCACATGTAATCTTGGTGGAGTCTGGTGAGGTAATTCTATATATTCAATTTCTTGCTTAAATTGTTACTATATTTTTGTTGGTAGTTTTTGTTATTTGAGGTTTTGAAATAACACTTTTGATTAGCTTATCTGAAAGTGAGGTATAGTTAGAGACTGCTTTTTACAATTTATCAAGAAAAATCACTTTTTTTAAACAAAATAATCACTTTTAAAAGTTACTGGCTGGCTGTTTGTTACAGCTTTTGAAAAAAATCCAAAATCTGCTTCAAATAAGATGTCATGAGTAGTTTTTCCAGAAAATTGTTTTTGTTAAGTGATTTGTTTTAAAAAAGGGATTTTTATTATGGTAAACAAACACAAAACAACTTCTGCTTATTTCAATAAGCTCTAAAAATCACTTTTTTTTTTGTAATCTGTAACAAACTGGCCCTTTATAGATCACACTGGAACTCAATTGGATGAAGTAGTTATGTTCTTCAAATTAATTAGTGAATAAGAATAAGAAGAATACAAATTGAAAACAAGGTTTGGCTCATTTGATTGATTCACCTTTTGCATGTGACAATTGCATTGCATGACAAATCTAGAGTCACTTAGTTGGTCGGCCATCTCTAATCCCATTGTAAATTGTAAATCCTAACATAAGTTGATGGCTCTTGTCAAAATTATTGGCTATTAGGTAATCTAGGTTTTTATATTGGGTCTAACTCAACCTTACAAAATCAGCTTGTAAAGTGAGGGGTGTCTCTCTTTATAAACTCATCTGAGGCATTATCTCTATTCTCCATGTGGGACTTTGGTTTTCTCCAGTACACCCCTCACCGCCGGCACTATCAGGCTTGGTGCGTGGATATTAAATGGTGGGTGGCTTGAACCGATAGACTCTAATACTATATTAGATTTTTAAATTCCGCCTAACTCAACCTTACGAAACTGACTGGCTTGTAAAGTGACGGATGCCTCTCTTTATAAACTCATTTCAGGCCTCATCTCTCTTCAACGTGGGATTTGTGTTTTTCCCAATATGGGGTGATATTTCCTTTGATGTTTTAGTTAGGGGTAGAAAGTTTCGGTTTTCAAGTTTTCTTTGGTTATTGGACTTTACAAATTGCACTGCTAGTTTTATGTTGATTCACTATTAATAGACCAGAGCAGAAGGATTTGAATTGTGGGGTTGAGTTGTTGCTCTTGCCTCTTCATTGTAACTTATAAAGACAAATCTTGTGATGATGATTGTCTTGCCATTTATTTAAATGTATGTATATTTTTTAGAAGACTGACTTCAATGATATTGCTCTGAGGTAATTTTAAGGATTCTTAATCTTTTTTGGTGATGAAAGTAGAGTGTTAAATCAGTATTGTCAAACTAGTTATACTGCATAACATATTGTCCTCAAATTGAGATCTTCATTTTACAAGTAACTAGAATTGTATTCTTCATGTTCATGTTGTTCCTTTTAAAGTTCTACAGCTCTAAAAGCTTGCCTTTATTGTGTGTTAAATTGGTATTGATGCTTGTTCAATGCTTTTGTTCTCTAGCCCACGCACGTAATAAGCTATCCATCATTGAGTTCATCAAATTCCTTATATTTGTTGCTGTGAAGTGTGTGTTAATTTTGGATACCTTTTAATCTATTTGACAATTTAAGAGGTGTATTTATTTCTTATAGTTTCTGTTTTGAGTACCGTGTTTTTGAGATTGTTAACCGACATTATTGCATAGAGTTGCACTCAGAAAGGAAATAAGTAACTTATAGTATCCGCCTGCACTGCAGTTTTTTGTTTTGGTCAATCAATGTATTAGTTGGTTCTTTTTTGGTATATGGTGTAAAACAGGCAGAAAAAAAATGGGATTATTCATTATTGTCTGAATTACTATTTTGACGTGGATGCATTTTATTGGGTGCACGTGATTTTACATATATACTTGTTATTTTATTTATTTATTTTGGTTTTAAAATCTTCTTTGAAGTTCCTATTAGGAGGGTTGGTGTAGCTTCCAGTTGTTACAGACCATTCTCTCAAGTATGCTTCTCTTGTTTGCAGGACATTACCGAAAAAGTTATGGCCTTTTCTCAGACGGGGCCTCGGACGGTTTGTATTCTTTCTGCCTTTGGTGCAATCAGCTGTGTAATCCTTCGACAGCCAGCATCAGGCAGTATTGCAAGATATGAGGTACTTTTTATATTCATTGAGAATGTAGTCAATATCTGTTTTTACTTTATCCATTGTATTAAGCTTTGTTTATGCTATATTGTAAATGATCTGATGATATACATGATTGCTTGACATGCATGTTCTTACAGGTTCAACTTGTCAATGTAAATATAGAACTCAATTCATTATTATTGTTCAGCAAGTAATAATTTTTTTTTCATGTGTTCTAATATAATGCTTTTGAAAGTGAAATATATCATAATAATTTAATTTACTATTGAAAGTGAAACTGTGTACTTTTGGAGATGCCAGTTTGAAATAGTTTTATATATAATCTCTATTGACTTGAGAAAGGCTATTTAGTCGGAGATGAATTTTATAAATAAGTGCTAGAAGAGAAAGAAAGAAAAACAGAATAAAGTGAGAAAAAAAGGTGAGAGAGAGAGAGTGGACTAAATATAAGCAAAATTGACATTGTAATTAGTCACTCTTGCAAAAGTTACAAACCACTCTTTGCTCCAAGCATTTTCCATATATATTTGATTTAATCTAATTTCGTGCATGCTTTATTCTTATTTTGTTGTTGTTGTTGCTAATAATATGCTAAAAACTTTGCAAGAAAATACCAATTAGTAGATATATTGTTGCGCATGGTGAGGTTTATTGCCTAAATTCTTCTACACCATTCTGCTTCCTAGTTCAAATGGAAGACGAACAGGGCTAAAAACCTTAAACTGCTGAAATATTTTGGATGGATATCTGATTTATTAGATGGGTGCAATATTACAGAATAGAACGGTTGCCTCTTTTTCCTTTTCTTTTTAAACCTATCTTTGTTGAGAAAAGGTGCTTTGGAAGCAGTGTTGTCAAATACCGCCCATTGCAGATATCGGTGGCGAGTTTTGGGCTCTCCGCCATGCCCAATTTTGGCTGATATGGCAGGATTTTCTGCCATGATCCGATATAACGGCGCCACAAAGCGGACGGTTTGGCGGGATTTTGGCTCTCCGCAATGGACCGCCATAGACAACACTGTTTGGAAGTTCTATTTTCTTTTTGCATGGAACTGGGATCTTATTATGAGCATGCCACAGCCCCAACAATAACACTTTCTAGAGGAAATTTTACTGTTTTGCAAAGATCTTGCAGAGTAGCTTGTTACACAATATTGTGTTTGTTGCATTTGAAGTTTGCGTTTTTCAGTGCATGGCATACGCACCATTTTCTGCTAGTCTAATATTGATCCCACAACAAAGGACATCTTTCTCCTGAGAAATTTTAGGACGTTAAATATATATAGTAAAGTAATAAAATAGGTTATCCCCGCAAGTGGACGGTGGGATTGGACCCCTCGGATTAGTCGGTAATCGGGCTGGATACCGAGTCTTTTAGAAAAAGGTAATATAATAGGTTATAGGAATTTGACATGTTTTCTCTGGAGCATTTAGTATGGTATTGACTACTTGGAATGGTAGCTTGGTGACCTCAAGAAGTAAAAGTGATTGATCGGACCAAACTTTATACTTGCTCTTTTCATTATTTAATGTTTATAGTTTCTTAAGAGAAAAAAGGTGACATCTTATGTTGTATCACCTAGAACGCCCTTAAATTGATAGGAAACTGAATGGCCTTCTGCATGGGATAATTGTGATATCTGTTATTGGTTGTATGACTATGAGGGAAAGTTTGACACACATTCTTCTCTTTTAATTTTCTCAATTCATATGATCATTTTGTTGCAAAAAAAAAAAAAAGCATCTGGACCATGGCAACCATAAGTTGATGACATGTAAGTTTAGAGGCTAACATAATGAAAAAGCTCAAATTGTCTTGGCTGTTTGTTACCAAGAACATTATGAAAAAAACGGTATTGTTTGACACAGATCAATTATGGAATGATAGATTCTACAGACCAAATACCGTGAAGATTGAAATGTTAGGTGAAGGCTCATTAATAATTCTATATCTGACATGCTCCCTATCCCAAGAGCACTGCACACAGGAAGTGTTGGCAATGCAGATGTCTACTCTAGCTTTGCTGAAATTTAAGCCTTTGTAAGAAGAATGACGGTGTCATGGATTAGCTTTTGGGAGGGTTGGTTTACTTTCTTGACTTAATGATCAAGGGCTGGACTACTGTGGTCACCATTCTTCTAAATTGCAGTTAAGAGATAAAATTAACCAGGGCATTGTCTATACTTCATGTCTTGTGTGAGAGACGTGCTGAGAGATGTTATAAAATTATGCACGTGCCATCATTTAATAACTCAAGGCTTTGGGTGAGTTGGTTCTCAATTGTGAAGACAGGATGACTGTAGATAGGTGTTGGTTTCTTAGCTTTACCTGAGTTTGTGTTGTTATAAGTTGCAACTCACAAGAATTTCCGCTGTATGTTAATATTCCTTTATCACAGGCATTGTATGTTTTGCCCTTCATTGAACACAAACGAACTATGTAACCTACACTTTCTTTCCGCACCCTTTCCAAATCCAGCAAGTTATTCTTGTTTAATAAGTGTATGTAAAAAGTTGCTAATTAATATTGGTGGGATTTTTTTGTTTGTTTTTTCAAAAGGAATTAAGCTCAACAGCATCTTTTCTTTATGTTTAAACACTTGTGGTTGAGTTTATAATTGAATATTATTTTCTTTAAATTCAATTCTCATCACCTGATGTAATTTTGCACCGCAGGGCCAATTTGAGATCATATCGTTATCAGGTCCTATGCCGCTATCTGAAAATAATGGTGAACAAAGCAGAACAGGCAGTTTATACGTTTCTGTTGCAGGGGCTGATGGACGAGTTTTGGGTGGTGCAGTTGCTGGCGAGCTAACTGCAGCATCAACTGTACAGGTATTGTTCTCAAGTGGTCTAAAATTTCATATCAATTGGTAACAATTACTTGCCATGAAATTTACCCATATATATTTTCTCAAAGCTTATCATAGTGTACATAATTTCTTGTATTTTACAGTCACGAGTTCTTGTATTTTACTATTGGGGGAGTGTTTTATGCATCTAGGACAGGATTGACCAAATTATGATACTATAATTTTGTGACATTTTCCAATCATTAAATAGGTCATTGTGGGTAGCTTTATTGTGGACCGGAAAAAGTCAAGCTCAAGTATGGTGAAATCTGGGCCTTCTTCAGCACCAACTTCCCAAATGTTGAACTTTGGGGCACCTACGACTCCAACTAGTCCCACTTCTCAAGGGCCTTCAACCGAGTCCTCGGAGGAAAATGATCATAATAGTAATTTTAGTAGGGGACCTGGACTCTACAATAATGCTAATCAGTCTGTTAATAATAATATGCAGCAGATGTACCATCATCCACTATGGGCTGGCCAAACTCATCAGTGATGTGACTTCGGATTAACAGTGCAGAAGCAGGGTATTTGTTGGACTGATTGTTGGAAGTTTAGTGTCTAGAGGTCAAGTCTAAAATGCTAACTTGCATTATTAAGGACTGAATATATTATTAAGGTTTTAGTTAATCTCTCCATCGTTCACCCAATTAGGTTTTTGTTGAAGTATCTTTTGATTATATATTACCGTAGGGACTCTAATGATGCTAGCCAAGGATATGCTCTTGCATTACCCGATTTCTGTCATTTTGGAGATTGCTGTCTGTCTGTACTCAGCAGCGGCATGGCAAAATCAGACCTGTGCTTTTACACATTCATCATCATGCATTATTATTTTTTTATTTCATTTTTGCTTTTACTACAAATTTAGCTTCATGCTTTCTTTTGCGTTGTGTCTTCTATAATAACTTTAGCGTTAAATTTAGCCTCAAGCTTTCAAACAAGTTTCATAGTTGAAATGTAAAAGGCATGGTGTGTTGTGCATGACATGAGATGTTGATTTTTGCGTGTAGCGATGGAGCCTATGGACCAAGTAGTCCAAATCATAGCTCCATGGTTTCACCCCCAACGCCACTGCCATGATAATTGCAGCTCAACATCTGCTCTTGCAAATTAGACCACGATTTGGTGATGTACCCTATCTAAGAAAGACTTTTTCACGCACACTCCTCTCTCGCTAGGCCTCTCCTCTAGTCTCAACTCTCAAGGTTAGGGTCTGTTTGTTATAGCTTTTTTTAAAATAGATTTTTGTTATAATTTTTCTAACAAAGAAATTTTTAAGGAAAGCTTCAAATGAAAAATTGGTTTAAATAACTTATCTTAAAATGTCATTTTTAAGTATTTCATCATTTTGTTATAATTTTTTTTGGATACTAAAATTTTGAAAAAAATCTCCAAAAAAAAGCTATTTCAAATAGCTTTTCATAAAAATTATTTTTGAAAGATGTCATTTTAAAAAAAATATATGATTTTTACTATGTAAAATTTCAAACAATGAATATTTAAGTTAGTGAATGTCAAAATCTCTTTTTTTTAACTTATAACAAATGAGTTTGAAATAACTTCTACTATTTTTAAGTAAATTTTCAAAAAAAATCTATTTTTAGAAATACAAAGAAAAATCCATTTTTTTAAAATCTATAACAAACAGGCCTTTAATTTTAATTTACTCCAAAATTATGGCGAGTTTGACATACTTATAGTGACAATACGATTTTATTGACGATGAGTTTGACAAACTTATAGTGACATTGCGATTTTATTGAAACTCCAAAATATATAGCTTTGGTCAAAATTAATAAATTATGGCGGCATCTCGTGATTCTGTCAAACACACATCCTTTCTCCTTAAATGTGGACTGGAATGTTAATAACCAATTTTGCAATGAAGGTAGCTTCAAAATGACGAATGATCTCACGAAGTAATTACTTATTAGGTGTCCTATTGTTGCATAAAAGAAAAAAGAATTACATTGACCAAGTCTGTTATTAAAGCCTTGCCTTCTTATGTAATGACATCCTTTCTAGAATGCACAAGCAGTATATAACTTTTGGATGGGTATTTTCAAAAGTTGGGATGATGTGAAGAGTAATGTTGTGCAGATCGAGTGATGGGTATCAGTTTTATTTTGGGATGATAACTGGCTCCCAAATGTGCAGAATTTAAGGGAACATGTTGTGCCTTTATTTGATGTAGCCACATGCGTGCAATGTAGTAAAGGTTATATTATTTTTATGTCAAATACAATCTGCAATCCTTTAAGTTAGATGTTTCTAATGAGTTAGTATTTTTTAATTTTTTTATATAAAATATTGATCTTTGAGTCATAAAATGTTTACATTGTTACCGTTTTCGGTCAACTCAGTTAAAAAATGCATATGTAACCGTTTAATGTTGAGGTGTCAAGTCCAAAAAATGCTTATAAATAAAAAACGCTGTATGCAAGTTTTTTTTTCTTGTTTCCGAATTCAATCATAATTTTACAGATAAATATTTTATCAACAACATTATAAGTCAAGTAATCGATCAATTTGGTTTTAGACCAAGACAAAATAATACACTTATGAACCTTAGTTTTGAGAGCAGTAAATTTGGACATACCAACTTAACATTAAACGGCAATGCAATCACTTTTTAACCAAATTTGATGAAAAAAGAGGGTAATGATGCATACATTTTTAGCCAATCGTTACATAAAAAACTTAAATAACTAACTTGTTACAAACATCTAACTAAAAGGACCTATTCAACATTTATACTACAAAGCACTAGCCGCCCTAGTTTTTTAGTGAGAGAAATTGCATCTTCTCTCTAAGTTCTCTTTCTCTTTCACTCATCGAGGAGGGGTGGTTTTAGGTCATTTTTTTTACCTAGAATCACTTCTCCGCATCTTTTTATTTTTTTCCTTTTTTCAATCTAAATAAGTGATTTGCACATACATCAAGTTTTTTTTTTGTGTTTTTTTTTCGTGATTTTGTCGTCTGAGTGTGATGTTGTGTTGTTCGTCGTCTTGTGCAACGTTGTTTGATTTCGCGTCTTGTTGCGGTGTTCGTTTAATTCCTATTTAAACATCAACTTCAGTCAATCACAGATTCAATCAATGATTTGGACATCAACGTTGCAGATCCGGAAGCATGAGTATTCTGGTGATTTAAATTTTATTATATTATTTGTAGACATTTTGCCGTTGTATGTTATTAACTTGGGTGTTGTGAGTTTGTTCGCAGATTCACCCTTTACGTTTTTAGCTATATTAATCATGTTATTGTATCTGATATATTCTATCAATTTGAATGAATGAATATCATTTTGCTTTTGTCAAAATAAAAATAAAAATCTAACTAAAAAGACCTTGAGAGGTATTTGACCTATTTTATATATTGCATAGAAAAGATGTCTTCATAAATTATGTATTGTCCTATTCCTATACTGTTGTGTATTTCTTATGGTTTTGTGAATCATACACACCTCCTAAATACAACAAGATCCTCTCATCTCACCACCACAATTATCTTTTAAGACCTTCTTAAACCCGCTCCTCCTCTCTATATACTCCATCCGGTCCTATATATAAGAAAATTTTCAAAAAAATCCTTGGTCCTATTTATTAGAAAATATCACAACTTTTAAGGTGTAGTTATTGTTTAAAAGACTTTTATACCCCTTATTTAATGTTTGTCTTTTTAAAATTAGTGGGTGTATTTAATACTTCACAATTTTTTATGAGGGTATATTTGTAAAAATATTCAAAAAGTTACACTATTTAATAAGTGTATTGGTTTTGATGTTTTTTGGTTTTTCTTCTTATAATAAGGACCGGAGGGAGTATTATTTTCTCTTTTTTCTCCATAATCTTTTCGTACTCCTCTCCATTCTTTTTGTCCTCTCCTTTTTGTCTTTTCCACTAACACACTCTTATTTATTGCATTTCAATCACCCAACTACTCTAATAATTATAATTAATAAGAGTGTTTTGATAAATGAAACATATTTTACCATTAAAATCAACATTTTTAATCATTTTCTTAATAACCATGTAAAACTCAAAATAAACACCTAATTTGAGACAGAGAAAGTAACTCGAAATAAATACACACTAAATTTTAAATATCCAACAAAACTTTAGAGTATACTAAATAATTTTTCAATATTAAAACTTGCACAAGCAAAAGGATCTAATTTTCTTCCAATAACCAATGCATATAACTAAAGGTTAAAAATGTTGAAGATGCCAAAGGCTGATTAGTGATACATTAACCAAGCAGACATCATCACATGCTTATTTCACAATTCCAAGAACTAAAGAAGGATTGGCATCAAATTCATCATCATGCAAATTGCCACACACACATGTACACACACTCTCAAAGGAATTAATCGAGTGGCTTTAAATCCAGGTGAATACTCCGTAGACCTACATATATAAGAGGTACAAAAAACAAAAGGAGTACTATTATTTTTCTCTCTGTCTCCTTCCCTATCTACATCTAGAAAATTAATAACACTAAATGCAACTTGAATTATAATAAAGTACCATTACAATTACAACATATTTTGAATCAAGGCTAGTGCACCTTCACTTCAATGGGAAAGTCTAGCATATTTTCATTAAAAATGGAAGGCACTTTAAATTAATTTGCATAATAATAATAATAATATCACATTTAAGTGGAGAATATTTAAGAATAAAAGTCAGTGACATTACATCTTTGCAATATTTAAATTCTAGCCGCGCCGGAAACCTAAGCTACCTATAATCGAACCTACACTTATAATATATCATTTGCTCCACATGAACATGAATAATGTATTCATGTCACGCGTCTCATTAACCCCACATGCAACTGGAAAATGTAGGGAGACTAATGCGATTACGAAGTAATAAAAAATGACTTAGAATAATTAATTAATCAATCCACATATTAGCTTGTGAACTAGCTAGTAGTAGCCTATTATAACAGATTATAACCATTGAGGCTTATATATTTTACTATATTGTTAGACAATCAAATAATTAAGCGTAGGTGTTTCCATATGAGGCAGCTTGGGTACTACCTTTACGGCAAAAAAAAACTTGGGTACTACCTCGGCAGCAGTAAAAATAATGGTGAGAAGAGAAGAAAATGGAAAGATGAAAAAGAGAGATAGATGATACACATGTGCTTTGAGCCTCTCATGTATTCATCGTGCTGTAGTAAAATAAATGAGGACATAATAAGGAGACTAGAAGAAATAGGGGAAAGATGGAGAGTAATGGGTGATGATCCAAATTCGAGATGAAGGAGGTGTGCAATAGAAGATCTATATTCGACTTATAACTTCCTTTATAACAGAATCTCAAAGACAATATACTTTCAGCACTTTGGTTTGGAGTGTGTGGATATAAGATCAATATTAGATATATAACATGGTTTTAGTTAGGGTAAGTTTCCGACTTGCATCCTCTCGTGCATTTATCCTCCTATAGTGATAAAAATTGAGGGTGGGATAGAGATCATAAGATGGCAAAAAATGAGGACGTCATAAAGAGACGAGAAGATTCAAGAGAGATGGAGAGAAATGTAGAAAAAAAATTGTGGAGAGAATCCAAATTCGAAATGTAAATTAGGGAGCTAGGTGTTTAGTACAATATTCAAATTCGTCAAGTTACTTCTCATAGGATCTCAGAAACAACATTGTTTTACTATTTTGTTAGCCACATCCTAAGGAAGAACTCACAACAAATAAGTGACACGTCATCCCCATATTGGAACTACAAAGGGGACGGGTGGCCACTACAACTTCCTCGAGGATTACCGGTTGCAGAATAAGATTTGACAAATCATAATCTTATCTCAAAAAGTTGTTAGGAAAGCGATGACTTTTTCCAGGGCATGACTATTTGAAACCTTAGCCATAATTTGGATATTATCCTTGAAATAAACCCTCTACACTTGGATCATCCACCGAAAGAGAAACATAGACCGACCTAATTAAAGAATATTACCAACAACATTAGATATTGTGGCTTTAGATTAGGGAATATTCCCCAACATACGAAAATTAGATTAGGGTAAGTTGTCCATCATAGAATCTCTGGAGGTGTACTTATGTAATATGAGTTGTAATGTTGAAGGAGTATTACGAAGAACACCCAATGTTGAATATCTTTTTCGAGAAGCAACTCCAATGGAGGTTTCGTCTAACTCTTTGACACCAGAAAATGTGTCCTTCCAAAGTTTCACTACTGGACACAATCTAGATAGCAAACTCACGAGTTGAAAGTTACTTAATGAGGCAATGATCCTTCATTGCTTTGGACATTTTAAAATAAAATAAAAATATGTGAGGTAAATCGTGGAACACGTCATGACTTCAAGAGTTATTATACCATTATAACAAAAAAAATACATTCTTTCAAAGTTGTGACACCTTGTAGCCCACTTAAATTACTCATAATGTGTTGCACCATTAGATGTGCTCTAACTAATTTCTCATCCCCATAACAATTTAACCACCAATATTTTTCATAAAGATATTGTTAATTCATTAGAGTGCATTTATGTATGACTCCTGCCTTCTATCTTAAATCAGATCATACGTTTTGCCAAAGGAGTACTATAGTTACAACTTAATAGCCAGAGGTACTCAAAACTGTACTTCCAGTTCATCATTAGAGAATCTATGGCTTTTCATGCTGCAATAAGGCCATGATATATATATGTACGTGCTGATGTTGACCAGCGTTGGAGAAGGCAATTTTGACTTTTTACATAGCCAGAAAATCAGAAGTATAAGTATACGAATGACATATGTCGATTCATGACAGCTTACCATAGTAATTAATATAAAATAAACAATAAGAAAGTACTAAGATTTACAGAAAGAAACGAAGAAGGAAAAAAAAAACAATTATATACTAAAAAAATACATTTATATATATACCTAACACAACAAGAGAATCCAGCAAAGAGAAGTTGTGTTAACAAGGTGGCATAAACTTAAGAAGATTTTCGGATTCAATTTTGCAAACCCTTTTATCATTCATCATTCAATCACATTTCTATCTCTTTATTGTTATTTGTATTACATACTACATGTACGTCTCTAGCTTTTTTCTTTTCATAACTCTAAACACATGGGTCAATGCGATGAATCCTACATTCATCGGTGTAAATTGAAACATATGAAAAGGCACAGAAATAAAGGTGGTAGCTTAGCTGGTCAGTTTATTTATCATGTTAAGACTTGCAAGATATTGTTTCATGTCTAACGACAACAATCCTTGAAACATGTAGCTATAGTTATATATATATATATATATACAAACCCTCAAACATAAGTTATAAAAAAGGGTGATGAAATAAATAACCAAGATAAGAGACCTAATTGATTATATAATATAGTCATGTTCCATATAATAATAATACTAACAATGAGAAAGGAAACTAATAAAATCCCAAATATCCAATTTAAAAACCAATGATACACTAAGTCATAAGTACTTTTTTTTTTGACAAAACTAAATTATAAGTACTAAAAGAAGTACATAACATGATTGAAACCACTACTAAATCATCATCCATAGATTAACACTGACCTTAAAAATAATCACTTCAAACTCCATTCCAACATCATCATCAACAAAACATCTTCAAAACAAGACTCACTCATTCAATTTGATTGATTTTAAATCCTCAAAAAGGTTGACGTGAAGCTGAGTTGTTGTTTCCCGCCCAGCCATCAACAGGCAACTGATGAACATTCTGCATATTCAATGGCAAATTGAAAAACGGCAATCCAGAAGATGGATCAGGAAATGGATTGTTATTATTATTTCCACCGCCGCCGCCGCCACCACCGGAGCCTTGAGAACCTCCTCCAGCTTCAGCCTGCATCTGAAGCTGCTCCTCTTCCAACGGCAACTTCTCATAAGCAACATTAGTAAAAGAAGCTGCAATCACAATCACCGGCCCGGCCGCAATAAGCTCACCAACCACGCTACCTCCGACAACCTGTCCTTGTCCTCCAGCAAGATAAATGGTTAAGCTAGTTGCTCCGGGAGGAGCTGGTGGTGGCAGAAAAGATCCAGACAAGGACAATATCTCAAATCTTCCATGTAGCGTAACAACACCACCAGCCGCCGCTGGTTGCCGGATACTGACATTTGTCACGGTGCCACTGCCGCTAAGAACACAGATCCCACGTTGACGGCGGCGAGCATAGGTAGATACGCATTCAAAAACATCGGAACCGCTGGCAACTTCAAGAATATGAGCTCTGAGAGTGTTGGCGCTCTCTCGAGTGATGATCACCGGCGGTTTAGCCTTGTTTTTCGATCCCGGTGGTCTGCCACGTGGACGGCGGCCTACCACATCGCCTGGTCCGGCTGCTGAACCAAGCTCCAAACCTTGGCTGCGATCATCTTCTTCGTTCGATGAGAACGGTGCACCACCACCAACACTGGCACGATTTGATTCTTGTTCTTCTGAATCGTGCTGGTTTTGGTGATGATGTTGTTGCTGAAGGTGTAAGTTTTGCCTGTGGATGTTTTGCATAAAGCTTGCACTCCCTAAATCTAACCCAGCCATCAAAGTAATAGAGAGAGAATAGATATATAAATTAAAAAGGTTAATCAATATTATAAGAAAAAAAAACAGAAAACAAGGAAAATGATTTTTATTACTATAGAGAAACAGTACTATATAGTTAAAATATTTTTCATAAATATCATATTGATATTTTTTTTATGGGTCTAAGATCACTGTTTGTTGCTTTTGTTTAATTATTTGTGTGTAGAAAATCAAATAAAAAAAAGAGATGAATAGGGAGAAAGAGAAGGTGATCTATGTGGTGGAATAGAAAAACATTTTGGGTAGGAATGAAAAGAGACAGAGGAGCGGCTATGGAGTGAAGAGAAAGAAAAGGGTGTAGAAGAAGGAGAAGAAGGTGATGAAGAGGAATGGGGGAGAGAGAAATAGAGAGAAATGAGGTTGAAGGAGACAAAAGACTTAAAAACAAGTCATTTGTTTGGGCAACCTAAAGTTTTATAAAATAAGAAGAATTAGTTGGAGAAATCTTTAAGACACTTTCTTACTCAAATGTCTTCCTCACTCACATTCTCAAACCGTGACCACAACGCGTTCTTATAAGACTCATACAACATTATTTTTATTTTGACTTGAAAACAACTTTTTTAATTAAATATTGTCAATAAATTAATTTTTCTATGGGCATTATTGTTTCCTCTCTCCTGTTAAATATGTGTATTAATTATTGATGTTATATTTATATATTTTTTGCATTAATTATTTTATGGTCAAACTCAAAGCTGATATATGCCTTTTGAACCCTTAAAGATAAGAAGTACTCCGTCCCTTCTAAAACCGAGTATTTTGTTCTTTTCACACATATTAAAAAAATGGTATAAGTGAAAGAGAAAAAAATGGTTTTGAAAACCTTTGTCAGATATTGGTGTATTCATTAATATCATAAATGCAAAGTAAAATATATTTGTAGTACCCTAATTTTGTCCAAGTCTTTTCTTCAAAAAAATCATCATCATGCAAAATCAAAAAAAAAATCATTTCTTTTTTTAAATAATAAAAAAAAGTTTTATTATTATTTATTTATCTTTTATTATTATTATTATTATTATTATTATTATTATTACTTTTATTTTTATTATTATTATTTACTTTTATTATTATTATTATGTTCATTTTTTATTCAGAAAAAGAGAAATTATACAAAGCAAAACAAAACACAACAAAGTCAAGAAACATGCGCCCTTTCTCTTTGTTTCCACCTCCTCCTTGCCATTTGCTTTATCAAAACCAGTCAAGGATTGCTGCAAACTGCTGCCCCTGTTCTTGCAAGTGGCTGCCCCTGTTCCTGCAGTTGCTGCCCTGTTCCAGCACATCCTTTCCTTTCCATTTTCTTCCATTTTTCTTTGTCAAAGAAGGCTGCAAGCTGCTCTCTGTTTCCAGCGCACCTTCTTCTTTGTTTTCTCCCAACCTCTGCACAGGACAACACCTTTCCTTTCTGTTTTTCTTCCCCAAAATCTTCAAGAATCAACCCAAAAGCAACCTCTGCACAAAACATCACCCTGTTTTTCCATTTTCCATTAACTTCTGTCAGAACCCAGCCCCTAGTTGTGCAGAATTAACCAAAGTCTTCACCAAGATCACAAGGCAAGGTCACTTCCTTCCCTTTTCATTAAATGCTAACCAAAGTCTTGGTCATAGCACACAAAAGGTCCAACTTTCAAGGGATTTTCATGATTACAAATGATCACAAAATTGCCTATATAAGAGGCACGAAAATCAGATGAGAAGGAGGATTTTTTAGGAGGATTTTTAAAGGATTTAAAAAAAAAGAGCAAAAAAACAGAACCAAAAGAAACAAGAAGAATTCATGACAACCTTTGAAAAGAAAAGCTCTGTTTTTCTGTTTTCTTCTTTACAAACCACCACAACAAATCAAACAGAATCAAAACAGCCACTAAACCACAAAGAAACATCCCAAAAAGAGAGAAGAATAATAACAAAACACCATTGTTATTATTGTTCATCTTCTCCACCACTTCCATCTTTGCAAAAACCACAACCACTCAAGAGCCCCTTTCATTTTCTTGTGCATCTAAAGCTTTGGCTAGGAATTTGTAAGTATCTTGAACCTTCTTATCTTTTTTTTTTTGCATTTTGTTTGCATCCTGTTCTGCTGCTCCTACTGTCCCTGCACTATTTTTTCTGCATTTTTAGTAATCTTTAACTCATTTTTCCACTAAAAACATCATTCAAAAACCCCAAAAAATCACAAAGTTTACAAATCATCAAAATAGAAGTGGTTTGCTTCTTATTCTTACTGTTTTCGAACGTTTTTTTTACCCCCTGAGGTTTTGAAATCAGAAATCAGAAGCAGTCTGAACAGTACTTCAGAAGCAGCTTCTTAACATTGCTTCTGAACAGTGCTTCTGAAGAAGAAGAGATTAATCCAGATCATGTATCTACTGGTAAAGGACCCTCAATTAGAGTTCAGAAGGATCATCCCAGAGATTTAATCATTTGGAGTCTTGATCAAGGAGTCATAACCAGAAGATCAGATGCAGTAACTACTGATTCATGTTTTGTGTCCAAATTTGAACCCAAAAATATTAAAGAAGCTCTTACTGATGAATTCTGGATTGAAGCTATGCAAGAGGAATTGAATCAATTCAAAATAAGTGAAGTGTGGGACCTTGTTCCAAGACCTGAAGGTATGAATGTTATTGGAACTAAGTGGATTTACAAGAATAAATCAGATGAACATGGAACTGTGAGCAGAAACAAGGCAAGGTTAGTTGCTCAAGGGTACACTCAGGTGGAGGGACTTGATTTTGATGAAACCTTTGCACCTGTGGCCAGATTAGAATCCATAAGATTGCTTTTGGGTGTAACATGTATTCTTAAGTTCAAACTGTTTCAGATGGATGTGAAGAGTGCTTTTCTGAATGGATACTTACAGGAAGAGGTTTATGTTGAACAACCTAAGGGATTTGTGGATCCTAATTTTCCAAATCATGTTTACAAATTGAAGACTGCTTTGTATGGATTGAAGCAAGCACCTAGAGCATGGTATGAGAGACTCACACAGTTTCTTGTTACTCAAGGCTACATAAAAGAAGGAACTGACAAGACATTGTTTGTGAAAGAAGAAGATGGAAGTCTGATGATAACACAAATCTATGTTGATGACATAGTTTTTGGTGGGATGTCAAACCAGATGGTTCAACTATTTGTTCAGCTGAGTTTGAGATGAGTCTTGTGGGTGAACTAACATATTTTCTTGGTCTTCAAGTCAAGCAGATGGAAGACACTATATTCATTTCTCAAAGTAAATATGCAAAGAATATAGTCAAGAAGTTTGAGATGGAGAATGCTAGCCATAAGAGAACACCTGCAGCTATTCACTTGAAGTTAACTAAAGATGAACAAGGTGTTGCTGTTGATCAAAGTCTATATAGGAGCATGATTGGGAGTTTGTTATATCTAACTGCAAGCAGAACAGACATAACTTTTGCAGTTGGAGTGTGTGCTAGATATCAAGCTGAGCCAAAAATGAGTCATTTGACACAAGTGAAAAGGATTCTGAAGTATGTCAACAATACAAGTGATTATGGCATTATGTACTCACACAGTCCAAGTTCTGAGTTAGTTGGGAATTGTGATGCTGACTGGGCAAGAAGTGCAGATGATAGAAAGAGTACTTCTGGTGGATGTTTCTTTCTGAGTAACAATTTAATTTCATGGTTCAGTAAGAAGCAGAATTGTGTATCATTGTCTACAGCTGAAGCTGAGTATATAGCAGCTGGAAGTAGTTGTTCTCAGCTGGTGTGGATGAAGCAGATGCTGAAGGAATACAATCTTGAACAATATGTTATGACTCTGTACTGTGATAATCTGAGTGCTATCAACATATCAAAGAATCCCATACAGCATAGCAGGACTAAGCACATTGATATAAGACATCATTTCATCAGAAACCTTGTGGAGGAGAAGATTGTGCAGCTTGAACATGTTGATACTGACAAACAGATTGCTGATATTTTTACAAAAGCTTTGGATGCCAAGCAATTTGAAAATCAGAGAAGCAAGCTGGGAGTTTGTCTGCATGAGGAATTATAGCAATTACAGATTGATGAGGGTGAGCAAGCTGGAAGTGAGGAAGATGAAGATGATGCTGATACTGAGTCTGATATTGAGTTTGATACAATCTGTGTTAAACATTCAGTTTTTGTTCTCTATTTGAAGACTGTGTTTTGTCAAGATTATTTGGCTAAAAGGGGGAGAAAAACTTGTGTTTGATTTCAGAATGTGCTTGTTCAGAATGTATTAAGTTCCTGAATTCAGAGTGTAGTTTTCAGAAGTTAACAATTTTATTCAGAATTCAGAAGCAATAAAAAAAAAGCTGTGAAGCTGATATGTTCAGGGGGAGTGTTGTTGGATGTTGTGCTTCAGGGGGAGAGTTGGTTGTGTCTGAGTATGAGTTGAGGTTGTGTCTGAGTATGAGTTGAGGGGGAGTTGTTTTTGTACCAGAAGAGTTGTGTGCTTCATGTGCTTCAGAAACTGGTTGTTATTTGTGTGCTTCAGAAGCTGAAGTTGTTTTGTGTTAAACATAGCATTTTATCCGCTGTTGACTCTGGTGCTATGTTTAAATATGTGTAGTTCTTCATGGTTGATTAATTTTGTTGAGTAAAGAACTTATCTTTGCGCTCTATTTGATTTTAGCCAAAAATTTGCCAAATGGGGAGATTGTTGGATATCTGAATGTTGGCTACATGTTTGGTAAAATCAAAGTGTGCAAGCAATGCGTCTCCAGAAGCTAATTTGTGTCTTCAGAAGTTGGAAATTGGATTTCAGAAGTTTCAGAAGCTGGTACTGTTCATCAGACGCAGAACTGGTCTTCAGACGCTGGTACTGTTCATCAGACGCAGATCTGGTCATCAGACGCACTGTCAGACGTTGACTTCTGTTGACCTTTAGAAGCTGCTTTCAGACGTTGACTTCTGTTGACTTTCAGAAGCTGCATTTCAGAAGATGTGTTTCTACGAATCTTTTGAAGATTTGTTGAAGTTTTATCCAGGCTGTTGTTTTCTAGAAGGCTGATTATTTTACGTGAAGATCTTGTTGAAGATTAGTTTCTTTTATTGATGAATATATTTTCAAAGGAATCTTTGCAAAATATATCTCAGAAATATATTTGCTTCTATGAGCTTCTAAATAATTTCATAACTATATCAATTGAAGATTATTGTGTTCAGAATTATGTGTGCTGCTGAAGACTATATAAGGAGGACGTGCTGCTATTGAAGATTTGACTGAATCAAAAACCAGAAATTAGAATTAAGAGTTTTAGTGTTTTTGAGTCTGTAAGCTTGAAGCTTTGTTTTGTACCACTCATCTGTTAGAGTTGGTTGTTTTGTTTAGAGTTGTTTTTCACTTAAAGCTTTTAAGCACAAGTGATGTTTTTGTTGTTTTGAAGAGTGTCTTCATCATACTTGTTTTGTTTTAAGTGTCTGATAATCACTGGGCTGTGATTACGTGATTAGGAAGTAAGTGGGTTTTTATATCTATGGGTTTCCTAGGTAGAAGTCTATACGGGTGGAGATTAAGTGATAAGGCTGGGAACAAGGGTTGTGTCTTGAGTCTTAGAATTAATTCCTCTTAGTGGATTTCCTTCCTGGATTTGTATCCTCCAGACTTAGGTGTTGTTTATCACCGAACTGGGTTAACAAATACTCTGTGTTCTTTATTTTCTATCCTTTATTTTGTTGCTTCTGAACCTGTGTTTAAGTACTCTATTTTGCGTTTCTAGTACTCTGTTTTACAGTTCTGATTCAGTACCTGCCAGAATTTCAATTGGGGTCAAACCTTGAGTCAGAATCAATATCGACCTCTTTACAATCAGCGACCAAGGCAGATCGACCCGATCCCCATCCCGTACAGTCAACTTTGGCCGCTCTTGATAAAGAATTCTTTAGTGGTACCTCGAAATGTCAGACCTTTGGAGCCGCCATATCCGCATTGGTATAACCCAAATGCCAAATGCGAGTTTCATTCTGGGGCAATTGGTCATTCCATTGAAGAGTGTAGAGCACTTAAGGAGACGGTGCAAGAGCTAGTCAACAACAAGAGCCTATCCTTCAAAGAGAAGGGGCCCGATGTGAAGAACAATCCTCTGCCGGGTTATAATGGCCCAAACGTCAGTGTTGTGGAAGAAGATGCAGACTTTGACGAGATCAAGAGAGTGGAAGAAATAAGGACTCCTTTGTTGATGCTCCATGCCAAGCTAGCCAAATGCGGTTTGATCCAAGGAACCCATAACAATTGTGAAGAATGCGCCTTAAGTCCCGAGGGCTGTCAGTTGGTCAAAGAACAAGTGCAAGAATTGATAAATCAAGGCATATTGCAAGTCAGTCGAGCAAAGAAGATGGCAGATGTCTCAGTCATTGAGCCATACTTTGAAAGCAAGAAAGAAGTCCCGAAACCGGTTGAGATCCTCTATCAAAAAAGAGACGCTCAACCATTGATGAACCATAGGCAGCCTGTTATCATATGCGTTCCATCGCCATTTCCTTACAAAAGTTCCAAAACAGTACCTTGGAATTATGATGCAAGCGCCGTTGTCTATGAACCAGAAGGGAGAGCGGAAGGAGAACCTACAAAGGTGATGGATGGTGTTACCCATATTTCTGAAGCCAGTGGAATGACCCGAAGTGGTCGAATCTTTGCTCCCAAACAACTTAGAGGAGAAGACAATGAGGTAGCAGAAGAAGCCCAGAAAAGGAAAGAAATGCCTAGTCAAGACAAGGGGCAGGAATGCGGTGATCATCCAGCATCAAAGGAAGATGATGAGTTCTTGAAAATCATCAAGAGGAGTGAATACAAAATAGTTGACCAATTGAATCAAACTCCTTCCAAGATATCTACCCTTTCGCTACTACTGAACTCCGAGGCGCATAGAAAGACATTACTAAAAGTGTTAAATCAGGCACATGTAACCCAAGATGTTACAATTGACAACTTCAGCGGAATAGTTGCCAATATCACTGCCAGCAGCTGCTTAAGCTTTAATGATGAAGACTTACCTGTGGAGGGGAAATCTCACAATAAAGCATTACACATATCCACAATGTGTCACGACACTGTCCTTGTAAGAGTGTTGGTTGATACTGGTTCATCATTAAATGTGCTGCCAAAGTCCACTCTCAACAAGATGACTATTGATGGAGTCTGCTTGAAGCCCAGCTCTTTAATCGTGAAAGCTTTTGATGGGTCTAGGAGGTCCGTCATCGGAGAGGTATGCCTACCAATCCAAATAGGTCCGCACACTTTTGATATCACTTTCCAAGTAATGGATATCAACCCAGCTTATAGCTGCCTTTTGGGACGTCCTTGGATCCATGCGGCTGGAGCTGTGACATCTACCTTGCACCAAAAGCTAAAATTTGTGGTGGATGATAAAATGATCACTGTTGCTGGCGAAGAGGATATCTTTGTAAGCCATCTGTCTTCCTTCCAGTGTGTGGAAGTCGCCAATGCTATGGCAGGGTATAAGGAAACTTGTGTTAAGGAAGCTAAAGTCCCCGCTACCTTTTGGAAGAATGATACGATGTTGGCTAAAGGAGGAGGCTCCAAAGGTTGCGAGCAGTTGTGGGATATGCCTATGAAAAGAGATAGGTATGGATTGGGTTATCAACCATCCATGGGAAAGAATGATGCTGCAAAGGTACCCATTGGTAACATTCAAGAAACTTTCCGCAGTGCGGGTTTTGCTAGTGAAGACCAAGTAGCTGTCGTTGAAGACGTTCCAGATGATGAGGAGACACCTTGTTTGGTCTACCATTGCACTCCAAATGCAAGCCTCAACAACTGGACTGCCGTTGAAATCCCAGAGATAGTTTCTTTTTCAAAGTAATTTTTATCATGTTTTTCAAATCCTTTTGCTCTGCCCAAGGCTTAAGGATAACTTTGTAGGGCACCCTTTTATTTCAAATGTTGAATCATCATCAATAAAAAGCATTTTATTTTCCACTACTCTTTATTTCTTTCATTTATGCATTTTTTTTTAGACAATGGTAATCTTTTCCTCTCTTTTGTTTATTTTTTTTTGTTCATCCTTCTAAAATAAAAATCCTCATAAAACACATGCAGATCCCTGAATAAACCCATTGAGTATGATACCGCTACAATCCCGCATAACCTTGAGCTCCCCATTAACCAAGCTGAAGAAGATGGTGAAAGCGATTGTGAGCTTCCCGAGGAATTGGCAAGACTACTAGAGCATGAGTCTAAAGAGATACAGCCGAATCAAGAGCATGTGGAGGTAATCAACTTCGAAACTGAACACGAAAGAAGAGAGGTCAAGATCGGTTTGTCTTTAATGGCAAAAGAGCGCGAGAAGTTGGTCGAACTCTTGAGGGAATATATAGATGTGTTTGCATGGTCGTACCAAGACATGCCAGGATTGGATACCAAAATAGTTGAGCACAAGCTGCCGCTCCGGCCAGAATGCCCGCTGATAAAACAGAAGTTGAGAAGGACAAGACCGGACATGTCACTCAAGATCAGGGAAGAGGTCAAAAGACAGTTTGATGCAGGATTCCTAGCCGTGGCAAAGTATCCACAATGGGTTACCAACATAGTACCAATGCCGAAGAAAGATGGTAAAGTATGAATGTGTGTTGACTACCGAGATCTGAATAAAGCAAGTCCCAAGGATGACTTCCCATTACCTCACATTGACATGTTGGTAGACAATACAGCTCGGTTCGCGGTGTTCTCATTTATGGATGGATTCTCCGGCTATAATCAAATCAAGATGGCTCCAGAAGACATGGAGAAAACTACCTTCATCACCCCATGGGGAACATATTGCTACAAGGTAATGTCTTTCGGCTTGAAGAATGCTGGAGCAACCTATCAAAGGCAATGTTGGATCTTTTCCATGACATGATGCACAAAGAAATAGAGGTCTATGTAGATGACATGATCGCCAAGTCCGAAACTGAAGAAGACCATATCCTTCACTTGCAAAAGTTATTCATACGTTTAAGGAAATACAGACTGCGACTCAATCCAGCTAAGTGTACCTTTGGTGTCAGGTCCGGAAAGTTACTTGGTTTCATCGTTAGTCAACGAGGGATTGAGGTTGACCCTGACAAGGTACGTGAAATCCAAGAAATGCCAGCTCCTCGTACTGAAAAAGAAGTTCGTGGTTTTCTAGGGAGATTGAACTACATCTCTAGGTTCATTTCTCATCTCACCGCTACTTGTGAGCCAATCTTCAAATTGCTACGTAAGGATCAGGCCATCATATGGATGAGAATTGCCAAGGGGCATTTGAAAAGATCAAACAATACTTGCAAGAACCACCCATCTTGATACCGCCCATTCCTGGAAGACCTCTCATTATGTACTTAACAATATTGGAGGAATCCATGGGATGTGTGCTGGGGCAACATGATGAAGCTGGTGGAAGGAGCATGCCATCTATTTCTTGAGCAAGAAGTTTACCGATGTCGAAACCAGATACACCCTGCTAGAAAGAACTTGTTGTGCTTTGGCATGGGCTGCCCGCCGATTGAGACAGTACATGATTTTTCACACAACATGGTTGATATCAAAGATGGATCCAATCAAGTACATCTTTGAGAAACCCGCTCTGACTGGAAGGATTGCCCGTTGGCAAATGCTGTTATCCGAGTATGACATCCTGCACGTAACTCAGAAAGCCGTTAAAGGAACCTCTCCCAACCTATGCACAAGACAGCACCCTTCCTTTCCTGTTTTTCTTCCCCAAAATCTTCAAGAATCAACCCAAAAGTAACCTCTGCACAAAACAGCACCCTGTTTTTCCATTTTTCCATAAACTTCTGTCAGAACTCAACCCCTAGTTGTGCAAAATTAACCAAAGTCTTCACCAAGATCACAAGGCAAGGTCACTTCCTTCCCTTTTCATTAAATGCTAACCAAAGTCTTGGTCATAGCACACAAAAAGGTCCAGCTTTCAAGGGATTTTCATGATTACAAATGATCACAAAATTGCCTATATAAGAGGCACGAAAATCAAATGAGAAGGAGGAATTTTTAGGAGGATTTTTAGAGGATTTAAAAAAAAAAAGCAAACAAACAGAACCAAAAGAAACAAGAAGAATTCATAACAACCTTTGAAAAGAAAAGCTCTGTTTTTCTGTTTTCTTCTTTACAAACCACCACAACAAATCAAACAAAATCAAAACAACCACTAAACCACAAAGAAACATCCCAAAAAGAGAGAAGAATAATAACAAAACACCATTGTTATTATTGTTCATCTTCTCCACCACTTCCATCTTTGCAAAAACCACAACCACTCAAGAGCCCCTTTCATTTTCTTGTGCATCTAAAGCTTTGGCTAAGAATTTGTAAGTATCTTGAACCTTCTTATCTTTTTTTTTTTTTGCATTTTGTTTGCATCCTGTTATGCTGTTCCTGTTGTCCCTGCACTATTTTTTCTGCATTTTTAGTAATCTTTAACTCATTTTTGCACTAAAAACATCATTCAAAAACCCCAAAAAATCACAAAGTTTACAAATCATCAAAACAGAAGTGGTTTGCTTCTTTTTCTTACTGTTTTCGAACTTTTTTTACCCCCTGAGGTTCTGAAATCAGAAATCAGAAGCAGTCTGAACAGTACTTCAAAAGCAGCTTCTGAACAGTACTTCAGAAGCAGCTTCTGAACAGTACTTTAGAAGCAGCTTCTGAACAGTGCTTCTGAAGCCCATAGTCTGAACAGTGTGTCTGATGGTCCACAAAAGTCAGCGTCTGAACAGTGCGTCTGATGGTCAACAAAAGTCAGCGTCTGAACAGTGCGTCTGATGGTCAACAAAAAGTCAGCGTCTGAACAGTGCGTCTGATGGTCAACAAAAAGTCAGCGTCTGAACAGTGCTTCTAAACCTCAGAGTCTGAATAGTGCTTCTGAAGTTCAGAGTCTGAAGTCAGCTTCTGAAGGCTTCGCAGAGCAAAGTCCTGGTCGCTCTGCGACCACAGAGTCTGAACAGTGCTTCTGAAGTTCAGAGTCTGAAGTCAGCTTCTGAAGGCTTCGCAGAGCTAAGTTCTGGTCGCTCTGCGACTGTAGCAGAACTCAGCTTCTGAGTTTAAGCTTCTGAAGCTAGCTTCTGAGGTTCTGAAGTGAGGATTCAGAGTCTGAAGGGGCTGTTTTACTCATTTTATTTCAAAAAATACAAAAACATAAAAAGCAATTTTCTTTTTTTCTTTTTGTGAGTGAAAAAGGAAAACTTGGGTAGACACCCGACGCTTCCCCGAATATTCGGAAACGAGGTAGACACTTCGCTTTCGGTTGAATATTCGTCCTCCGTTTAAAATCAATCTCAACCCACCAAACTTTATTTTATTCACGCCCATGCGCGTTTTCAAACGGATACCGTCGCCCAAGTGCGAGTCCGTCCTTTTTAATCAAACTTTTTCATGCCCATGCGTGTTTTCAAACGGATACCATCGCCCAAGTGCGAGTCCGTCTTTTTTTAAGCAAACTTTTCGCCCAACCGCGATCAAATCTTTTTTTTCACAAACGGACATGTTTTATCAATTCTAACGCGATACAAACAAATGCTTAAGCCTCCCACGCGCGAGCATACAAGCTACTTTTAACCGCTAGAATACGATTAAAACACCGTTCTTTAAAACCAAATCATGTTTTTTTTACAAATAAAAACAATCAACACACAAACATTTTCTAACAAAGAACTATGTAGCTTTGAATTCTCCATCGCACCAGGAGATACGTAGGAGCAAGATCAAACTCTTGTCAAGCACACTAATAAAAAACTCATTTTTTGTCTTTAAATCTTTTCTCTTTTTTCTTATTATTATTTCTTTACAAACATTTGGCATGAAACTAACACAATTGAACGCTAAACTAACTAACGGTTCCCGTTGAGTACAATGGATGTGAGGGGTGCTAATACCTTCCCCTCGCATAACCGATTCTCGAACCCGAAATTTGGTCGCAATGACCTTGTTCTCGTTCTCAAAGGGGTTTATCGACGTTCCCCTTTTCAAAAACAAAACTTCGGTGGCGACTTTACTGTTTGAGCGAGTGCTTTCCGCACGCACATTTTTCCCGCCGCTTCAATATTGAATTAAGAGTGATGAAATTAATATTGATTAGAGTTATAATTGAAAAAAAGTAATTAATTTTGTATTGAAAAGTAAAATGAGTCACTTATTTTGAGACAATTTTTTTTTTACAAATGACTCAATTATTTTAAGACGGACGAAGTATATTTATAGTCTAAATTTAAACAATATTGATATTGAGTTCCATCCTCTCAATTGTGGAAAAACTTGACAGAATTATATGAATCTCACTATTAAAATGCATTAGACCCTCAATTATAATTTTTATAAGTTTTAGAGTCAAGTGCAATTTAATGATGGAATCATCAAATAACCCTCAAGTTTTTTTCACAATTGAGGATTCAAATCTCTAATATTGTTAGGTAACAACTTCACTCAAATTTGAACAAAAGACATCACATGAGTGTGAATTTTTTTTTGGTCCTTATTATTTCGTCTATTGACAAAAAAAGTTAAGAAATATTATATTAGAAATTGTACATTCAGTTTTTTAAAGTTATATTTCATATATTCAAATTTTTGTCTATATAAAAGTTATTTTTTAATGTATACATCTTTTGGTCTTAAATATAATAACAAATCAAAATGTATTTGGATCAAATTTGAACCAAATACATTTTGTCTTTTCTTTCTATTTAATACCGAAGAGAGTACTCCACACTTTGCCACCTCAAGATCTTCCAATGGAGAGAAAAATAAGAAACGATTTGAACCTTTTAGAAAATACTATTAGATACATTCATTTGAGATGCTTTAAAATGTGATTTTGTGACGTTATTTAAATGATTAAAAGTAGTAACTTTTACACAGAAATTGTGTATTTATTACTCTTACAAATATTTAACTTGAATTTTTAAGACAAAATTTATTTTTATGAATTCTTAAAGGTTTAAACAATGTCATTACCATTTTATTTATTTTACTCCCTTTTCTAATGTTATCAAATTTACAACAAAAAAAGTTGTCAAATAATTGTCATTTTCAATGTAATATTAATATCATTAATATTTTTTCCCCAAATTATGACATCTAATTAGTATAATGTGTATTTCACTCGGGTTATTATTTTTCACTTTAGATTTATGACAATGAGAATCAATAAATGATTGATAAAATTAGTTTGATAGTAATTTTTTGTTCATTTATACATAACTAGCATAGAAACAGACACAAACATATCCATCAAAGAGGATGTCGATGATTGTGGAAGAGAGAGAGTGGGGGAAGGTGAATTGTGTTTTCACATTAAAAATATATATTTTATTAACCATTCGAACTTAAATATTTCTTCATAAAATCTTTTATGGTAACACTTAATAACATACACATATTATTTATCAAAATATTTAACTTCATTTGAGACATTAAAGACAATGTGTAATTAAAACATAAAGAATATGACACCAAACACATTACAATACATATATATATATATATAGAGAGAGAGAGATAGAGAGATAGAGAGATAGAGAGAGAGTGAACCTATATGTTTTATACCGGTTCACCATCTAACTGATGGATAGTCCATCCAACCTATTTAGAGTGACTTTACGGTCTCCATGAGAAGTACTTCCTTCACTATAACCCATGATTATAGTACTCAGAGCATCCACCCCAAAATTTTATGAAGCATCAATCTTTTCTAAGTTCATTACTCTCACCACTTATCCAATTATCCAACCATGTTGGGTATCCAACAATTAATCCTTACTTAGACCAATGTACTATGTCTTTTCACACATGTGAGGTCCCAACTATTCAAAGTCTCTTCATATTATCCCACAAGTTTTCATTCTTTCGAGACTATTACAAGGGCTTGCTACTATTGGGCAGAGTACATGAATGTGTTTGAGTTTGTTTCTATTTGATACAAAGTCATTTCTAAGATGGTAACTCTCTACAATCAATTCAAGAGTAGTTTAGGCTATTTGATTGATTTACATCATGATCTAGATTACTCTCATTTGAGAAGATTTTTCATGCATGTCCTAAATCATGTTCTAGAATTTTACTTGAATTTTTATTTCAATTATAACATAGCTTTTTTTTCTTCTAAGTGTGGTTTTATGAACACCTGCACTAGTCTTGCTTCTTCTTCTTCTTCTTCAAATATCATGGAGGCTTGGCTGAAGGAAGATACCAACTTCAAAAATTTTCACGTCTTGAATAATTTCTCTTTTATTTTAAGGAGAATACTATCGTTGAGAAAAGAGAAGTTGGATAAGAAGTAGGGGTGTTCATGGGTGCAGGGTCGACCCGTGAACCTAGTGACCCAAATTGATCCAACCCCTTAATTACCAAAACCCGACCATTTATGGGTCTAACCCGACCCAACCCACTACAATCTGCAAAGTAATTGATTCGGGTAATGAGTTTATGTTTTTGAACCCGCAGACACAACTTGCTAGTATTGATTTATTATATTATTATTATTTTAAGTAAAAAACTCAAGAAATATATGTCTATCTTTATCTGAGTTCAATTTCAACCAAAAACAATTATGAGCCCAACATAACCCTAATTTCATTTACAATAGATTCTCATTCAAAACCACAATTTTTTTAGAATTTAAAAAATAATATTTTTTATATCAAAATTATAACTTTTTATTTTAGATGTAGAACCCGATCCAATCCGTTCACAACAGGGTTGATTCGGCTCGGGTTTGATAATCAAAATACAAATTGCGTAATGAACTCGATCGGTTGAAAGTTGAACATGTTGGGTAACAGGTTTGGTTAAACCCGACCCAACTCAACCCATGTACACCCTTAATAAGAAGGCAAAATCAAGTGCAAAAAGATTTGTTGGATACGATGTACAACATTGGGCTTTGTTACCGTTGTCTTCAGTTTTTTTGATAGAGAACTCTTTTTGATGAAAGGAATTTTAGAAATTCACTTCATTGTACTTTTGGAGATCTTTTAGATGACGAGCATTACGTGCATTGATATTTGATCTTCAAAATAGACCAACCGATGACTTTATTTCTCTCGCTAAGTGTCATCCATATGATTGATGTTGGATTTGTTGAATTCATGCCTTTCAAGGGGATCATATCATTCAGATGATTTTGCTTACTTCCTATTATTTTGATGATTTGAGAGATGCTTCAGCATAAATGATAGTTTTTCTCATTGTTGAATTTGTATTTACCCAACGGATACACTTGTTTCACTTGATTAACTTTGTGTTGAGCTTTGAAATCTTTTGCATTGTGTTCATACTTTGATGAAGTATGTGCTTGAATATTATGGATTTCTTGGATCCTATAATAATATCGTGTTCAACCATCTTACTTGATGTTAACTGAGTCACTTGAATCCTACACACTTGAGCATACATTAGTAGACAATTTATTCCTAAACATTTAGAACATCAAATGATGTTCATAAGCTATGCTTTCTTTTTTTATCAACAAAACCTGATATATGAGATACTCAAACCAAATTGGTTCTTATAGATGAAATACCAATAATCCTCGGTAGGCCATTCCTCGCTATTGTGGTTACCATAATAGATGTCAAGAATAGGCACATCACCTATAGCTTTGGAGGTAAAATGGTTGTATTTGAACAAGACGACAAAGGAATAATGTACTCATCCTCTAACCACCAATATGGTAAAAATTGCATAAACTATGCAAGAAAAGACACCATAAAAACTACGATTAGTGCTTTTATTTGCTAATAAACTTTTTATAGGATTTTGAAGTCAATTTGAAAATAGAATCCACAAGAAAACATGAAGAAAGGAAGCCAAAACACCAAAACTCCAAAACAACCCAACACCCATAAAAATATAGGGAGTATTATGGCCAGTCGTAATTGGCCACCATGACCATAACACTCTCAGACTTCTTAAAACATTCGAAATTTTCACCCATAAAAAATTCAGAGGGTGTTGCTGATGACAATCAATCATAAATGTTAGCATCAATTAGGAGCTATTTTGAATATTTTTAGCAAGTTATCAATTGTTTTATTCGATTTTATGTATATTATTCAATGGATGAGCATGGTAGAGTCAAACCACCCAAACCAGAAAACTATGTAGTCGTGCTATGCTTTTAACAATATTAATCAAGTTATTTCTTGAGGTATAGTCACCATATACGTTTCGGTGAGGAGAAATGGGACAAGTGATAAAGAATTGATGAAGGGCCAGCTACTGCCTCATGCACGATGTGTGTTAGGAGTTGAAAATCGTGTAACCATGAAGAAAGATCAAGTGTGAAGCTACTGGATGATGTGTGATGTGTGCATTGATCTGCACATTGCACACCTTGGAAAGAATTTGAAGGTGTTCAATCACTGCCTCATGCGTGATGCACACAATGTGCGCGTTGCGTACAGACTATTTCAGAAATATTGGAAAATACTTGCCTATAAATAGAGAGGCTTTACCTCATTTGAAAAACACTATATGACGAGGAGAAACAGGTGAAATTGGGATTTAGGAAGGCTACCAACGATTAAAGTCATCTTGGAGGCGAGGAATCGACCTACAATGATCCTAATTCATGTATTATTTTACATATTCTTTCGTTTATGTTTATATAATATAAGTAGCTAAGTTCTCAGGTTAGGTCATGTTGATGACCCTCTTTGTAACTGCTTGAACCATGTAATCTGTAGAGTTTCCGTTGAATACAAATTCTATGTTTGGTTTTATTCGATTATGACTTATTTTTAATGTTTTTTATACGTCTGTGGATGTTCATAAACCGATCTAGTCTCATTGACTACTAACCCTAGCTTTGTGACTTGACCTAATCATAATTGTTCAATCTGTAATAGCTTTAGACATATTCAATTACCGCTTTTGTGACAATAGTTTGACGTTTATTAAAACCTTCAAAAGTTAAAAACTCACCAATATTCAAGCATTGGGCGTTCTTTATCTTGTTCTTCTTTAAATCTACAAAATTTTCTTGCTTTCAATAAAGCAATCATTCTACTCCTTGCTTGAAACATTTTTATTTTAATATATAGGACATAGAATTTTTATTCTTGTGTATGTGTGGAAAAAGGGAAAATAAATAATCATGAGATGCAACAATTTTAAGTTTGATAAATTAGCATGTTCCTAGTTACTATATCTCAATAATAAATCCTACACATGTGAGATTTTGGGCTAATATAAAGCCTTACACAAAGATTTCAAATTTTGTGCCCTTTTCTCTTTGTTTTTGAGTGAAATTTCTCATAGATTCAAGTTCCTCTGTAACTTGCCTTGCAACCTTCATGAAATCATCATCATCTTGTGAAGTTTGTATCATAAAAAATACTTTAAATTATTTTCTTTGGACTTTTAAATTTTAAAATCAAATTGGGTATCTTTAGAGTATAAGTCTAGGCAACCTTAACATAATAAAAATTCTTCTTTAGCTTAAAAAATAAATTGAAGGGAAGTAAAAAGCAACTACACCCGTTAAGAAAGGTCACCCGACCTGTATGTCCTTTTTCCTAAACATGCTTTGATCCCCATATGTCTCAAAAATTAAATGTAAATGCTCAAATGAACTAAAAACTTTAGGTTTCTTAGTTTGTATTTTAATTGGAATTTTAATTTGTTGTTAAAAAATAGAATTTCTTGACTTATGGCCTTATTTTTAACTTTGAGAAAACATTCTTGATTTATGCTTACTTTCTCAAGAGAAATAGTAGCAATTTAGGTTCATACTTGGTTTTTGAAAACATTTGATTGAAACTAAATCATGTTATACACAAATGAGTGATCTTGTGAGGTGAGTGCCTAATTTCCATCATAAAATACTCAAACAATGGAATAGACTCTTTACTTGATTCCATTCCATTCCGCTCTATTCCATTATATTACGTTCCGCTCCGCTCCGTTATGTTCTACCAATCCAAACATAGCCTTAATTTTTGAAATTTCCCAATGGGTGCACATACACTTGAATGCTTGCTCTCATTTTGCTTTTAGTACTTGTAATATATATATATATATATATATATATATATATATATATATATATATATATATATTCTTGTCACATTTTGCTTTTAAGTTCATGTTATTTTGTTTTGGCTCCTGCAATTTTTTTCTTCATATTTTTTTTTTGTGTTAACCCTTCGATTTCTAGGAGAAAGAGACTCTAGTAATTTGGAGTTCTCCTTGAAGGTAAGTTAAGTTTGACCAATAATTAATCCACCTATAAATCAAACTCAAGTTCTCCTGAATAATTCGTCATTTGGTGGAGCTCATTAACCATTTAAGCTCAATTACTAGTTTCGAACCCACTGCCAGAGCCCAGTTAGGGTAATAGGTAAAATGTGTAATTTTAGTCCCTCTAATATAAGCGACATAAATGCCCAAAATAAAAGTTACATGGAATGATTCAAATACGAATTTTTTTTTTTTTGTGCATAGACTAAAACTGAACAACAAATACAACAAACACAATAGGTACAATTCCAGGGACAAAATACAATTTGTTATTTAGTATTTTATTGGGAACAAAAGCATTTTTTTGGGAAAAGAATCAAATGGATATTTAAACAAAAAAACTACCATACAAAAAAATAAAAATAAAAACAAAGCTATCTTATTCGTTCTAAGTATACCAAAGAGAACAAAATAATTTTTTTTTTCGATATGCAAAGATTTATTTATTGAATATAAAGGGTACTCAAACTAATATACAACAAAGAGCAACATGTAATACGAGAGACAATTAAGAGGTTTACAATCCAATGAGACTTAACTTTAGCACGACAAAATACACTACCGAAATTGTGTTTTTTTTTTATTCTCTGTTGTTGAAATATACTTCATCCATACGAGGTTATGTGTCTCAAGTTATGTGTCTGAGGCTATGTTTCAAATTATTTGTTTCTTTTATAATACTAATACAACATTTATTATTTCTTTTCACCAACATACCTTTATTTACTATATTTTATAATCTTTAGTTTTTTTACTAACTATAATTAATAAGAGTGTTTTAGTAAATGATATACATTTTATTATAAAATTAATATTATTAATAATTTCTTTAATAACCGTGTAAAACTCAAATAAAACACCTAATATTAAACAAGGAAGCACCGACGGATATACGATTCCGATAATCCGTGTTTTTTTAGGACGGATTGCGAAATTATCTAATATGAATGTGGAACAACACAACACACGGATGTCAAGGTTGGTAAATTGAATAATTTACTCTCTAAAGGTATATTAAAAATGCTCATAGTTTACCAAAACTAAAATAAATAACGAGGTTGGTTAATCTACTAAAGTGTTGGGATAAATTTAATTATTAAAGGGGAAAAGTTGAAGCTTGCTTTAAAAATAATGTTTCCAAATCAGTGGGGTAAAATAACGTCATAGTTTACGAAAACTAAAATAAATGACAACGTTATATAACAACTTAACATCATTCATCCATCCATATAGGAAAGAAAGACAAGAAAAACAAACAAATTTACATCACTGTTGGTAGATCGCTTTATAGATTGCAGTCTTTTTATTTATTTAATGGGTTTTGCAAATAATTTTAATATATGACCTTAAAAGTAAATTTGATATTCAAAGAACATAAATATTTCCAAATACCTAGCAGAGCCAATAAGGTTGTTTGGATTTCACAAACAACAAATGTTTTGTTTATTTTAGGGACAAATGTTTTGTTTTGAAGAATTGAAGTTTCCTTTCAAAAAGAATTGAAGTTTCAAAAATATTTTAATTATGCATAGAGAACTACTAATATATATTAAATGAACTAAACCAAAATAAACTTAACTATTCCTTTAAAAATTGTACAAGAAGTAAAAGAACGAAAAAAGCTCAAAAAGTTTGTTTCGTTGTCGGAGGAAAGGAATAAAATAAAATGATTATATTATGCATGCAGGTTCTACCATATTATAGTCTACATTTTTATTTTATAGATCACTACAAAGTAAAACTGGACATGTCAAGAATGAACTTATCATTAAAATATGTTTTATCCACTTCCTATAATTATATATAAATTACACAACCTTTTCAAATGGAGGACTGAATATTATTTTTAAAGAAAAGATCAACTATCAAAAGCAGATAATCATCTCCCTTTCTCCTCTTGTTTAAAACGAACCAATTTATATTACAAAATTAATATTGTCAATCAGTTACAATGATATAAAATTGGACTTAATATTCAAAAACAAATACAATGATACTATTAACATGATTAATTTGTTATCTCACTAGATTCATCGAGGTGAATCAATTAATAAATGAATTGACATTTATATTTTATTTATATATGTGTATGTTCAGTTTTTTATATGAGGGAGGAGAGATTGAGGAGGGAAGAGATGCAAGTGCGCGTGTAAAAATAACATGGATCTAAAGATTGTGAATGTGTGGGTGGGGTTATACGTTAGAATATAGACGATGTATACAATGTAATGCTGGTGGTAGGGTTTGAAACTTTGGACATCTCTTTCTGTTCTTGTGGGATATGATTGATTATATACTAACTATGGTTTATGTAAGTTGATTAAGTTAAGGTTAGAGCTAATTTTTATCATAATATAAATATATAATATATATAGCTGGAAACTTGAAACGTGAGGAGCTGCTACCTTTAGACTAATATGATTATTTAATTGCAACAATTATAAACGTAGTCACATTCGATAAACGAGGGAGGACCTAATGGGCCAGTGGGAGATGGTGCTGCGGCATGTGGATCCCACTCTTGTCTTCTTCCTCTCCCACCATCCATGTAAAGACCCTGATTCGTTCTTAATATATATAGGTTAAATGTTATGGTCACTCTCTTTTTAACCCTCTCTTAAATATTCACTTTTTATTGTATGAAGTCTATGTGAGTGTCACACATTGAGAATGAATCATATATAAAGTGGTGCGACCTACTTGAGTTTCATCTACTAAAAGATTGAATTCATCATTTATTTTCACTTTTAGCTTCTTAGCAAGTGCCTAAGTATTATGGTACTTGTTAATATGATCCTTTAATTAAATGATATATGAAATGATTTGTTGAACAATGGTAAAAAAATAATAATATTTGGGCATAGTGCAAAACCATTTTCCAATATACACGCACATTAATTATTAAACATGACTAAGTCAACATGTAAGGCAATGAGTGACACCTTTAAAACTCATTTAAGTTCTTATCTTTTTTAATGTTAATGTTAATTAAAAAATTATCAATTAATGATATCATGATGCAAGCATAAATTGAGCTTTAATAATAGTTCTCACCACTCTCGGTTTTTAATTATGATGAGTGCTAACAACATTCTCATTCTAACTACACTCTAACATTCATTCTCTCATTGAATGGATTAATGTAGATCCCACATTTTGGAAATGAGTTTACCTAATGTGATAGAACCCACATTCATTTCACATAAAGAGAGAATACATGTTAGAGAGAGTCTTAAAAGGAAAAACGAAAGTGTTGTTCGTACTCCTCTTTTATTGGAATATTTATTTATTTTTTCAAATTCCATTCGAGTTTTTAAATGTTAGGTTTTTTAAATGTTAGGTTTTAAGAGCATCTCCAATGGTTATTTTTTTAATAAACTCATTTTGGGTCTTGTAGCAATGGCATGTGTTGTGCACCGTGATTTAAAAACAAGAAAAATATGATTCTCTATAAAAAAAATGATTCAAAGTCATACAAAAATCAGAATATTTTATGAGAGCAGGTGGGTCTGCTTCTTCAACTCTTAATTATGGAAGATCAAAGTATTTATGGATAAACTAATAAAATAAACATACTCAGTCGAAAATAATATATATTTTATATGTAACCCCTTCTATATGTTTTCTCTTTGTTTCTTCTTTCTTTAATAAAATATATAAATGATTGTCTTTAATTATTCCTAGCTTGTTTAGAGGGGCTTAAGGTTTAAGGTGATTCTTCTCTCTGTTTTGGTGGTGGGGATGTGGACATGTGGGAGATACATCTAAGGCATTGTTTTCCAATTTTTCTGAGATTACAATTGCCTAAACCAAAGTCAGTACTAAATAAAATTCTCATAGAACAATCTAGTACTACAATAAATAATTAAATAAACAATGGCGTAGGATGTCACATACAAATTTTCATCGTAACAATTAAAAGGTTCTTTGGGCATCAAGAAGCCACATATTCCCTTCATAAGAAGAAAAAGGTTCTTTAGACATCAAGAAGCCAAATATTCCCTTTTTATATTAGTATAACAATCAAATATTATTTTCATTCTATGTTTTTTATAGAAAAAAATTGTTGCACATAAATGAAAGATTTATGTTCGAATCTAGATAACTACGGAAAATTTTCAGCCTAACAATCTCGACATTGTTAATTGAATTAAGTATTCCAGATATCCTATGTTCGTTTTATTAAAGGGCAACTCACGCATATGCGATGTTTGGATAAACAACTTAACCTTCAACTTATAGAATAAGCACTTATTGTAATAGTACTTATGAATACATTATTTCTAAAGTAAAAGATAAAATAAAATAAAATTATTCTCGTATATAAGCTATAAACTACTTCCTCCGAATTTTATAATAAGGCGTTTTGACATTTCACACATACTAAGAAACAAAGTTAATTTTATATTGTAAAGAGAAATTATGAGTGATTTTACAAGATTGTCCATTATAATGATATGCGAAAAAGACATTAAAAAATGGAAAGAAGAGAGAGTAAGAAATGGTTAAGGGTATGATAGAAAATATTATTAATGATACATTGATATTGTAAAACGACTTGTAATAAAACCAAAACATTTTTTTAAGGTGACTTATAATAAAATACAGATAGAGTATTTTTCTTAAGTTGTCTTGGATCGGAGAACTTACAAAAATAAGATGAAAACAACTTATGAAATATTATAAGTTTTCTATCATAAACTCTCCTTAACAATCTTATCACAAGTACGTAGGTCAATAAATAAACTCAAAATAAGTCAATTCAAACAAAGTCATGATGGTTCAATCGGTTATGCATCCATTTGATTTTTTTTTTATAAAAAAAAATCGGATTGAGTACATGCATTATGATTACAAAGTTCAATACCAAATGAATTATCCTCTAAAAAAACATCAAATGAGTTATATGAAGGTGTTTACAATTCATTCCATGCTACTAATAATTCTCCATCCCCTAACAAATTAATTACTTTACTAATTATAAAAAAGATATAAACAAATAACTTTTTACATATAAAAAAAGGGTCAAACATTTAAAAGTTTAGGCATAATAAAAACAAATTTTTACTTAATAAAGACTAAAACTACATGTTGAAAATTTTTTTACGCACCAAAACATGTAACTTTTGTTATGAGGATTAAAAACAAAATTTACTATAAATATTTATTTAACCCTATAAATATAACACTTTAAATTTCTTCCAAAGATCCTTTTATTTTGAAATAGTCATTGAAAAGAAACCTTTGACTTGTTAAAGAAACAACTTGCTTTAAATATTAGTGGAGCACTGACGAGGTGATGATATGGTAATTTACTTATTAAAGTGTAATTAATATATGCTTTAACAAAACTTTTATAATGTTGGATATGACATATACTTAGTCTATCAATTAAGTGGATGGTTTGAATAAATAAATTATGATACTAGTATTCAATGCACTGGGTGAAAACTTTAGTAGGTTGAATAATATCAAAGAAATCAAAAGATCTATAGCAGGTGAAATGGGAGAGTGTACGGATGGATGGTATATGTGGCATTGGAGGTGCAATTTGTTTATTTGGTAGTGTTAGATAATTTTAACTCAAGGTTGAACACATTGAACCTGAAAGACATGTAGAGTTTCTTTGTTCTCAAAACTTCCATTTATGTTTTTCTGTTTTAAGTGTTAGCTATTACAAAGGATTCAATAAATATATAGTTGAGTCAGTTACAACTTCCTAACTGACTCAAGAAACTCTAGAGTGTACCTTAGTTATTGTGAGCAATCTCACACTATATAATGTTTACTAGTACAATTATGTAATCCCTTATGCCTATGCTCTAATATATCCCCTACAAACTGAAGGTGTTTGCTAATCAGAAAACATTTTTAGTTTGTGTATTATTGAACCAAAATTGCAAGGAGAAAGAGGCTTAGTGAGTGGATCAGACGTTTAATTTCCAGCATAGTTATATTTTTAGTTTGACTGTATTTTATACGTTGTTGAATATATACACGAGGAGTCAAAATTTTGTGGAGTAATACCATAAAGTCACCCCTAACTCTGTAAGACAACCACGATTAGATTCCTAAGACACCGTTTGGGGTGGTTGCAATTTTTAGTTTTGAAAGTTAAATTTGAAATGATTCATTCACTTACATTTGAAAACAATTTAAATTAATAGGTTTTATAATTCACATTTTTGTTTAACCACCAACACTTCACAGTTAGACGTCACTACTCCGACCATCTTTGACCATCATTCTAATAGTTACCACCTCAACCACCATTATGATCATCGTTAACCACCACTTTTACCATTGTCAATCACCACCAACCACATTAATATGACCACCATCAGTCGCCTCTCGGACCACCAACCACCACCAATCAGAGTCGACCACAACAAATCACCACTCCATAAATCCATCCCGAACAAGGTTTAAGATTATGAATATTTTAAAAATGTCCCTCATTTTGTAAGTAAATTTTAATACTTATTTTTTTATTAGTATAATATATTGGATTAATATATTGCTTGTTGTTTGTGTCCAATGTATCTAAAAATTGGGAAAAAATTAAGAAGTCAACCGAACCAAACCAAACCACATATTTTTTTATCTTGCGGTTCAGATGACTTTTAGCCTCAAACCCGAATCAAACCGCACCACGAACACCCCTATGTAAAATTAATATTTAGATTTGTTCAATTGATTAAATATCACAAGTGCTTGATAGCTCAGTGGTTAAGGTTGGATGTTTACGGTTAAGGTGTGCATGGTTCGATTTTCACTAGGAGTGAATCTTAATTTTTTCCCAATTTTCAGATACAGTGGACACATGGCGCACTCGCATTGGTTATAGCGTGACACGTGACAATACCGCCACTTCATCCAGCGGTAATGGTAAAAAAAAAGAGGTTTGTGAATTGAGAGTGAGGGTGTGTTGGGTTCTGTCACTGTGCTCAGGGCTCTCACTCTTAGACTTCCTATATTTTCAGAGTTAGGACTCTCTCTCAGGTCAGTTGATGATGCAGGTGCGACCATCATAATTGCAACACATCACATACATCCATTTCATGTCACACATTGTTACCACTAAAAGGACAAACCCACGAGTGCTGACCAAATCGCTACCCTATCCAAGTGTTAGATAACCCTACAACTTTTATTTTTTAATAGCGAAAACATGGGCACTCAAATGCCCGTCTTTCGACTCTTTTTATTGCGTTAACGTTTGAAAATTATGAATTGAAGTTTTTTATGAAATTTTGATTTTAATTAAAACTAAAAATATAAATGTTTGTTGCTTTCAAATTATAACAACCCAAACTAACCATGATTATATATTTCAATGACACCAACAAAAAAAATATAAATAAATTCTTATTTTTTTAATGACACCAACAACAATATTTATTATAGAAAAAATTGTTTAAAAGTATAATTGAGATAATGAAACAGTAAGTATAAATATATTCATCTAGTTTGTTACACATTTTAAAGGATAAAGGAAAAAAATTGGATATATATATACTCATATCTTGCATGTTTGTTGCACTTTTATTTTAATATTTAAATTTACTTTTATCTAGTTGTTATATGTGTTATTTATATTGAAAGTTAAGGGTAATTTTAGAAAGAGAAAAAGTCGGTCCAAAAGAGTCAAAACATACTATTTTCTTAGATATAGTATAGATTAAATACTTTAATTCTTGTAAAAAAAGTAAATACTTTAATTTGATTTTGTCAATTTAATTTGGGTGCATAAAAAGTTAACTTTAATTCGATATATACAAAATAGTACTCCTTTCGTCCTTAATTGTAAGATCATTTATAAAAAAAATATGTCATTAAATATAAGATTATCTACAAATTTTTAGATGCATTTATTACTTTTTTTTCTTCAAATATACCTCTTATTAATACTATCAATGTATAACGAAATATGATAAGTTAACATTAAATATATTTATGCACAAAGGACAATTTGGTAATAATTAGGGGTGTTCAAAACCTAACCAACCCAATAGAAAAACCGTAAACCGAACCAACCCAAATTGAGACTGCAAAAAAACCGCATTTGGTTCGGATATATTCAGATCATTTTCTTACTCAACCGCATGGTTTGATTTAGTTTGTGGTTTTTATTTTACCAACTGAACTAAACCAAATCAAACCGCAACATAAGGAAAAACGTTAATTAAACATATGTCACCTAAACCAATACTCATAAAACCTCAATGAAAACTTTTAAAAAATAACAAAAAAAATTCCTTGTTAAATTTCTTCTTTACTGTTTATTTCGAAAACGTATTTATGTGTTACTTGAACTTTTAGATAATGATAAAATCTTAGTCTTGTGCATTTCTTATAAAATATAATTATTTTTTGACCACGTTTTTAATTTGCTCTTTGTTGGTGGGAACATTGTTGAATGAAAATAAAGTTGTATTGTTGGATGAAATTTAAAACATTGCTGAAAATATGTTGTGTTTTAGTTTTTAATTTAACTTTATTGTTGGAAACAAAAAATTGCATCATCTCAAAAAAAAATCGCACCAACCGATTCATCTCAAACCGCATTGGTTTGGTTTGGTCCAAATTTTATTTTAAAAGTCAACCGAACCAAACCAAACTGCATGTTTTTTATGTTGTAGTTCAAATGACTTTTAACTTTAAAACTGAACCAAACCGCACCGCAAACACCCCTACTAATCACATACAATTGTGACAAATTTATTATTACGACAACTTTCTTCATACCCTTGATTTTGTAAAATAGTCATGTAAAAAGGAAGAGTGTATTATCGATATGTTTTGCACATAGCTTTTTTTTATGCTTCGATTTACATACATATTTCAATATTTCATTCACAAAGTTTTATTTTATTTTATATAATAATAAGAACACACTTCAATTCTTCATCACCAACTTATATAAAATGATAGTATAGTAGACTAGACAGCATCTAACATGTTTCGAATAAATTAAAAAATATATATTGTAAAAAAAAAAAGTTTCGAATAAAAAAAATAGTCCGTGTTATTTCTTACGGTCTCAATCATTTACTTTTGTTTTTTTAGGCTAAATTATCGCCGCAATTAGTAAAAGAGTGAATTGGGGTTGGATAGTTGTCTGAGTTAAGTGTTAAAGAAATAAAGTTTTTTTTTAAGGCTTTAAAGAAATAGATGTTCAAATTTTGCGGAAGAGAAAAAACTAGTTTAACAACTATTTATTAATATTAATTATTTAAAAATAAATAGAAAAATGAATCAATGTGTGTGTGGTTTTTTTTAAGGAACAATATGTGAATGTTGTGGAGGTTAAAAAGGTGACACTGAATGAGCGTGTATGTACACACACATTTCATGTTTTTTTTTTTTTTAAGAAAACACACATTTTTATGTTTTATATTTTGTCTTTTAATATATTTTTCACAACTGTTTAACCGTCACTAATCTTTATAAAAAATCAATGACACACAAGGTGAATTTACTGAAAATCAAACATATTATTAAAGAATTCAAATCTCTTACAAGTTAGACAAATTGATCATCGATTGTCTTTCAATATTACATAGACTACTATATTGATTCTTAATTTATTTCGATAGAAGAGAAAAGTTTAAAATTATAAATAAATTTATAAAACAATAAATATACGAAGACATGGAAGAAAAGACGACAGACAATGAACAACCACTACCTTTGACCTGATGATTGGACATGCAAGGATCTGTAGTTAGATAGGAAGATATCCATGCTAGAATACAACCTCGTGTAAGTATAAATTCCTTCCTCCAATCTCCATGACATTGATAATTGTCATCATAACATCGCACATCAAATCAAACCTACTAGTATATCTCTTTCTCCCCTTCACATCTAAATTAACAGTGTCAATTAATGAGATTTCAAAACCCTTAGCAACTTGGTTCGGTTTGGTATATGCTCTGTTTGAAGTGTACCTACCTTTATATATGTTGCTAAACCATTAGGTATCTGCATGCAGACCTAGCTAGCAAGTATATGTATATCGTCGACGTAGTTATTTCAGATATTGCAGGATTTCACGGTAGGCAAGCGTTGCCGTGCGCCTCTGTTGCATGTCAGGTTGCTTAACTGCTGCTCACGGCTCACCCTTCCCTATGTCAAGTGATTCTTGATTTTCCTCTCCTTTTCTATAACACTCCTTTCAAATGAAGTGATTTTGATGGCAGAAAAGTCATCGTGGTTTTAATGCGTTTATTTGTATTTATAAAAGAGATAGATAAATAAGATATATCAGAAAGAGAGAGAGATGATAGTAAGAATAACACTTATTTGTGGTCCAATTCAAAAACAATTGGTGGGCAACAAAAGCCCTCACAAATTATTGGTCAAAAAAGCTTTCACAAAAGTTAAACTTCAACTCAATTAATGCAAAATATTATGTAATTATCATGCTCATGATTATGTAATTATCATGCTGATCCTAATTGATTCTATAGTTAATAATTTTGATTGTATAGTTAACTGTATAATGGTTGGAGGAAATTGTAGGAGAAATCTCAGCTAGTTGATTGGAAGTGCTTGTGTATATATTGATATGTCAGATGTGAATAAAACAGACAGAAAAATTCTACCTACCATTTTGTTATGGTATATAGAGCCATACAACCCTAGGGAAAAATATACTTGGTGGCTGCTATGGCAGAAAAAGAAGAACAACCAAAACTTGATATGGTTGCCAAAGATCAACCAAAATCTGATCTTGGCAAGAGAAACTCATCTCTGTATGATTTACACTCCAATGACAATCCTGGAAGTGTGATCACGCAAGTGCAGCTGCGAGGTGAGAACTATGATGAATGGGCTCAAGCTATGCAAACGTCCTTGAGGGCAAGAAGAAATGGGGTTTCATTGATGGAACCATTACACAACCAGAGGATGGATCACCTGAAATCGAAGATTGGTGGACCGTTCAATCCATGTTGGTGTCATGAATTTTGAATACGATTGAGTCCAGCCTACGCTCGACAATGTCATATTTTGAAATTGCAAATGACTTGTGGCAAGACATCAAAGACAAATTTTCAGTTGTGAATGGACCTAGAATTCAACAGTTGAAATCTGATTTGGCAGAATGCAAGCAAGAGGGCTGACCATGGTAGCCTACTATGGAAAGATGAAGACTCTGTGGGATGAGTTGGACAACTATGAACAAACGCTGACCTGCACTTGCAAAGGTTGCAAGTGTAACATTGCTGCGAAATTGGAAAAACGACGAGAGGAAGAAAAAGCTCACCAGTTCCTAATGGGGTTGGATAATGCGCTTTATGGGACTGTTCGTTCAAATTTGCTTGCTACAGACCCTTTACCGTCCATGAATAGGATACATTCCACATTGGTGCAGGAAGAACGAATGAAAACTATAATTCGTTCTAAAGAAGGAACCGAGGAAATTGTAGGGTTGGCTGTCCAAACAGGTATAAGAATGAAGGGACGTAGTGAAGCAAAGAACCAAGCAATGACATGTTCACATTGCATCCACACTGGGCACGATGAAGCAAGTTGCTTCCAAGTTGTTGGTTATCTTGACTGGTGGGGTGATCGACCACAAGTTGAAAATAAGCCAAGCGGATGAGGCAAAGGGCAGAAAAGACTTGGAAATAGTGCAGGACATGGACAAGATGACATAGTGTGCGCCAATGCTGCACAAATCATAGGAACAAGAGCTAGTACCTCTGGTTTCGCACCAAAAAATTCTGGACTGACAGGTTTGAGCAGTGAGCAGTGGCAAACTCTGGTGGATCTTCTCAATAGTCATAAAGGAAGCACCACAGAAAGAATGACAGGTAAAAATGCAGTGTGGATTATTAATACAGGAGCCTCTAATCATATGACTAGAGATTTGAGACTTCTCTGTGAGCTAAAGGTGGTGCAAAGATGTCCTGTGGGACTGCCAAATGGAGAACAAGTCGTGGCAACTCAAAAAGGAACTGTGACTCTCGAAGGAGGGCTGAAACTTATTAATGTGTTATATGTGCCTGGATTAAATTGCAATTTAATATCAGTGTCGCAATTGACAGATAATACAAATTGTATTATACAGGTCACTAACTCTTTGTGTGTTATACATCGTACTCTGAGGACGCTGATTGGAGTGGGTGAACAAAGAGATGGGCTCTATCATTTCATTGGAATTCGGCATGAGCAAGCTTTCAAAGTAGGAGACATATCTGTGCTTGATCTTTGGCACAAGTGTATGGGACACCCTGAAGGTTACTCAGTTAATTCCAAATGTTGGTAGAAGTACAAATGGAAATAAAACATGTGAGATATCTGTCCGAGGGCAAAGCAAACTAGAGATAGTTTTCCTTTAAGCAATAATAAATCCAATAGTAGTTTTGAATTAATTCACTGTGATTTGTGGGGTCCTTACAAAACAGCCTCTTCTTGTGGAGCTTATTATTTTTTAACTATAGTGGATGATTTTTCTCGAGCTGTTTGGATTTATTTGTTGCGTGATAAAAAGAAAGTTTCACAAGTATTCTTAAATTTCATTGCTTTAGTAGAAAGACAATATGAGAAACAAATCAAAATAATTCGAAGTGATAACGAAATTGAATTCATATGTTTGAAAATGCAATTTCTTGAGCGTGGAATTGTTTTTCAGACATCGTGTGTAGGAACCCCCCAACAAAACGGTAGAGTTGAAAGAAAACATGTGCATATTCTTAATGTTGCACGTTGTCGTGGTGATTTTCGGAGATCAAGCTATTGATTAGCGTTGACTCACTAGTTTTTACTTCACGACTGAACTTTTAATTTTTTTAAAAAGAAAAGTGGAAAAAAGTTCTAAATTACCACATTTTAAAGATTAGGGTTCGGGGGTTAGTTACGTTTAGGGAAGGTGTTAGCACCCTAAACGTTCGTAGTACTCTACGAGAACCTCTTGATTTTATTTATTTATTTTGGGCTATAACTTGCTTATTTTTTTTTAAAAGAAAGAAAAGAAAGAATTAGAGTAGTGAGAAAAAATAAAAATGTTTTTTTTGTATTTTTTATGATTTGGGAGGACAATGTCCTTTGCCTACGTACCCGTGAGGGATCAAAACCTCGTAGTTCGGGGTAAAAAAGACGGTTGATTTGTTTTGTGTTTTTTTATTAGTTTAAAAAAAGGTTTTAAAGATAAAATAAATGCCAAGTGGCAAAATAAGATTGGTTTGTGTTTTTTAATTCTTGAAAATGATTTAAATATTATTAAAATGGATTAATGGTTATTTAAAGAAAATAAAAGAGAAAAATGGGCACTTGATTGAAAATCAAGGTTTATTTAAGAAAAGATTTTTTGTGATTTTTGATTATTATTTTCATGTTTTTGTTTTTTTTTTATAATTAACTAAGACTAAAACGTAACAAAAAAATTAAATACGAGGAACTTCCGTGGTGACGTTGGATCACCACGAAATCCTTTTTGAAAAATAAACTAACCTAATATTTTTGTATTTTTTTCGGAAAGCAAAATAAATAAAAAAAGAAATAAAAGACATAAAGCGGAATAAATAAAGTGAGTGTCAGTGCAAATTCTCATTTATATTTACATTGTACCTAAATACATTCTAATAAAATGGAATAAAAATAACAAGATGATAAACAAAAACAAAATTACAAAATAGAATGCATGAAAAAAGGAAAAAAATAAAAAAGAAAAAAATGCATGAAGCACTATGAGATAAATGCAACGAAATAAGATGCATGAAAATAAATAAAAATATTAACAAGATAAAATGCATGAATGATAAGAAAGAAAATAAAAAAACAAAAGGGAAAGGGGGGTGCAGTAAGCAAACAGGGGGGTGCGAATAGAAGCTGAGTAGAGGAAAAAAAAGAGAAGATCTGGGCCGCAGAGATTGGTATTGGGCTGCATGGATAAGGCTTGGTTTTAAATGTTTTTTCAGAATTTTTTTCTCCCATTTTCATTCTTTTTCTTCTCTCCTCTTCTCCCCCACTCAGGCTCTTCTCTCTCTCTCTGAAAGCAAAAAGCCACGGCCAGATGCAGTGGTGTTGGGTGGCTTGGCCGCGTGTTTGGTGGTTGGTTCGTGAGAGGGATGGTTCGGATTGTGATGAGAGGTGGTGGATTGAGTGGTGATGGTGTTTGCCGTATGGTTTGGGTTTGGAGAAAGGAGAGGGCCGTGAGTTTGTTATGGTGGCTGAGGGATTTGCGTGAGTGAGAGGGTTTGAGGTAGTGTTGTTGTTGTTGGAGAAAGGAGAGGGTTGAGTGGGTATGAGGTGGAGCCGTACGGTTTGGGTTTGGAGAAAGGAGAGGGCCGTGAGTTTGAGTAGTAGAGGTTGTGTTGATTTTGTGTGTGGTGGATGCTGGGTTTTTGGCCGTGATGTTATGGCTTATGGCTGGTTGTGGTGGGCGTATGCTGATGTGTTGTTGTGAGGTGCGGTAGGGAGGTGTGGTGGTGGTGATAGGTGGTGGAAGGTTGTTGAGGGATAAGGCCGTGAGTGAGAGGGTTTGTTACTGTCTTGTGTGTGTTTTCCTCTGTGTGGTTTTGTAACTGTTAAATTTTGCTTGCCTTGCGTGTTCCCCCTGTCTGACTGAAATTCGCCCCCTTTAAAAAAAATACTAATTGCCATGATAAAACTCAATTAAGGATAGGTTGACAAAATAAATGGCAATAACACTCAATAATTACAAATTAAAACACAATAAAATGAAAACAAAGTCTTCTCTAATAAATAAAAAAAAGTCAGCTCTAAAATTAAAAAGGCAACTAAAAAAAGAGAAATAATGGTACTAAATAAAATAATAAAATAAAAATAAGAAGAATAAAAATAAAATAAAAAACCAAAAGACGGACCCGGACGGAATTAAAAAAAAAATGAGGTATTTTAAAATACCTCTCTGTCGAAATTTCGTCTGAGACGACGAGAAATTTCGAACTAAAAAAAGACGAGTGAAAAAGAGATTTAGGTCAAAAATTGGGGTATGACACACGTGCTTTAAGATTTCAAGGTAACTTACCGATCTCTTTTTGGGGAGAATGTGTCTTAACAGCTGGGTATTTAATAAATAGAACGCCAACGTCATTGTTAAACGAAAAAACCCCATATGAGATGCTCAATGGAGAACCGCCTTCATATGATCACTTAAGGGTGTTTGGGTCTCTATGTTATGCTCATAATCAAGGTAAGAAGGGTGGTAAGTTTGCTAGCAGAAGTAAAAAGTGTGTGTTTGTAGGGTATCCACATGGAAAGAAAGGGTGGAAGCTTTTTGATAAAGATAGCAAAACTTACTTTGTGTCAAGGGATGTTAACTTCTTTGAGAATGAGTTTTAATTTGTATCTGTTGATAAAACTTTGATCAAATTGTCACCACATATTAAAAATGATGAAAATGAAATTGAAAGTGTAATGAGTGAGCACTTAGAAACACCAACAGAACAAATGATTACAGAAGTAAGGGGGGGTACCGAATTGGAGACTACTGTTGAAGCAGTATTTCATACAACAAAAGTAAGTATTTTCAATTATCGTCTCCTCAGGGATTAGGTGCTTACTTCGAACCGTTCAACAATCAGTATTGTTTTGAGTTAAGGGTTTGTACGAATAGTTTCATAAACTAACAGAATGTAAATGCGGGAATTAAAACGACAAAGAATTAGGGAATAAAAGCGTTGAGATTAAAGTTCATCAATCTTGCAAAGAATGTAATAAATAAATCATGCATATGAATTTAGCGTTTTAGCGTAAATATCACGTATCGCTCTACAATATCATTGATTTCCCAAATGACATCGTGAGATCGATCGTATCGTTTAATCGACGATTTCCCAATCAATCAAACGATCCGAAAGCATTACGATCCGAAACTTAGTGCGATTATCAAAACCCAAATCCATTTCTAGATTTTCTTATTTTGATAGAAGATTATTCTTAAACATAGATTCAAAAGTATTTGTCAATATCATTTGAATCAATCATGAGAATGAAAAGCAAGAATAACTTCATAAACATATAAATTGCTAAACCATATATTCACATAATCATTCATTACAATCAAAGCTAGAAAGATTACCTCTAATCCCAACAAAGGGATGTTAGTTGCTCATTTTCATGGCAACTATGCAAAAGTGAAGAGAAAAGATGAAGATACAAACCAAGTCTTGATTTCCCAAAGCCTTGATTGATTTCCACTACCCAATCACTCTTGATCTTTGAAGATCAAAGCTCTAGCCCTAATTACTAAGTCCTAAACTACTACTAAAGCAATCCTAACAAATTGGAAGAAAAAGTCTCAAAGTTCTCCAACTGGTTATCCCAGAAAATGAGCCAAAAATGCTATTTAAAACTGAATTTTTGCACGCTCGCTACAAGCGATGAGTTGGTCGCTAGTAGCGAGGAAGTTTAATGGCCAATAGGGATCCTCCACGTCAGCATGGAGCCTTAAACCGCCCTTGGTCGCTTGAAGCGACCAGTCCATCGCTTGTAGCGATGAACCTCTAAAAATCCCTGCCTATCTTCGCTTGTAGCGTGGCATCTGGCGCTTGAAGCGATGAAGCCTTCAAAATCCCTGCCTATCCTCGCTTGTAGCGAGGAAGTCTGCGCTTCTAGCGATGGCTTTGTAACAAACTTCATTTCTTTGCTCAGCATGTTCAAGCATGAATTTCCTGCAATAAAAACATGGGGTAAGACATAGGATCTCAAATATAGCATTTTGAACCATAAATATGAGCTTATCCTAAGATAACTTGTGAAATAAGTTACATAAGTGCCTAAAATAAATATGCTTTTTAAGTCAATTTTGGCACTTATCACACTCCCCAACTTGAATCTTTGTTTGTCCTCAAACAAAGGACACAACAAATAAGGAAACAAGCTTTAATCATGGCTTTGAGCAAGAATGCAAAAGAATCAAAAGTTTGAAACCAATAAGTGACAGATGAATGATTCAACATGATTGCGCAAACTAGGGTTAAGTTTCTCATTAAACGAGATACATACTATGAATGTGAACTAGTTCTAAACACAAGGAATTAAATCACACAATCCTAAGCAAGCAACATGTTTAAATTTGAACCAAACCTAACACACTTCTAAATAAAGTATATGAACAATTGAAATCATTTGTAAGGGTTATGAACACTCATCCAATAAACATGATAACATACAATCAAATTATGTGTCTATCTAATTATCATTTCCAAAAGCATAAAAGGCATTGATCAAAAGGTCTTTAAGGGTTGTAATTGGGCTAGGCTACAAAAGAATTGTCATATGTGGGATATTTGAATTCAAATGGCCAAGCAAAAGGAAACATTCAATCTAATTACACTTCCTTTTTTCTCCAATACAACACTTGGTGAATTTCTAACTTTTCTATTCTTGATTGATTCTTGACAACTTTTCTTTGAATTCTTGCAAACCTTTTCATTTTTCTCTTTTCTTTTTCTTGGTTTGCTTTTTTTTTTTTTTTTTCTTTTCTTTTCTTGTTGTCAAGATCAATTAACACATTCACCCTTTCATTGACATAAATAAAACCTCCCTTTCTCCCCAACTTATTTCAATGATACCCTAATCGAATGTTCCTTTGTTATTATGGCAAAGGTCAATAAAAACGATGGATAAGGGTTCAAAAGAAAACAACTATCAGAATTTAATAAAGAGTTAACTATGAACTGAATTTTTTTACAAACTCCGGCAATTTAAATAAGCAGATGAGCTTATTAAATTGACAGTCCACAGTTAACAATTCTGATTCTATTAGGCTCAGATGGGTTAACAGATACGCACACATCTCACAGGGTAGGTTCATTTGGTCAAGTATTTCACTCAATTTCAAAAAATTGCCTTGATCACTTCAATGCTTTTATACAAATTAAAACAACAACAGATTTAACATAATCTAACTGAGTTAAACATGATATTGGTCTCCTGCATATATATACAATGGTTGAGGATTCCTCACATTTTTGGCTAGTTCTACATTGGTTCAAAACTAAACACATGCTTGCTTAAAAACTGAATAAATTAACTTGTGTGTGTTAAGAACTTATTCACATTAAAGAATATACCTAGAAAAACGAGAAAACGAGTACCTTAGCTGCGCGCTTTAACACTCATTCTATCATTATCACTCAGATGATTCACAGTTCAAGCATTGGCTTTTGAATCTTTCATCTTTCTTTCAAAATTTGTTGGGATCATTCCAAAAAAATTTTAACATAAATACTAAAGCATAAATAAAATATAACTATACTAATATGTTATACCCAAAATAAAAATAACATAATAACAAAAAGTACATCATCCATGGTACAAAAGAAACATAATTAAACAAAGTACAAAGCATCAATAAAAATGTTAAAGTAGTACAAAGCTGAATAAATAAAACGAAAGAGAAAACAAATCAAGATCTGCAGCTCTGCATCATCAGTCTGAATCTGTGGCCATGTCGTCCTCAGAGTCTATCAAGTCAGCTGCCATGCGGTCAATAGAATTTGTAGCAGCTGAAGAGTCATCACCCAGATCATCATCAACATCTACGTCGTCATCACCCTCATCACCGGCATCCTGCTGATCACCAGCATCCGCTGCATCTGCCCCTCCTGGAAAGAATGGCCTGTCCCCAGGCCAAGCGATGTGCTCTGAGAAGAAAGCAGGTGTCCACGGGCTTTGGCCACTGTCGTGCAGATGGCTCTGGATCGTAGTAAGTGCCCGGTGATTTGACGCATTCTGCGCCAACAGAAGAGAGCCCACAGTAGCAGAATCCCAACTCGAGAAGTCCAATGGTGGAATGGTCGGGTGGCTAGGGTGGCTAGTATGCTCAGGTGGTGGTGGTGGTACATGAGAAGGTCCTGCTGAGGATGATGGTCCAGCTGAGGGGGGTGGTGGGGCAACAGGTGCAGGTGTAGAGCAGTACCTATTGATGTATCTATCATCAATAGGGTTTTTAATTTCCTCATCAACCTGTGATGGCATGTGCACTCTAGCTCGCCTACATAGACCCATGATCAACCCGGGAAAAGTCAGAGGGCATTTAGGTTTGCCCGGGGGTAATATACCACTCTCAGCTACTATCCTCATCTCATTTGCTATCAGCCTAGCAACGTCAACTTGACGCTGAGTGAGGATATAATGGACAAGGGGGGTCACATCTAAGGTGGTGGAGGAGGTGTGAGATTTGGGGCGGATGTTATATAGAATAAGGGTAAGGATTACCTGAGCCTCAGTGGTCATGTCGTCCCGAAATGCTCGGAAAGGCTTACCCGAAGCCCTACTCACATCATAACTCTTCCCCTGCTGGAAGATGTCCTGTGCGATGCTGTCGTGATCCCAATCACCACTCCTCTGATGTTCACAGAAATCACAAAGCGCAGTGGGTGCAAGCGGATTATCTTCTTCCTCATCAACTAGCTCCAGAGGCTTGCCCAGATACGCGTTGATGGACATGCGATCGAAGGTGATGGTGCGCCCTCGCACATAGGTAGTCCAAGTAAACTCATCAGATGGATCGGAGGGGATCGCGTTTGCGTAGAATTCGCGCACTATATCATAATTGATCCTCCTGGGTGGCGTACATAAAATACCCCACTTCCTCTCGTTAATCATGGCTGCTAAGCCTCCATACTCCCCCTCTTCAGATATCTCGAACTGCTTCTCAGACCAGATGCGTCTTGTCCTCAGCTCCTCGTAGCGTTCTTGATTCCTCCAGCTTAGGAAACGACTCGCATCGTGTGGTGGAATGTTGGCTCTTGGTCTTGACGAGGAGCTTTCAACATTCCTTTGACGTTTAGACGAGGTTTTAGGTGCCATTCCTACAAAAATGATTTAAAACAGATGAAAATCAGGTAGGACACAAGTCAAGTTTCAATCAAAACAAAAATAAAACAAATTCTGGGTTCGCTCGCTACAAGCGACAGCTTGGTCGCTGTAGCGACGAAACCCAGAAAATGCCAGTTTCCTGCGCTACAAGCGCTGTTCTAGCGAGGAGACCCATTTTCAAAAATCATGTTTTTCTGGATTTTAACTTACTTGTAGCATGCGAAATCAACATTAAAGCTAATATAAATGACTAACAATCACCTAAACTTCCTAAATCCTCAAAAACCCTAATTTATTTAGAATTTTTACAAAGGGTTTTTCCAAAATACGATTTCTATGAACAAAAGGATTACAGGGAAGTTTTCCAAGTGATTTTCGTTCATTTATAACAACTGAAACTATGTATAACAATGGGTAATCAACAGGGCATTCTTAAGTTCAAAATTTTCGAAAAACCCTAAACCCTAAATCATCAAATCAGCATGCAGGCACATATTAGCAGTAAAAAGCAACTAAATAGTGACAGAGAGGGCCGAAAAACATACCTGAGTTGTTGCTGGTTGAGATTAAACAGAAATAAAGAATGATTTTTGCAGATTTGCAGAAATGAAAATGAACAGATGCAGAAAAGTAATGGAATGGGAATGGAAATGTTACAGATGGAGATAGGATGCGAAAATGCAAGTTAAAACGGCTAATGCACTTAATGAAAGTGGTTGGGAGGTAGCTGAAGCGACAGGTGTGGCCTGGGTATTATAAAACTGTTTTCTGATACGCTCGCTACAAGCGCGCGATCTGTCGCTACAGCGACAGGCAAAAAGCCCATCGCTACAAGCGTGGTGTGGCGCTACAAGCGCAAGTGCAAATTTTATCGCTACAAGCGACAAGTGCGTCGCTACAGCGACGTAGTGTAAATTACATCGCTACAGCGATGAGTTGGTCGCTGTAGCGACCATGACAGGAAACAGAAAAATAACTTTTTGAGTTCTTTCCACTATCCCAACATGCATGGATGAATGTTAAAAATCAAAATACTAATTAAAACAAACCTAAACAGTTGGGTTGCCTCCCAACAAGCGCTTGTTTTACGTCGTTAGCTCGACGCCTTTTTCGTTAGGGTGGCCAGAATGAGACGGAGATCACACCAGCTTTAGTATCCCTTTGCTGCGGGAGGAATTCCATGAACTTGAAGAACCGCTGATGTGGAGTCCATAACCTCCCTATCCAGAGTAAGCTGAGCAAGGAACATAAGCAATCTTGTACTCGTTCAAGTTCCACCTTGCTCACTTTCATCCCCTCATCCTTAGAAGTTTGTTCCTTGTTAAGAAACGGTTCCGGCTTCTCAATCTCCATACTTTCTTCCCTATCAACAACACTGGCCTCTTCAGTATCTGACCTTTCTTGAGGAGTTTCATCTTTGCGTGGTATCTCTAATTCTTCCACTAATGTCTCTATACCACATCCTTTAAACATTGGTTCTTCCTCACTCTCATCAACATCATCTTCAACAATCTCTCCACATTCCAAAGTGGATTGATTGTTGGTCTGAACATCCACGATTCTTGGCAAATAATTCATTTGAACTTGCAAAACCTCCAATTGGCATGACAAAGCTCTTAATCTATGGTTGGTATTTTGCATGTTGATCATGGATTGTTGCATGAACATATTCAGAATATTCTCCGTTCTTGACATTTGTTCATCTTCAGACGGATATTGTTGATATTGTTGATAAGCTTCATACTCGTATGGATCATAATAGTTGAAATAATCATGATGATCAGCCATGATTTCTTTCAATGAGAATCTGAAGCACAAATAACTAACAAGAAACTTTTCTTTGCATAACAAAGAGGGTTAATGCCAAACAGTTATATATACAAAAGAAATGAAAGAATATTAACAAGGTATCTACAAAAGCTCAAAACAACACAAACTATTGCGATGTTCAAAATAACAAAACACTAATCCCCGGCAACGGCGCCATTATGTTGAAGCAGTATTTCATACAACAAAAGTAAGTATTTTCAATTATCGTCTCCTCAGGGATTAGGTGCTTACTTCGAACCGTTCAACAATCAGTATTGTTTTGAGTTAAGGGTTTGTACGAATAGTTTCATAAACTAACAGAATGTAAATGCGGGAATTAAAACGACAAAGAATTAGGGAATAAAAGCGTTGAGATTAAAGTTCATCAATCTTGCAAAGAATGTAATAAATAAATCATGCATATGAATTTAGCGTTTTAGCGTAAATATCACGTATCGCTCTACAATATCATTGATTTCCCAAATGACATCGTGAGATCGATCGTATCGTTTAATCGACGATTTCCCAATCAATCAAACGATCCGAAAGCATTACGATCCGAAACTTAGTGCGATTATCAAAACCCAAATCCATTTCTAGATTTTCTTATTTTGATAGAAGATTATTCTTAAACATAGATTCAAAAGTATTTGTCAATATCATTTGAATCAATCATGAGAATGAAAAGCAAGAATAACTTCATAAACATATAAATTGCTAAACCATATATTCACATAATCATTCATTACAATCAAAGCTAGAAAGATTACCTCTAATCCCAACAAAGGGATGTTAGTTGCTCATTTTCATGGCAACTATGCAAAAGTGAAGAGAAAAGATGAAGATACAAACCAAGTCTTGATTTCCCAAAGCCTTGATTGATTTCCACTACCCAATCACTCTTGATCTTTGAAGATCAAAGCTCTAGCCCTAATTACTAAGTCCTAAACTACTACTAAAGCAATCCTAACAAATTGGAAGAAAAAGTCTCAAAGTTCTCCAACTGGTTATCCCAGAAAATGAGCCAAAAATGCTATTTAAAACTGAATTTTTGCACGCTCGCTACAAGCGATGAGTTGGTCGCTAGTAGCGAGGAAGTTTAATGGCCAATAGGGATCCTCCACGTCAGCATGGAGCCTTAAACCGCCCTTGGTCGCTTGAAGCGACCAGTCCATCGCTTGTAGCGATGAACCTCTAAAAATCCCTGCCTATCTTCGCTTGTAGCGTGGCATCTGGCGCTTGAAGCGATGAAGCCTTCAAAATCCCTGCCTATCCTCGCTTGTAGCGAGGAAGTCTGCGCTTCTAGCGATGGCTTTGTAACAAACTTCATTTCTTTGCTCAGCATGTTCAAGCATGAATTTCCTGCAATAAAAACATGGGGTAAGACATAGGATCTCAAATATAGCATTTTGAACCATAAATATGAGCTTATCCTAAGATAACTTGTGAAATAAGTTACATAAGTGCCTAAAATAAATATGCTTTTTAAGTCAATTTTGGCACTTATCAACTACTCAAGATGTTGAAACATTAGGGGAAGTACATTTTGGTAACGATGATGCTGAAGCTCAATTGAATGATGAGGAACCTCTTGGTCGTGGTAAACGTAACAAAATTCCCTTTGTGATGCTGCGGGATCATGTGACTAAAACTGTCCAAAAAATGAGCCTATCCGATTGTTCACTCCCTCCACAGCGAAAATCAGGTACGCCATATCCTATAACACACAACATCGCAGGTTTCTTGCTGTTGTGATTGCAGAGACAGAACCAACAACATTTGCAGAGGCAGTCAAAGATGAAAGGTAGCGCTCTGCTATGCAGCGTGAAATTCAAGCGCTTAAAGATAATCACACATGGACCATGTGCCCACTCCCAGAAAATAAAAAAGCCTTGGGATGTAAATGGATTTACAAGATCAAGCACCACTCCGATGGGACAATAGAACGGTTTAAAGCTCGCTTAGTTATTCTTGGAAACCATCAAGTGGAAGGAGTGGACTACACTGAAACTTTTGTGCCTGCAGCAAAAATTGTCACTGTTCGAATTGTTTTAGCTGTTGCTGCAACAAAGGGGTGGGAACTGCATCAAATGGACGTCCATAATGCGTTTCTTCATGGCGAGTTGCAAGAGAAGGTGTACATGAAATTGCCTCCTGGATTTCACACTGCTCAATCAGGGACAATGTGCAAATTAAGAAAGTCATTATATGGATTAAAACAAGCTCCTCGTTGTTGGTTTACAAAGCTTTCCTTAGCTCTCAAGCATTATGGTTTTTGTCAATCCGGTTCAGATTATTCCTTGTTCACTTTAATTGATAAAGATGTGCAACTTGTAGTTCTAGTTTATGTTGATGATTTGATCATTTTTGGAAATAACTCCACATCTATTCAAAGATTCAAGGATTATCTGAGTCAATGCTTTCATATGAAGGACTTAGGATTGTTAAAATATTTTTTGGGAGTGGAAGTGGCCAGATCACCTACTGGGATATTTCTCTGCCAAAGAAAATATGCTCTAGACATTATTAGTGAAGCTGGATTACTTGGAGCAAAACCCATGGAAATTCCACTAGAGCAAAATCATAATCTTAGCCTTGCTAAAGGAAAATTGCTTGACAATCTAGACATGTATCGCCGACTTGATGGCCGCCTTATTTATCTTTGCTTCACCCGACCTGAGTTGTCATACAGTGTCCATGTTCTTTCTCAATTCATGCAGCAGCCGCGAGCATAACACTGGACTACCGCCTTGTGAGCAGTGTGGTATCTAAAAGGAAATCTCGGGCAAGGAATTTTGTTAGACAAGGACTGTGATATGAGATTGTATGGGTGGTGTGATGATGATTGGGCTGCTTGTCCCCTCACTAGACGTTCTCCTACGGGTTGGATCATTTTTTTGGGCCGCTTTCCTGTATCGTGGAAGACCAAGAAGCAGCAAACTGTGTCTCGGTCCTCTGCTGAAGCTGAGTATCGCTTGATGGCTAATACAACATGCGAACTTAAGTGGTTGAAAGGCATACTATCTAGTCTTGGTATCGTTGATCCTATGCCTATACAACTCTACTGTGACAGTCAAGCTGCTCTCCACATTGCTAAAAATCCTGTTTTTCACGAACGTACGAAACACATTAAAGTAGATTGTCATTTCGTATGTAACGAAATAGTTCATGGTCACCTTAAGCCTTTGTATGTCCCTACTAGTGCACAACTCGCAGATACATTTACTAAGGCTCTGGGTCGTGCACCTTTTCACCTTTTGCTTGGCAAGTTAGGCATTCGAAATCTTCATGCTACAACTTGAGAGGGAGGGGGGTAATGCAGAATATTATGTAATTATCATGTTGATCATTATGTAGTTATCATGCTGATCCTAATTGATTCTATAGTTAATAATTCTGATTGTATAGTTATTTCTAGAATCATTTATTTTAGGAGAGTCAAATGTATAGTGGTTGGAGGAGAAATTGTAGTAGAAATCTTAGCTAGTTGATTGGAAGTGCTTGTGTATATATTGATATGTCATATGTGAATAAAACAGACATAAAAATTCTACCTACCATTTTGTTATCAATTGTTATTTGTGGTTGAAAAAATTGTCACAAATAACAAATTTTGTGATAGAATTTTCAATTTGTGAGGGAAAAATCAATAACAAACCATGTGGATGGCGAGAAATATTTTAAGATTTTCTTCAGACAAGGCGTCTCTGCATGCTACGAAGATTAAAATTTCGTATTTAACTACTTTGAGTGGTAACACTTCTACAGGGCATTGTCTGCACTCTGACACTTGGCTTTTAGAGGACTTCATGATTTCTCTACATCATCGCCGCTTTAAAGAGATCGGCACTATTTTTGGAAACCTCCATCGGCTCCTTGGATTAAGGCCAATATGGATGGATCGGTGGTTGGTTTTCATGCTGCTTGCGGTGGTATTTTCAGGGACAACTGAGGTACCTTATTGGGGTGTGTTGCTAGCAATCTAGGCTTTTTTTCGGTGTTTGAATCAGAATTTCTTGGGTATATCTTAGCTTTGGAGCATGCGGCTCAAAAGGGGTGGTCGAATGTTTGGTTGGAAGACGACTCCACTAGTAAGAATGCAGTTGTGGTTCCAATTCGTCTTCGCAACCGTTGTCATAATTGTTTTCATTCATGTATACAAGTTGTTTCATCTCATATTTTCCGTGAAGGCAATGATTGTGCTGATAAGCTAGTGAATCATGGACACGCGGTTCAGGGTGCTTGGTGGTCGGATTCTTTACCAGAGTTTATTCGAGAGCCTTTCTTTAGAGACCATTTTGGTTGGCCTACATATAGATTTTCGTGGTTTTATTTTCCTCTTTCTTTCTTTTTTCTTGGAGGGTCAGGTCTAGCCCCCCTCTTTTGTACATATTTTTCCTATTTTTAATAATATTTATTTTATGGGGTCGGCGACAAAGGATGGGGATTATCAGGGGTGCCAACCTAGTTGGGATCTGCGAGTTTCTTGGATGCATGTCCACACTTGATTCAGCAAAAAAAAAAAATAACACACAAATGAGTTGTTTATATATTTAAAAATATATAATATACTAATCAAGTAATTGAGTTTAAGTGGTTAATGAGCCTTATCAAGGACGAATTATTCATGAAAACCTGAGTTCGATTCGTGGGTGGAACAATTATTGGACAGACTTTACTCATTTTCTGATCGAACTCCGAATTACCAGGACCCTAAAAACCAGAGGTTTTTGATTGTCACCCTGAGTAGGGAACACTATAATTATATACTAGGTCTCAATTCAACAAATAGACAGAGTAAATGTGGTGCAATGCGTTTGGACTATATTGGAAATTAGAATAAAATAGAGATTTTAGAATGAAACGATGCTAGCAAATGTGGCAGATAGAGTGCAATTTATTGTCTTGTAAATGATTTGGGTTCATTTCAAAAATTTCAATATGGGCCGTAAAATTTTGCATCAAGTGAGGCTCATCAAAACTTAAGAATATGAAAAAAAAAATCTCTTTCGGCTCCTATTGACTGCTCACATGCACCTCCATGTGACGAAAATATCTCCAACAATAATTAACTATCGTTGACTCTAAAACAATAGTTAAAAATCGATCATAAAAATGGCAATTAACTAACGTTGGCAGAAACTATTGTTAGCAATGAGTTACAAAAAAAAGAACACAGTGCAGTAGCACAAACTCATATTTATATGTGCATTTTAGACACTACATACACAAACGGTCATCCATACCTTAAAATTAACATTCATTCATAAAATTAGATTAAAAAATCTTAAACGATATTTGACCTATTGAAAGTTGCGATCACTAAATCTCCAGTGTTATCCCTTCCTAATTTTGAGGATGAATTTGTATTGGAAACAAATGCTTACGTGGCTGGTATATGAGTGGTATTGAATCAAAGGGAAGCTTCATTTTCCACTTCAGTAAACACAATTACTATCTCCGTTCCTTTTTAATTGTCACCTTTTGACATTTTACACAAACCAAGACAATCAATAATTGTTACTACTTTTGATACAATAATTTATACTTTTACTATAATGACCTTATTCATTTAATATCTCATTTCATATATTTCTCTCTCCGCAATAAATAACTAAGGGTAATATTGGTAAAACAACATTTAATGTTGCATTGAACTTTGAAAGTGACAATTAAATAGGAACAAAAAATTTCTCCAAAAGAGACACTTAAAAAGGAACGGAGGGAGTATCTTGTACGAACTTTGTAGCATTAATTTTGAAATTGGATCATCTCCTATATTTTATGTGCAATCCCCTCTCCTTTTCTGATCCAATGGTTGATTGACTCATAAATAAACAAAAAAAGCATCGAAAAGAGAAAAAAAACGTGAATAAATGACTTAGATTATGACAGAACAAACAACATGAGAGAAATGGTTGGAGATGATCCAAATTCATCACTTCCACCGTAAAATATGACATATATACTTACTCGAAAGAAAGTTAACCATTCATACAAATCAAAAGTCATACACGTGCCAAAACAAAAATTCTATTTCGCAATTTTTTTTTTTGTTGAAAGAATTTCGCAAAAAATTTGGGTTACACTTACTAGATCATTTACAAATTGTGTGCACAAAAATAGGGTGGTCGATGCCTTATACATATCACAATGTCTATTTCTTATCATTTATCATTAGAAAATTAAAATAAGAGTTTCTCCTTGACCTGGATCTACAAACTATGCAAATTTAGACATGTAAAAGTTGGCCATCTAAAAAAATATAGTAAATACATATTTTGGTCTTCTAAGTTTGATAAAAATATTGGGTTAGCCCTTTAAGTTTTTTAGGTTTTAAATAGATCATTTAAGTTGTTAATTTAATGCACCTATTTGAAGTTTTGTAAGTTTTTAAGTTTCAATTAGGTATTTAAAAGGGTAACGGTGCATTAAATTAACAACTTATTAAATGACTTATTTGAAACTTAAAGGATTAACCCGATATTTTTGTCAAACTTAAATGATCAAAAGATGTATTTGACAAAAAAATAAAATAATGATATATTTAGATCAAATAGCATTACATGTTTTTTTTCAAACTTGCCAGTTGCAGTCCATGCACATTTCACCAGGATTGAACATATTCTTACGTGTGCTTTGTTTTGTTTACTTTGTTAACCATCATCTAATCAATCCATATTATCTAAATATTTATCAAATAACAACAGTTACAACACCTTATTCTCTGTTTAGCACAAATTATTTATCAAATACAATAAGAAATGCAGAATCATTATTATTGGAGGATTCAAAGCAATTTTATATAACAATAAAAAAAAAGCTCACATTACTAGTTCACTAATTCACTAGTTAAATTATAGAATCTCGTTTGTCAGTAACCTTCTAACCTGAATTCTACATGCTCCTCTAATCACTAGTTAACGCATACACACAAAAAAACTAGTTAAATGAAAACAAAAAAAGGTTGCTGAAACGCGAAGGTTGAAGGCGAAACTCACTTCACATAGAGAGGAGAAGGAGCGTTGTTGTTTCACAAGTAGAAAAGTTAAGGAATGGAATAAATCATACTATAGAAATATACCGTATATTTTTGTAAATACTAATAAATAAGTAATAAAATAATATGCGGAAATTAGGTGGTCATTGAGGTGTAAAAATGGTTGCCATGTAATAGTCCTCGTCCTTAAAAAAAAATGTGATTGTCCTCGTTATCTACTTACGGAAAGATTTAATTGAAAAATATAAAATAGTTTAGGGGTCTAATTATAACTTTTTTAGTTTAAGGACCTATTTAAAAATTCTCAAATAGTTTAAGGATCTACAGAGTAATTAAACAAAAAAAATGAAATTTAGATTTTAGATATCATAGAATTTACCAGATTTCTCTCTACATTTAACAACCAAGACACAATTACGTTACATTTGGTTATGTGGTGATAACAATTAATTTTGAATGAATCATTTATGTAAAATCAATTTTAGTTAATTAAAGTGAGTTGTATGTTATGTGGTTTATGTTTGAACATACTCTCAAAAAAGTGAGTTAAAGAATACATTTTAGTGTAAAAATAAACATTTTGAAGATAAAGCTACAAATCACCCAAACACATAAAAATGAATTGTGCGTATGTCTCTAGAATCATTTAATTAGCCACTTTCATACTCACGTACCTACAATATATGAGATTACGAGAGTAATGTTAGTAATACTTACTTTAACATTCTAAAATAATCAAGCCTTTAAAGAGTTCAAATGAGTGTTGTTAGAACTTTGGATGTCATGATTTCATGTCCATGATTTTTGGTAATTAGATATTCTTTTATTTGTTCAAATAAATGGAGGAAAGATTTAACATAGAGATAAACACGTTTTTAAATGATTTTCAAAAGTTTAATAATAATTTGATACATTCCTTAAAAAAAGAAATTGATACATTGTCTATGTTTGTCATGATTGAGTAGTCCATGTTAATGAGTGCTTTAAGAATATTTTTTAGAAATAAAAAGTTTTTTTGGAACACATGTTCAAACTATCTTTCACCTAATGCCTGAGTCAACCCTCACATTTAGATTGGACATCTAGAGCGTAACTCAGGTGGTATGATATAGTAAACCTGATAGAATGTGACTCAGTAGATCTTGGATATGCCCTAATATCATCTTAAAGTTTGAGTTGAGTCTAACTCAATCTTACAAAACTAGCTTAGTAAGGTGAGGATTGAATTGCATTAAGAGTTCAACATTTGATGAGAGATATCATGAACAAGTCCCTTTAAGTGGTGGAAGTCTTCACCTTACAAAGTCGATTTTGTAAGGTCGAATTAGGCCCAACCTAAATTCTGAAATGATATCAGAGTCTATCCAAGTTTCATTGAGTCTCATGTTATCAAGTTTCCGTTATTGAGCCACACATGTCAAACTCCAGATGTCCAGCTTTACACGTGAGAGGTGTGTGTGTTAAAAGTCTCACATTGAATAGGAGATGACCTGCACAATGTTCACAATTCTAAGAGTTCGTATCACGGGTTCTCCTACCACACTAACGATGGTTAACATGACAATTAGAGATGACAAAACAATGATGTTTAATATGATTTGATGATGTTGAATTATCACCAACCATGAAATTACTAAGTTCAAAAATCTATGTTGTGATTTTAAAATGAATATAATATATCATCATTTTAAGTTCAAAAATCTAAACAAGAGATTAAAATAGTGTTTATTTTAAAATGTAGAAACCTATTTCGTGAGTGACTACAAATAAGGGAATCAACGTTATAGTTACACCTTAAGTTTATTGTTTAATTTGTCAATAAAGTTATGTTTCTTTTAGGTGGAAAAACTCTCTTTTAGGTGGAAAGCTCTAAAAAGCTAATCTAAACTCCTAGATCGAAGAAGAGGAGAACGTTGAACTATTTTTTTCCCCTTCTTCTAAGTAAAGTAAATACTATATTTAAACATATCAATAAGGATACTTTAACCCAAATACAAAAAGAAAATTGCCTTTCTCCCATACAAAAATATATAAACACGGTAAAATCTATATCCAGCCTTTCCACCTTCATTTGATAAATAAAAAAAATGGCTTAATTGCACTTTTTCCCCTTATCTTTTGTCAATTGTATGATTTTGCACCCCATCCTTTTTTTTGAGCGATTTTGCACCCCCTCGTTTGCCCCCTTTCTGATTCGATGGCCCCTCTTGTGTTTCAATGTTGATGTGTTCAAATTTGATGACGTGTCTTCAATAAATGGTGTCCATATGTGTAAATTGATTTTTTTGAAAAATAAAAAATGAAATCAGCTGATAGAAGTCAATGTCCCTTCTCATATGCCCCCAAACATTTCCCCACCACACCCCCCAAATTAGAATCCCTAATTCTCTAAACTTCTGCTCTTCTCCTCTAAAACGAAACCCTAATCCTAAACGAAACCATAATCCTCTAAAAATTTTCATCTCGTTTTCTCTAAACGAACCCCTAATATTTTGTTTTCATCATGCTTTCCTTTTGCCTTTCATCTTTTGTTTTCGATGGCGAAGAACAAGCAGAAAACAATTCAAAAACGAAAGCAGAAACGGTTCAAAAACGAAAGAAGATAACGAGCACAGAAAAGAGGAAGAAGATTGAGATTAGGGAGAAGAAGAGCGAAGCAAAGAGGAAGAAGATGGAGATTAGGGATTCTCCCATGAATGCCTATTTATTCTTCCTTTCAGCTTATTTCATTTTTAAAAAAAAAAATCAATTTGCACACCTGGACACCATTTGTTGAAGACACGTCATCAAAATTGAACACATCAACACTGAAACACAAGAGGGGTCATCGAACCAAAAAGGGGGAAAAAGAGGGGTTGCAAATCGCTCAAAAAAGGATGGAGTGTCAAATCGCACAATTGACAAAAGATAGAGGGCAAAAATGCAATTAAACCTAAAAAAATCGTTGAAGGTTATCACCTCATTGTTGGCAACATCTCAATCCCACTTTTTAAACTTTTCAAAAGGCCTCACCGGAACATTTGTCTCGTAAAATATTTTAAAATGAGTGTTCAGCAGCAAAAAAAATGTTATGTAAAGTAAAGGAGCAATTCTTTTATATATTTTAATACACGTTACAAATTATTTTAAAAATATGTTTGTATTATATATATATTTTTACAACCACCCCTAAAAAAAATTACAAACTTTTTGCATGTTAGGTCATAGGAATCTGAAATTGCAACATATTCTATGTAGGCTCGACGTGCGTATGACGTGTGTATGCAACTCTTATGTCGTTCCTTTTTATGTCATTTCCGTGCAACTCTAACCACTTCTATTAATAACTTTTGTTATGATAATTTTTGGCATACCTTTTTCTTACTGTGTTGTATTCTTACACTCTTTCTACTATTTTAATTTTCATATTAATATCTATATTTCTTTATATATACTTGGTTGTCCAAAAAAATAGTCGTTCGAATAACCTACCACTATTTAAAGTGATTATTCTATTGTTACATAAAATCGCGAAGTCGAAGGAGTTGTGTTCTGCCTCATGCGCAGAGCGTGTGAAATCATATGTGCCACACATGGACTACGCATAAGGCGCATATAGCGCATGCGCAAAGCGTTCATAAGAGAATTTTCAGCAGTTGCTGCTTCTATCTCTTACACGGCTGGCATGAACTCACGCACGTGGCGCACAGTCGGGGCCTATTTTTTAAAATTTGAGTGAGACGTGTGAGACAAATTAGGGTTTATCAAAAAGAAAATGGTTAAGAAATCAAAGACTAAAAATTGGGTATTTTTGGTTATAATATAAAGTTGTGACACAATCTAAAACCTTGGTGAGTGAAATCATTGATTTTCTTAATCAATGGAAGAGACTGAGAAAATGCAGAAGATGTAGTCATTTATAGAGACATTAAACACTCATGATTATCCTAGAAAGGTGGTGTTAAGAGTATGCAAGATCAACCTAGAGATGTAGTGATAAAAATACTGAAGATCAGTTTGGAGAGCGAAGGTCATAATACTCATGATCATCTTGAGAGGTGGAGGTTACAAGGTGAAATATCAGAATCATCTTCAAACTTGAGATTCATTCTAAAAATTAGATAAAAATAAAAAATACACTCAACCATACACTATATCTTTGACATATCTTTTAATTGTATTTGAAAAATTCAAATTCACCAAGTGTGATCAGATTGAACTTAGACAGAAAGAGAGAACGATTATTGTGAGATCAAATTGATCAGAATCAGATCAAAATCACGAACAACTATTGTAGTTAGTTGAATAGGCATCACAATCATCTTTAGGGTATAAAGGTGAGGTGTGGGACTGTCTAAAGTCTGAAAAGGTTGTCCAAACTTGTATGGTCAGGTATACCAAGAAAAGAAGAGAAAAAAGTGCATAATTTGTGAGGGTATCTCAAGCACCACTATTGGATAATCTCATAGTTAAAGGGACTGGACTAGCCCAGTTAGGGTGAACCAAGATAACATCATCGTGTCATCTTCTCTATCATTTAACTCATTTATTTGATAGTTCAGAAGCAAACACATCACCCAATCTCTTCAAGTATCAAATTCATTTTAATACATACTTCAGATTATTAAATCTTAATCTCTTCTAAAAGTTGAGAAGCAGCCAAAATTTTCTAAGGGTCACAGTTCAACCCTCCTTTCTAAGAGTGACCTAAGCCTTAATGTCACTCTTTAAGGATTTCAAAAGAAGAAATTATTCATTAAAAATCAAATACTTCAATTTTTAATGCATTGAATACATAATTTTTTACACAAACTTACTATTTCAGGTTACTAAACAATATCATAAGGACACTCATTAACATTTCCCTTTAATAATTAATAAGGACAATCTAGTAAAGTTTATTCGACGAGTACGACACATTAAATTATTATTATTAGGGTTAATTGTTCAAATTGACCCTGTAATATACACCATGTTTGAAAAATGACCCTGTAAAATAAAAACATATATTCTAGCCTTGTAATTTGATATTTTTCTTATTTTTGACTCTATAATATACACGTAGTCCAAAAAAGTGACCTATAGGTTGAATTTTTTATGATTTTTTTCAGACATGTTTAGGATGTTAAAATATGGCTTTACAAAAAAAAATAGATTTTTTCGACTAGGTACAAATTAATTATGAATTTTTATTCCTCATAATTATGAATTTCTTAAACAATTTATAATTAATTTGTCTCTCGTTTGAAAACTGCAAAATTTCATTTTGAAGGTTCTTATTATGTTCTAACCATTCTTACACAATTAAGGAACTAAATTTGACCTATGAGTATACGCGTACTAGGAACAGAATTTCAATTTTGCACTTTTTTGAAAAATAAAAATAAATTGAAACGTCTTCGAAATGATATGAAACTTTGCAGATGCTTTTTATGTATTTTTATAAATGACTCTGCAAACAATGAGTTCAAAATTCGATTTATAAGTCGAGATTTCTATGGTTTTGTTTTTTGAGTTTTTGACGCTTTAAAAATTCATAATTAATTTGTTGCTTGTCGAAAATTTCTAATTTATTGTGTAAAGCCATATTTTAACAATCTTAACATGCCTCTAAAATATCATGAAAAAATTCAATCTCTAGGTTGTTTTTTTGCACTTAACATAAATTAGAGGGTCATAAATAATAAGAATCTCGAATTACAGAGTCAGAATATGTGTTTTTTATTTTACATAGCATTTTCTCAGACTTTACGTATATTAGAGGGTCAATTTCAATAATTAACCCTTATTATTATTGTTATTGATAATAACATTTGTTTTTCTTAATTTGATCAAATGAAACAACAATGTGCAAATGGAGGAAGTATTATTATCACCTAATAAGATTCTCTAAAATCATTCTGTTGGATATTTGTATGTTGGCTTCATTTTTGCTAAATCAAATATACAAGCAAGATGTTGGACCCAATGTTCCAACATGTGGCTACGACTTCAGTGTGTCCTGATTTCGCGCCTTGGAGCTGTTTATTATCACACCTGATCTTTTGAAGATTTGATTGAAGAATTCATTCATGTTACTTGTTCTCCAAGTTGCGTGTGTTTCCAGAAGGAAGATATTTTCGAGAGTTATATTTTTCAAATTGGAGATTTTTATTTGTGTAAATATATTTTCAAAAGAAATCTTTGGAAAATATATTTTTGAAAAATATTTGTTTCAATATATTTCTGAAAAGAATATTTGATACAAATATATGTTTAGCCTGAAGGAAGATTTAATTGTGCAAATATATTTCTAGAAGGAATCTTGGAAATATATTTCTGAAGAATTATTTGTTTCAACATATTTCTGAGAAGAATATTTGATTCAAATATATGTTGTTGCTGAAGGCTATATAAAGAAGACACCACTCTTGAAGAAATCAATCGAAGCCGTCATTGAAAGAATATTTTTAGGGTTTCGACTTTAGGTTGTCTTTGTTGAGCCGTGTGCTCTATTTTGTATACCACTCTATTGCTGCTACCGAATATCAAAAGCTTAGAGTTGGTTTGTTTTAGTTGAGTTGTAATATTGTATACTACACCTAAGCTTTGAAGTACGGTGTTAGTTTGTGTCTGAAGGTGTCTTCATCATACTGTTTATTGGAGTGTGTCTCCTCTTTGTTATTTGAGTCTAAGATCACCGGGGCAGTGATTGATTGAGTGGATGTGAGATGAGATCTCAGGTCTAGGAGTTCCTAGGCTGAAGTCAGTACGGGTATTAGCTAGGTGATAAGTTGTAAACTTGGAGTTTGCTGAGAACTTAGAACTAGGACTACACTAGTGGACTTCTTCCTGGCTTGGTAGCCCCCAGAGTAGGTGTGTTTGTCACCGAACTGGGTTAACAAATAACCTGTGCCATTTACGTTTCTGTCTTTTATCTTTTCCTTGTTCTGTTTGTTTATCGTTAGCCTGATGTTGAAACATTAAACTCAACATTCCACCTGAGTCACAGTGTTGGAACATTACATACAACATCAGGAAACTACCCTGCCAAAATTTCAATTAGCATCAGAGCAAGCACCCTTCCTGCTTTAGGGTGAACTCCAGGGAAGTTATCTTCTGGCATAATGGATAAGGAATGAGGATTTGTGAACAGACCACCGCTGTTGGATGGTTCTAACTATGACTATTGGAAATCTCGCATGAGTGCTTTCCTTAAATCTATAGATAGTAAGACCTGGAAAGCAGTTCTGACAGGTTGGGAACATCCTGTGGTGCTTGACAAAGATGGAAAGAAGACACCTGATCTGAAACCAGAAGAAGAATGGTCCAAGGATGAAGATGAACTAGCGCTTGGAAACTCCAAGGCATTGAACACTTTATTCAATGGAGTGGACAAGAACATGTTCAGACTGATCAAGCAATGCACTGTGGCTAAGGATGCTTGGGGGATTATCAAAACTACACACGAAGGTACATCTAAAGTGAAAATGTCAAGGCTTCAACTTCTTACTACCAAGTTCGAAAATCTAAAAATGTTGGAGGATGAGAACATACAAGATTTTTACATGAATGTCCTAGACATGGCTAACTCCGTTGACTCACTTGGGGAAAAGATGTCTGATGAAAAGCTCGTGAGAAAGATTCTCAGATCTCTATCTAAGAGATTTGATATGAAGGTGACTGCAATTGAAGAAGCACAAGACATCTTCTGTATGAAGGTTGATGAACTAATATGATCTCTTCAGAATTTTGAAATATGCTTCAACAACACGACTAAAAAGAAAGGGAAAAGTGTTGCCTTTGTTACAAATGCTGATGCTGAGGAGTCACAAGGAAATATTGAGGATGATGAAAGCATGTCAGTGGCACTTGTGTTACTTGGAAGGCAGTTTAACAAGATTCTGAAACGCGTTGACAGGAGACCCAAGCCAAATGGTCAGAACATTAGGTTCAACATCAGTAAGCAACAAAACGATTTGAAGAAAACAAGAACTGATGAGAAGGGCAATCAATCCAAGGGAGTTCAGTGTCATGAGTGTGAAGGATTTGGTCACATTAGAACAAAATGTTCCACAGAAGAAAAGTTTGCTTGTTTCTTGGTGTGATGAAGATGACTCAGAAGGAGAAGTGGAGAATGAATCTGCTAAGCATGTTGTTGCTTTAATTGGTAGATGCATGTCTGATACTGAATCAAGTGATGGAGAATTAACTTATGAAGAACTAGCTGCCTCTTACAAAGATCTATACATCAGAAGTGAAGAAGTTTGCAAGTTACTAGAGAATCAGAAGAAGACTATTAGTCAACTGCATGCTGAAAGAAGTGACCATTTAGCAAAAATTTATGATCTCAATGATAAGGTAACTCAACTAAACTTCCAACTTGAACACTTAAAGAAGCAGGTTAGAATGATGAACACTGGTACTGATTTGCTGGAAGAAATATTAGAAGGTTAAAATCATGGGAAACCAAAAGGCATAGGTTTCTATTATAGGGCATTATACAAGAAACATCAAAATCAAGATATTTTGTCGCTGCTGTAGGAACATATGATCCCACGATGAGCAAACCAATGTTGCAACATCCAAAGGAACATCAGAGGTCTAAGAGCAAGGGGGTATCTCGCCCTTGGGTATGTCATTATTGTGGTAGAAAAGGGTATATAAAGTCGTTCTGTTTCAAGCTGTATGGGTATCCTATGCGGAGACCCAAATGTGATAATGTTGGCCTAATAGCTCACACCTCTCTGAGAGCCTCATCTAGGGAAGACTAGTACTTTGACAATGGATGCTCTAGACACATGACTGGAGTTAGTAAATTTCTTGAAAATATAAGATCTTACAACAGTAGCTATGTGACTTTTTGTGATGGAGCTAAAGGAGAAATTCTAGGCATTGGTGACTTGATCAAGTCAATAATGGATTGCCAAAGCTAGACAATGTGCTATTAGTAAAAGGGCTAACTGCCAATTTGATTAGCATAAGCCAGCTGTGTGATCAAGGGATGGAAGTGAACTTCAACAAGACTGAATGTCTGGTAACTGATGGGAAAAGTGAAGTGCTAATGAGAGGTAAGAGATCTAAGGATAATTGTTACTTGTGGGTATCTTAAGAAGAAGCACACTTAACCACATGTCTTGTGAGTAAAGAAGAAGAGGTTAAACTGTGGCACCAGAAACTTGGTCATTTAAACCTAAGAGGAATGAAGAAAGCCATTTCTGTGGAAGCTATCAGAGGATTACCCAAACTTAAAATTGTTGAGGACAACATTTGTGGGGAATGTCAGATTGGCAAATAAACTCGAATGTCGCATCCGAGGTTGGAACATCAGGTAACTTCCAAGGCACTTGAACTTCTATACATGAACTTTATGGGACCTATGCAAGTTGAGAGTATTGGTGGAAAGAAGAATGTTTCTGTTTGTGTTGATGATTTTTCAAGGGTAAGCTTTATTATAGAAAAATCAGAAACTTTTGATGTGTTCAAAGATCGTTGTCAATGCCTCCAAAGAGAAAAAGAGAGTGTGATTGTGAAAATTAGAAGTGGTCATGGCAAGGAATTTGAAAATGCCAAGTTCTCTGAACTTTACTCTTTTGAAGGAATATTTCTTGGTTACTCCATCAACAATAAAGCCTACAGAGTATTTAATTCCATAACTAATACTATGATGGAATCCATAAATGTTATTGTTGATGATTCAACAGTTGAAAAAGGGACTGATGTTGAAGACAATGTTGGAACATCATTTCAGCAAGCTGATGCTTCAGATAATGTCCCAGACATTGAGTCCAATATTAAATCCGATTCAAGTGAGGCTCAAGACAGGAAAGGTCCAAATATTAGAATCCAAAAGGGTCATCATAAGAACCTGATCATAGGGAATCTGAATGAAGAAATTACCAACAGATTCAGAGATGTGAGTTCCAATTCTTGTTTTGATTCTAAATTCAAACCAAAGAACATTAAAGAAGCCTTGATTGATGAGTTCTTGATAAATTCTATGCAAGAGGAACTTGGTCAGTTCAAGAAGTATGAAGGTTGGAAATTGGTTTCTAGACTTGAAGGTGTGAATGCCATTGGTACTAAATGAATCTATAAGAATAAGTCTATTAAAGGTGGTAATGTAACTAGGAACAAGACCCTCTTAGTATCTCATGGGTACAGCAAAGGTGAAATTGACAAGACCTTACTTGTGAAGAATGATCTCATGGTAGCTCAAATTTATGTTGTTAACATCTTTTCTGGAAGAATGTCGAACCAGATGTTGGAACACTCTGTCCGACAAGTGCAGTCTGAATTTAAGATGAGTCTTCTGGATGAATTGACATATTTTCTTCAAGCAAGTAATTGTGATGAATTGAAGCTAATGGATGATGTTATGTTTATTTCTCAAAGCAAGTGTGCCAAGAGTATTGTGAAGAATTTTGCTCTTATGAATGCAAGACATAAGAGAACATCTGATGCAGCACATGTGAAGATAATCAAAGATGATAATGGTGTTGATATTGATCAAGGGTATTGTGATGCAGACTGGGCAGGTAGTGTTGATAATAGAAAAAGCACTTCTGGAGGATGTTTCTTCTTGGCAAACAATCTTATCTCTTGGTTCAGCAAGAAGCAAAATTGTGTATCTTTCTCTACTACAGAAGCTGAGTACATTGCTGCATGCAGTATCTGTAATTTGTTGTTATGGATGAAACAGATGTTGAAGGAGTACAATGTCAATCAAGATGTCATGACATTATATGATGACAATTTTGAGAAGTTAAAGGGCTTTTTAAGTAGTTGCTTATATGAGAATCTATAGCAATTACATGTGTTGAAACGTGCAAACAAATTCTTTTTATTTACTATAACTAGAGTTGCACGAGAAATCATTGTCATTTTGAAGACTGCTGAAAATGTAAGTTCTCATGTTGTTTCACCTGTACCAGTTAACGTTTCCACAAGCCCTTTTGATTCTGTGGATATAAATTCTGATGTTACTAAAGCTTTTATTGCTTTTGTGAATGCGTTGAAACCATCTACAACTGCTTCTGATTTTCATGTTGAATCTAATGTCGAAACATGTGTTGATCCAAATGTTGATGCTAATGTTGAAACATCTGCGGAACCTGTCTTTGAGTCTGTTAGCCAGGTTAATCCTATCTCTGATATGACCCTAGAAAAGTCTAACTTTGTTACTGTTGTTGTTGATGATGCTGTTAGTGAACCACCCACTAAAGAAACCTGTCCTGAACCATCAACTGACCAAATGACTCCTCTCACTGATCTTGCCAAAGACTCTGTTGTTGAACCACATAATGTGTTTGTTGACTCTGTTCTAACTTGTTAATCAAATTGAGTCTGATGTTATACCGGATGTTGAAACATCCCCGACCCAACTTGTTAATGTTGTTGAAACCAATTCTGAGATCCCCCAAACTGATGCTGATATGGTTGAGTTTCCTGAGAATCCTCAACCTGATGTGATTGAAGATCAACTTGATGTGGGTTGAAGTTTTGAGGTTCCAATATGTTAATGCTCAGAGGTATTATGTTCAGATATGATTACTATTACTACGTGTGTCTGAGTGGTTTGCTATGAAGTGTTTGTTCTTCTGTGAAGACTTTGTGTGTGGGTACTATGTTTGTGTGATTCTAATGTGCACTGCTGCATGTTGAGGAATCTTACTTGATGGGATCTCTTGGTTGTTTAAATCCGCTGCTGCTAATTTCTGAAATAGTGATACTGAGAAAGATGTTGAGGATGGACATCATGTCCGCTGACAGGAAGAAAGTTAGTGAAAAGAAGATGACTATTAATGTCTCTGTTGTGATGTACTTGCTGTGATGTGCTAGTCTATATTGGATGCTTATAACCTCAGAATAGATGTTTTATGACTGTGTTCCAGCTCTCAGTATCTTTTGTGGGCTATGCCCTGGATTTTTATGCCTATGGTCTGTAACCTAATACTCTGCATGCTTTGCTACTGTTGTTCTTGTTCTTTCTACTCCTGGTGAATGCATGGATATTTTTGTCAGAATTATGGCTAAAAAGGGGGAGTAGTTTTGGTAGTTTTATGCTTTATTTGCATTAAGGGGGAGTACTACCTGAGGGGGAGTTATACTGTGCTGTGTGGTATGCATATATTCAGGGGGAGTGATAATGTGTTGTGTGATATACATATGCGTTTGTATGAGATATGTAGTATGACATGATGTGTTACAAAATGTTGAAATATCCGGTGCCAGTTGCTTGTATGTGTGGGGATTTATTTTTCTAACTTTGGTAATACATGTGTTCTATTCCGCTGTTGCATGCCTCTGATACTCTTTAGTGATACTCCACGATATTCTTATCTGCTACGTTTCATTTGAGGAATTCTTTTGAAGTAGTTTTTGAAGATGTGCTACCTTTCTTCATGGTTGTGTGCTAATGATGATTGAAGAAATGTTTGTGTGGTATCCCTCTAGGTTGTCTGTATGATCTCAGACTGTTTTAGCAAAAAATTTGCCAAAGGGGGAGATTGTTGGATATTTGTATGTTGACTTCATTTTTGCTAAATCAAATATACAAGCAAGATGTTGGACCCAATGTTCCAACATGTGGGTACGACTTCAGTGTGCCCTGATTTCGCGCATTGGAGCTGTTTATTATCACACCTGATCTTTTGAAGATTTGATTGAAGAATTCATTCATGTTACTTGTTCTCCAAGTTGCGTGTGTTTCTAGAAGGAAGATATTTTCGAGAGTTATATTTTTCAGATTGGAGATTTTTATTTGTGTAAATATATTTTCAAAAGAAATCTTTGGAAAATATATTTCTAAAAAATATTTGTTTCAATATATTTCTAAAAAGAATATTTGATACAAATATATGTTTAGCCTGAAGGAAGATTTAATTGTGCAAATATATTTCTAGAAGGAATCTTGGAAATATATTTCTGAAGAATTATTTGTTTCAACATATTTCTGAGAAGAATATTTGATTCAAATATATGTTGATGCTGAAGGTTATATAAAGAAGACACCACTCTTGAAGAAATCAATCGAAGCCGTCATTGAAAGAATATTTTTAGGGTTTTGACTTTAGGTTGTCTTTGTTGAGCCGTGTGCTCTATTTTGTATACCACTCTATTGCTGCTACTGAATATCAAAAGCTTAGAGTTGGTTTGTTTTAGTTGAGTTGTAATATTGTATATTACACCTAAGCTTTGAAGTACGGTGTTAGTTTGTGTCTGAAGGTGTCTTCATCATACTGTTTATTGGAGTGTGTCTACTCTTTGTTATTTGAGTCTAAGATCACTGCGGCAGTGATTGATTGAGTGGATGTGAGATGGGATCTCAGGTCTAGGAGTTCCTAGGCTGAAGTCAGTACGGGTAGTAGCTAGGTGATAAGTTGTAAACTTGGAGTTTGCTGAGAACTTAGAACTAGGACTACACTAGTGGACTTCCTCCTGGCTTAGTAGCCCCCAAAGTAGGTGTGTTTGTCACCGAACTGGGTTAACAAATAACCTGTGCCATTTATGTTTCTGTCTTTTATCTTTTCCGTGCTCTATTTGTTTATCGTTAGCCTGATGTTGAAACATTAAACTCAACATTCCACCTGAGTCCCAGTGTTGGAACATTACATACAACATCAGGAAACTACCGTGCCAGAATTTCACATTCCAAGGGGTCTTTTTTACTTCAAAATAGTGAGATGGATTCCTTAACATTACATCACATGATATATATTCCATATTCCCAGCTCGAGGGAGACATATGTAAGTGTATAGATCGATACCATTGTATTGTGCTTTGTATTTTTTCAACTGGTTGTATATATGTACATACCTTTTTTAATGATAGAATTTATAAATTAATTAACTTTGTTCCCATCCAAAGCATTACTCTCTCCGTCCCAAATTATAAGCAAAAAAAACTCATTTTCTTTGTCCCAAATTATAAGTAAAAAAGACCAATTTTTATCATATTTAATTATGTTATTTCAAAAAATTATCTTTTCCAAAGAGAAATTAAATGCAAATTGCATTCATTTTGCTCTCCCTTCCATTTTCTCTATAACTAATAACCAATGAAAATTGTTTTTACATATTTCTATGAAACTTATTCCAAGGATAACACAAGAAACTTGTTGTTTTCGAGTTTAGAAAGAGTACCATTAAAAAATCAGAATTACCACCGAAGATATTACCGGGTTGAGTCACGACCAGGTCGCTCACTTTAAGACGTTTCGCGGCACTACCCGAGTTTGTGCAAGGTAGACTAACAACCGCGCCGCCTCCAGGATAAAACAGCCTAGTTCACCTGTTCGATTACGTACTGCACCGTAAGTAATCGTTCGAGAATTTACACCCTCAATATGGTATTAAACCACTCTGTATGGTACGAAGACCACTCGAAACCGAAGGGACAGAAAGGAGTAGAAAAAGAAGAAGGACTCGTCAACACAAGTCGAAGGAGGGAGAAGAGAAGAAAAGCACAGGAAGCATCAACTGTGATTTTCGGGGTGAGGAATAAGTGAGGCCGAGCTCTCCTTTTATAGGGAGAGTTCGTAACAAATCCGACGTGATTTTTGGGATTAAGTTAAGCGGATTAACTTAATCTTTAAGCACGCGGATTGGATCAACGAATGGATATATCTGAAAGGACTTCCGGATATTCTATTGGATCGGATCGGAATGAAACTTATCATTATCCGTAGAGCGCTTTCAGATAATTATTAAATTAATAAAAAATTAATTTAACAACTTCATGTGACAAAAAAAATACATTCTTTTTGACCCGGACCCAAGCCCAAGCCCAGCCCAGCCCGGCCGGACGGACGGCGGCGGCATCGTCGTCGCGCGTGTGATATATATATTTTCGTAATCGCTCACCCGTTCGCAAAAGTGGGTACCCCAAGGGCACACTGATAAGCGCCAGAAAGTGATTAAAATGCACATTTAATTTAGGCATTTATGTTACTTGTTTCACAAGTTACCATAGGATAAGCTCTTAATTTATGATTAAATGTCAAACTTGTGATCCTATGCCTTACCCCATCTAATATTGCAGGAATTTCATGCTTGAACCTGCTGAGCAAAGAATTATGAAGTTTTGATCAAAGCTCATCGCTACAAGCGCACGTCTCATCGCTACAAGCGAGGATAGGCAGGGAATTTCAGAGCTTCATCGCTTCAAGCGCCAGATGCCACGCAACTAGCGAGCTTAGGCAGGGAAATTGGAGAGTTCATCGCTACAAGCGATGGACCGGTCGCTTCAAGCGACCAAGGGCGGTTTAATGCTCCATGCTGACGTGGAACTTTCCCATTGGCCAAGAAACTTCATCGCTACAAGCAACCAGCTCATCGCTTGTAGCGAGCGTGCAAAATTTCAGTTTTATAAAAGCATTTTTAGCTCACTTTTCAGATAACTGGATCATTGACTACTTCCATTTAGGGATTGCTTTTTAATTCAGTTTAGTAATAGTTAGGACTTAGTTTTTAGGGCTAGAAGCTATGATCTTCAAGGAGCAAAAGTAATTGGATTGTGGAATCAACCAAAGGCTTTGGGAAATCAAGACTTGGGTTATGATCTTCATCTTTTCTTTTAACTTTTGTATAGTTGTCATGAAAATGAACAACTAACTTCCCTTTGTTGGGATTGGAGGTATTCTTTCTAGCTTTGATGTAATACATGATTATGTGAATATATGATCTTAGCAATTTATGTGTTTATGAAGTTATTCTTGCTTTTCACTCTCATGCTTGATTCAATTGTTATTGACAAATACTTTTGAATCTATGTTTAGAATAATCTTCTATCAAAATAAGAAAATCTAGAAATGGATTTGGGTTTTGATAATCGCACAAAGTTTCGGATCGTAATGCTTTCGGATCGTTTGATTGATTGGGAAATCGTCGATTAAACGATACGATCGATCTCACGATGTCATTTGGGAAATCAATGACGTTGTCGAGCGATACGTGATATTTTCGCTAAAATGCTAAAATTCATATGCATGATTTATAGATTATATTAGATGCAAGATTGATGAACTCCTATTCCAACGCTTTGATACCCTATTACTTGTCGTTTTAATTCTTTTTTTAAGTTCCATTAATTTATGCAACCAAGTTACGAAACCCTTAACTCAAAACAATACCGATTGTTGAACGGTTTGAAGTAGCGCACCTAATCCCTGAGGAGACGATAATTGAAAATACTTACTTTTGTTACACGAATAACACACACCCTTGGAGGTCAACCTCCACTTATATAAACACTACTAGTGGGTATGTCCTATCCAATGTGGGACATTTTTCAATTCATACCAACACTAGTTCTTTCCCAAGGGACATGTGTTTATTCTTTCCAACTTCCACTCATATTCACTAGTGTTCCAACAATCCCCCACTTGAATTTAAAAATGGTTTCGAGAAATAACGCCAAAGACGTCTCAGTAAGGTTGCTAGTAAACAAAGGTGTCGCCTACAACTTGAACCTTTGCATAGCGGATACTATTCCGATTTAACAAGAGTTGCCTACAGCATTGAACTCTATCTCAGACATAGAACCCACACACAAACCTTTTCATAAGGTGTATTCTAAAGCCCGTGCGTTTATGGCCCTGCACGTCTATCCCGGTTTTAACGAACGCTCTAGGAATTCTGCCTCGAAATTCCATATGAACCGGCCTCAGTTCCACATCCGTATAGGTGAGTTTATCAAGGGTACTCCTGTAGCTATGTACCCCACTCAATATAGAGTATAGATCTCATTAAGAGTTTCTATTATCTCATCCTTCTTTCACTGCAGGATCATGCTTCCTTTGTCTTATCATAGCATGTTCTATCACTTCATGACTTGTTATTACCCATTGAACCTAAGTCTTGGGATCTCCAGTCATGTAGGTCGGGTTACCATCATTTAGTGATCTATATGCATTAGTCTCATCCTACTGGATGTACTTTGGACTTTCTCTCTGGTTAGTCCTTTCGTCAAAGGATCAGCTAAGTTTTCAGTCGTACGTACAAAATCAACTATAACCGCTCCATTAGAGAGAAATTCTCTAATCGTGCTGTGTTTTCGCCATATCTGTCGTTTCTTACCATTGTAATAACGATTCTTAATCTTAGCGATAGCCGCGGTACTATCACTATGAATTAACACAGCTGGTAACGGTTTTTCCCATAAAGGGATCTCAGCTAGCAAGCATCTTAGCCAACTTGCTTCTTCACTAGCAGTAGCTAGTGCTATCATCTCAGATTCCATTGTGGACTGAGCCAGAATGGTTTGTTTCTTAGATTTCCAAGAAACAGCTCCTCCAGCTATGCTAAATATATAGCCATTGGTCGCTTTGGAATCATCTGATAAGGTGTTCGAATCTGCATCACTATACCCTTCAAGTACTGCAGGATATCTTTGGTAATGCAGTCCTAAGGTCATAGTCCTTTTTAGGTATCTCATGACTCTCTCAATCGCCTGCCAATGCTCATTGCTTGGCCGGCTTGTAAATCTGCATAAGAGTCCCACGACATAGGCTATGTCGGGTCTAGTACAGTCAGTGGCATATCTGAGACTGTCAATGATGCTCGCATATTCAGTTTGTCTAACACCATCTCCAGTGTTCTTAAAGAGTTTTACACTTGGATCATAGGGTGTGCTTGCAGGTTTACAGTTAAAGTAGTTATATTTCCTCAAGATCTTCTCAACGCAGTGAGACTGATCCAAGGAAATTCCTTTTTCTGATCTTGTAATCTTAATGCCAAGAATTACATCAGCTTCTCCTAGGTCTTTCATATCAAAGTTTTTACTCAACAGTGATTTTACAGAATTTATGGCAGGAATGTTTGATCCAAATATGAGTAAGTCATCTACATAGAGACATATGATTGTGCAAATGTTATTTTCATACTTGTAATAAATACATTTGTCACTTTCATTCACTTTGTACTCATTCGAAGTCATTAAGTTGTCAAACTTTTCATGCCATTGCTTAGGGGCTTGTTTTAGACCGTACAGTGATTTGTCTAACTTACAGACCTTGTTTTCCTGTCCAGGGATTACAAAACCTTCAGGTTGTTCCATATAGATTTCTTCTTCCAGCTCACCATTTAAAAAGGCAGTTTTCACATCCATTTGGTGTACAATTAAGTTATAAATGGCAGCTAAGGAAATTAGTACCCTTATGGATGTGATTCGAGTAACTGGTGAGTAGGTATCGAAAAAATCTATATTTTCTCTTTGTTTGAAACCTTTGGCTACAAGGCGAGCCTTGTATTTATCAATGGATCCATCAGGTTTCAGTTTCCTTTTCAAAACCCATTTACAACCTATTGGTTTGCAGCCTGGAGGAAGTTCAACCAAGTTCCAGGTTCCGTTAGACTGTAGAGAATCCATTTCATCATTTATGGCTTCTTGCCATAAGTCAGCATCCAAGGAAGACAAGGCTTCCTTTAGAGTCGATGGATCCTCTTCTAATGTATAGGCCACATATTCGGGTCCATACTCTTTAGCAGTTCTTGCTCTCTTACTTCTTCGAAGTTCTATAACATCTGGTTGGATGTTTTCATCACTATATCTGATTACTGGAGTGTGATCAGGTGTAGTGTTCATACTTGTGCCCCCACTATTTCCCCCACTATCTCTTGATTTGAAGGGAAATTTTGTTTCATAGAAATCAGCGTCCTTCGATTCTATGATCACTTTAGCTTTTAGGTCATAAAACCTATATGCTTTACTATTTAAGGCATAACCAATGAATGCACATTCATAGGCTCTACTGGCGAGTTTAACTCTCTTGGGGTTAGGTATTCTAACATAGGCTAAACAACCCCAAGTTCGAAAATAAGACAAGTTGGGTTGTCTTTTCTTCAAAATTTCATAGGGAGAAACTTTGTTCTTAGTTTTGGGTACTCTGTTTAGCACGTAGCAAACAGTCAATAAAATTTCTCCCCACCAATGAGGCGCTGCATCGGAATTAAGCATGATCGCAACTATTAATTCGGTAAAAGTTCTATTTTTTCTTTCAGCTTTACCGTTCATTTCAGGAGAGTAAGGTGCAGTTGTTTCATGAATAATTCCGAGCTCTTTATAATACTCATTGAATGTGTGTGATAAATATTCAGTGCCTCTGTCACTACGAAAACGCTTGATTCTTTTATTGAATTGAGTTTCAATTTCTTTAACAAGTATTTTAAACATATCAAGCGCATCATTTTTATTTTTCATTAGATACACATAAGTGTAGTCGGAGCAGTCATCAATGAAGGTAATAAAATATCTTTGTCCGTTTCTAGTCAAGTTACCATCAAGTTCGCATATATCAGAATGAATTAAATCAAATGGTTCAGTTTCTCTTGTTACTGATTTATGCGAGTCTTTTGTTATTTTTGCTTGACTACAAAACTGACATTTTTCAAAATCATTAGAAGATATTTTTGGAATTAATCCTAAACCGCTCATATTAGATATAATTCGTTTGTTTACGTGACAGAGTCGTGCATGCCAAATATTAAAATCACACAACATATAAGCAGAAGAAGAAATTTTATTCATATCAATATTCAATTTAAACATGCCATCAGTGGCGTACCCTTTCCCAATAAAAACCCCATTTTTAGTAATAGAGTACATATCAGCAGCTATAATCTGTTCAAACCCAGCCTTATTTAAAAGAAACCCAGAAACAAGATTCTTCCTAATCTTTGGAGTGTGCATTACATCCTTCAATATCAGAGTCTTCCCGGAGGTAAACTTCAGCTCCACGTCTCCGATTCCAGCAACTTCAGTGGTGTGAGAATCTCCCAACAGCACCTTCTGATCTTCAGCAGTAGTGTATGTTTTAAACATAGCACGGTCAAAGCAGACATGGCGAGAGGCGCCAGTGTCTATCCACCATCCATCAGATCCACCAACCATATTGATTTCAGTTATCATAGCGGTGTACGGCTGCTCATCAGTTGTTAAGTGAGCCTGAGCCGGTCTGTTAGATCTGTTCCTGCACTTGCGTGCCATATGACCTGGTTGTCCGCAATTGTAGCAATTGAACGGTTGAGCCGTGTCACTCTTTGGTGGTTGCTGATTTTGGGCCTTTGGGGGGTTCCCATTCTTATTCCGATTGGAATTCTTATTTGCAGGGCGGCTCTGATTCTTAAATTGTTTGCCATTAGGCTTCAGAACAGCACCTACAAATTTCTTTTTAGTGTTGTTGTTCGAGACAGCAAACACCTCTTCTTTTAGATCTTGTTTCCTTGCTTCTTCTTCAATCCGAAGGCGAGTAATCATACTTTCAAGAGAAAACTCCTTAGTTTTGTGCCTAAGGGTATTCTTGAAGTCCTTCCAGGCAGGAGGCAATTTATCAATAACAACAGCAATTTGAAATTGTTCTGGTAGCTTCATACCTTCAGCAAAAATTTCGTGAGCTATCTTCTGAATTTCATGAGATTGAGCCTCCACGGATTTGTCATCAGTCATCTTGTAGTTCAGGTATCGGCTGACAACATACTTCTTTGATCCAGCCTCTTCAGTATCATATTTTTTCTGAAGCGCATCCCAAACCTGTTTAGCAGTATCGTAGAGCCTGTACAGATCATCTCCGAGTCCATTAAGAATATAATTCTTACATAGATAATCATTATCTTTCCAGAGGGCGATGTCTATGTTGGCCTGTTTCACCATCTCAGCATGTTTATCCTTTTCAGTAGGACCAGTCGTATATGCGGGAGCAGACGTGCCTGTATCCATAGGACTCTTACCGTTATTATTCGATCCGCTTGGAATCGAAATCTCCGGTATCACTGGTATGTCCTCATTCAAGACGTTGGCAACCTTTTTCGTGGTTAGAAAAAATAACATCTTTTGTTGCCAGCGTTTGAAGTGACTGCCATGAAACCGAAACGACTTATTAAAGTCAACAGCTATTCCAGACGCGGTAATTTCTTCGATAGTCATGGTGTTTTAGAAACGTCTTAAAATTGTTGTTTTCGAGTTTAGAAAGAGTACCTTTAAAAAATCAGAATTACCACCGAAGATATTACCGGGTTGAGTCACGACCAGGTCGCTCTCTTTAAGACGTTTCGCGGCACTACCCGAGTTTGTGCAAGGTAGACTAACAACCGCGCCGCCTCCAGGATAAAACAGCCCAGTTCACCTGTTCGATTACGTACTGCACCGTAAGTAATCGTTCGAGAATTTACACCCTCAATATGGTATTAAACCACTCTGTATGGTACGAAGACCACTCGAAACCGAAGGGACAGAAAGGAGTAGAAAAAGAAGAAGGACTCGTCAACACAAGTCGAAGGAGGGAGAAGAGAAGAAAAGCACAGGAAGCATCAACTGTGATTTTCGGGGTGAGGAATAAGTGAGGCCGAGCTCTCCTTTTATAGGGAGAGTTCGTAACAAATCCGACGTGATTTTTGGGATTAAGTTAAGCGGATTAACTTAATCTTTAAGCACGCGGATTGGATCAACGAATGGATATATCCGAAAGGACTTCCGCATATTCTGTTGGATCGGATCAGAATGAAACTTATCATTATCCGAGAGCGCTTCAGATAATTATTAAATTAATAAAAAATTAATTTAACAATTTCAGGTGACAAAAAAAAATACATTCTTTTTGACCCAAGCCCAGCCGGACGGCGGCGGCGTCGTCGCGCGTGTGATATATATATATATATTTTCGTAAGCGCTCACCCGTTCGCAAAAGTGGGTACCTCAAGGGCACACCCTTAGAGGTCAACCTCCACTTATATAAACATTACTAGTGGGTATGTCCTATCCAATGTGAGACATTTTTCAATTCATACCAACACTAGTTCTTTCCCAAGGGACATGTGTTTATTCTTTCCAACTTCCACTCATATTCACTAGTGTTCCAACAAAACTATACTACAAATTACTATATTTTAGTTTTCTTAATAAATGTGAAGTAATTTTTTTTTGCTTATAATTTGGAACGGAGGAGTACTCCATAAAACACTCCAATTTATTATGAAACCAAGATTTTCCGCACGTGGTTTATTTTAATGAATTAATTAATAAATCTTGGGTTATGTTTTATGGGGACTGTGTGGCTAGTGGCCGTTGAGGAATTGAAAAACTTACCACTATATTATAGAGCAAACATAGGAGTGAAGTTCTGAAGTACATAAGCTAAGACTAAAGTCTCACTCTTCCTTGTTTCAAGTAGGTACACTACACTTCAGTACACAAGTGTTACTCTTTCAGTTAAACCTTGTGACTGATGGAGCAAATCAACAACACACCAATGAACATATCAGCAGACAGCAGCTTGTTATCTGATTTGGTGAGAAATTCATGCTTGCTGTCTCTCAAGTTTTTTTTTTTTGTCTTAACCCTCTTGTCTTAGAAAGAGATCGGGTAATTTATAGTTCAGTGGGACTGTAAATAAAGTTTAGCTAGTTATTTCAGTCAAATTTGAACTCGGATCCTCTTGTTGCGTGTGTTTGGTTTCCAGTTTGCAACATACAAAATCACCTTTGTACGCTTCTCGATGTGTTTTTGCCGTGATTTCCAAGAGCTCTAAATACTAGCTTCTATTCTAACATGGCTTGTTGCCGTGGTTTTCATCAAACTTCGTTTCGCAATCAAACATGCACTTTGTCTTTAACTAGAGTTCATTAACCACTTGAGTTTGTTCACAAATGATTTAATAATTCTTTAATCAACTTGCAGGAAAAGGTGGATGAATACATATTATTTGATGAGGAATGCTACTTGAACTTGCTTGATGCTGACGTGGTAGAAGAGTTTCTCTCACGTGACATGGCTAGTGTTATTGCCTTTGAGGAACAAAGAGAGACCCTGCAACAATGTTTAACTACAGAATGCATTTCCACAACTCTGAGCGAAACATTCAATGGTGAAACAAGTTTTGAGTCTTTTGACTTTGATTTTGAGAAACCAACCAAGAAGCTGAAATTTTTTGATCAAAGTGACAACATAACCAAAAACTTTTCACAACAACTTTCTGCATCTCCATCCTCCTCCTTTCAGTCGTCTCAGATTCCGTCTTTTGACACCCCAAACCCAACAGAGTTATATGGGTTTGATCAAAAACAGAAAGAAACCACTTCAGTGTCATTGCCCAATTTGGGAAACACGCATTTTTCAGCCAAAACCTCAAAAGAGTCATCACAAAATCAAGACTTGGAAACTAAAACATCACAATCTAAGAGGTCTTCGGCTCATGCAAAAGATCACATTATGGTCGAGAGAAAACGAAGAGAGAAACTCAGTCAAGCCTTCATTGCTCTTGCAGCTCTCATTCCTGACCTAAAGAAGGTAAGAAGTAACTGTTACTAGATAACTGTAGATCTAGTTTCAAAACAAGCAACTTCGTTGATTGTTGCACAGATACCGATACACATCTTTAACTATGTATTAGCAAAAATATAAAAATTTGATATTTTAAAAATATTCATCGAAACAAATCCAACATTATGGTACCATTTGTTTTATATAATAGTAAAAGAATATGATCAAAGTATCTTATTCTTATATGCTCCCATTTGTTGAATAATAAGAACGACTTGCACTTTAGATTGAAGACATACCAGGTGTCGAATATATGTTAATGTAGTTAAATTTGACCACTTTAATTTTCTTAAATTATACTCCCTCCGTCCCAAATTATAAGCAAAAAAAACTCATTTGCTTTGTCCCAAATTATAAGCAAAAAAGACCAATTTTTTATCCTATTTAATTATGTTATTTCAAAAAATCATCTTTTCCAAAGAGAAATTAAATGCAAATTGCATTCATTTTGCTCTCCCTTTTATTTTCTCTATAACTAATAACCAATGAAAATTGTCATTACATCTTTCTATGAAACTTATTCCAAGGATAACACAAGAAACTATACTACAAATTACTATGTTTTAGTTTTCTTAATAAGTGTGAAATGATTTTTTTTGCTTATAATTTGGGACGGAGGGAGTATAACTATGACTATGTCTTACTAGTCACGTGTAAAATATGTTAATTAGAAGGACAAGGCTTCAGTATTAGCAGCTACAATCAAATACCTCAGAGAGCTTAAAGAGCGTTTGGCAATTTTCGAAGAAGAGGGGAAGAACACAAAGGAAGATCAATCGATGGTAGTTTCGAACAAACCAGACCATTGTTGTGAAACTGAAAGTGTTGGTGATGGTACTGCCATCAAGGTAGAAGCAAAAGTGTCAGGGAAAAAGATGTTGATTCGGATTCACTGCCAAAAGCATGATGGACTTCTTGTTAAAGTCATCACAGAGATTCAAAGTTATCAACTATTAGTTGTCAATAACCGTCTTTTAGCCTTTGGAGATTCTTTCCACGACATTACAATCATTGCTGAGGTAAGGGATATTCTCTTTAATAAAACACTCGGATTTTTTTTATTCCATTTGTTCATTCTCTACATCATCTTTTAAAAAAAATATTAATAATCTTTTTATATAGCATCTTTTACTAATAAATATAATCCATATCACACAATTTATTTTGTTTTGTATATTTTTTATTTTTGTCGTCGAACAAACATAATATGAATATAAAAGAGAAAATTATTTAAAAGTTGTATGATTTCTCTCCATCACCACCACTTATTTGTATCTGATTGTTAATTCTATTATTATTTTACAGATTGGTGAAGGCTACAACTTGACCATAAAAGAACTCGTCCAGAATCTACGCATGGCAGCATTGAAGTTTATGTCATCATAACATGAACAAGCATGCATCATTGTTGTTGTTGGGGTGTGCCTCTTGACATAATACGAATTAAAAATGATATTTTTACAATCATTTTGTGATATTTTTTTTTTCTCTATTGTTGTTGACAAATAGAAAGAGAGAAAAAAATTGTCACAAGAGTTGTCATTAAATGGTTGTACAAATATTATTACTTATTTGAGTCCCACACTTGGTAGAAAGGGTGAATTCACATGAATATCTTTCAATAATCAACTGTTTTGAAGAGAATTAATGTGTAGCATAACGTTTCTTTTTTAATTGTTGCTTAATTAGTAGCTTAAACTCTTCCGTTAAGTTTGTTTATAATCGATCAACGGCGAAGCTAGCAACAAATTTATGCTCGGGCCAACTATAAAGAAAAAAAATATATTTTAAAACTAACATATTAAATTTAAGGATAAAATATGTTTTAAAATATGTCTTTAGTCCTATAAATTATAGTTTTTTAGGTATAGTCCTTAAAAAAAATATTCAATTTTTGTCTTGATTTTTTAAAATTTTCCAAAAAAAAAAGTGCTTTTAAGTCTAGGATTTAATCCCTATAACAAAAACTTATGAACTAAAATTAAACAAAATCTTAGAAACTTAACTTAAAAATCGCAAGTGTTGTAGAGACTAAAAACAAAATAATATGAAAAATTAGCCAATACATGAAAATTAACTTAGAGCAACAACAAATGATAAAAATTGACAAGCTATTTAGAAAAGTTGGGCAAAATGCTTTTCAAGAAGTCAATTTTATCCATTTTGATCATTTATAAAACAAATTAATAATGTCTTTTCTGATGTAAACAAATAGACTATTTGCAAGAAACTCATAGCTCATTTAATATGTCTCTGACTATTGTGTTGATAATTTTTATTGTTGAAAAAGTTTTCTCTATAATTGTTATTGAGGCCAGAAGTACCAAACCAATACAAATAAATCTATCAATCATGTAATAATCTTTTTAGAGATTTATAAAAAGAGCATAATATATTTTTCAAAGTCGGTTTTTTTAATGATTCGTCCTACTGAAAGTTCATTAATCATCGAGTTCAATCATTTGGTTATATTTTATTTTTATCTATACTATATATAAAGAAAATAGATTCTTTCAGCTCTTTTGGACTGACTTTTTCTCATTCCAAAATTACCCTCAACTTTCAATGTAAACTAACAACAAACCCGTGCTAAGCACAGGCTAATCGAAGCGGAGGGCTATGCATCAAAACACATTGCAATGCTATATGAATTGATAAAATAAGAAAAAAGTAATGATAAAGCCGACGTTAATGATAAAAGGGCAAATTACATTGACTTCCCTTGAGATTTTCTTAAATAACACAAGCACCCCTTCTAATTTTCCAAACACATCAATCTCCCCTCATTTTATCCATTTCAATAACTTTGTAAATATACAATTTAATTTCAATCATTTTGGTTTGTTTGTCTCTGTTTTCTCTTTTCACAATTAAGTTAAATGAGATTTTTTTTCTTGCATTGGAGAAACAATAACAACATTTATTTTTACCAACAAATAGAATCAAACATCGACAATTACAGAAGAAATCAAAAGAGAATATAGAAATGAGAAGAATTTTGGTGGATGGAAATTGTGGTTGATCAATGAAAAGAAAATAATCTTCGATATATCTGTTTATTACATAAGAGTTTAAAAATTAAATCACCTTAACTGAGGAACAATAAGTTGGGAAAAATCACCTAAGTGAAAAATAGAAAGAAAAAATGGTCGAAAATTATGTGAGTTCTCGTATGAAGAAGTTAATTGCTAAAAAAATGAAATTAACAAAGTTTAAAGGCTTAATTGCACTTTTCCCCCTATATTTTGCCAATTGTGCAATTTTGCACCCTATCATTTACCCCCTTTCTGATTTTGTAGCCCCTCGTGTGTATTTTTGCACCCTATCGTAGAGCGAAGTCAAGGCGAAGGCAAAAAAACACACGGAGGGGCTACAAAATCAGAAAGGGGGTAAATGATAGGGTGCAAAATCGCTCAAAAAAAAGGATGAGGTGCAAAATCGCCCAATTGGCAAAATATAGGGGAAAAAGTGCAATTAAGCCAAGTTTAAACCATGTTATATTATAAGGGAAGTGCTTGTTAATTTGATAAAAAAAAAAGGGAGATTAGTGTTTCGTTAAAAAATAGAGCGGGTGTTTGTGTTATTTAAGAAGACCTTAAGGGAGGTTAGTGTAATTTGCCCATGTTTTTTTTAAAAGAGTAATTTGCCTATGATAAAATCATTGAAATAGTTGTTATTAAATATTATGAAGTGGTAAACTAAAAATATGTAAAAATATTAAAATTAATAAAGATTTCATTATTGATAAAGACGTCGTTATGAGTCCCGTGCATGAATGGTACAACTATATTATTTAGTAACTCATTTATCATTTTTCGGTGTTTTTTATAGTCATATTTCTAAAAGATATAATAATTAATAATATACAACAATATATAAAAAAAATTTATTTTATAATACGACATGGTGGTCTGACTTCTTTGATTCTCTGTTGTTTCTAAATATGTTGAGATCTGCATGTCTCAAAGTGTCTTGTTTGCCTAAACTTTGGTTCTTCAAGCTCGAAAGAGCTTTTATGCTTGTTGATTTGTTCAGGGAGCTATTGACACTTGAATTTTGATACCGTGTTGACGGTCGATCCATTAATTGTTCTTCGCAGATGTTCACTTTTCATATTTTTGTAACCTGGTTTCGCGTCTGTATACGAGTTCACTGGGTTGCGCCCGTGATTAGTGAATTTTTTTAGGATAGATTAGGGTCGATTCAATTGGTCTGATTTATTATGTTGTATCCCCATTTTGGGTTGTACCTGAGTCAGGTCTATTGCCCACAATCTCTTTATCTATTTCTTTTTCTATAATATAATTTTTCTTTTGACTAAAAAAAAAGATTAAAAAAAAACAAAGGCAAATTATTTTTAGAAAAGAATCAATCTTGAAAATGTGTAACTTTTTAAAAATATGTATATGCCTTGTAATAAATATTTTGCAACTTTCTTGAAGTTATGTTTTTTTTAAGAATGAAGTTATGTTATTTTGTGATTATCAATCAGATATAATTAAATGTTTTTTCTTTTTTATTTTCTTAGTGAAAATATTTTTTCAATATTTGTTAGTATCAACGATAATTGTCTCAACCATATTTTTTTGTTTTCTTGATAAGTGAAATGTATTTATTAATTTTTTATTAAAAGTTATATTTATGAATATTTTTGAGACTAAATATGTAAACAATTGTCATTTTTTCATTGGATTATCCACAAAAGAAAAACTCATGGGAAGGTAGTTCTATTATATCCTATAAAAGAAAAAAAAATCATACGAAGACAGTTATATTGCATCAAATAGACTCAGAGTGAGATAAAAGCACATGAATATCATAATTTTTTTTTTGTACAATCATAAAACTTATTTTTACTAAATGTAAATTGAATATATGGTTCGCTTTTAATAGAATAAAAATATATTTTGATATTCAATCATTTAGAGATTATTTTTAATTTTTTTTTTGAAAAAGCATAATCAATTTTTTGTTTGTTTAACGTAATAACAATCACTTCTTTGAAAAAAAAATATTTGTTTGAATACAATTATATAAAATACATTTTTTGTTACAAAATTGGGTATGGTTTTACCCGAAACCCGTTATTTTTTAGGGTTTTACTTTTCCCACCCTATCTACTTCTCACGCGCCCTATAATTTTTACAAAAATGTCCTTGAGATTTCGGATTCTAAAATCCAAACACATCCAAACTAAGTTCAGATTTTATAATCTGAAATATGTTTATGTATAATGAGCAATCAAAATCTCTCCCATTTTAGCAGTTTTGAATTTTGCTTTTAAAAATAACAAAAAAACAAAGTAAAAAATGATAAAAATCTGTCAAATAAATCATAAAAATATAAAAATACCACCAACAAATTCTAAAAATCAAATAAAACTAATGCAAATTTTTTTAGATTTTTCTGAGAATATTGAAATTTAAAAACAAAAATAAAAAATGGGTCTAAACGATGAAATTTTGGATTTTGAGGAGCGGAGTCCCGTAAGAATCCTTGATTTTTTTCTGATTTTTTGGGGAAGTTTCGGAACAATCTGATCAAGTAGCCTGAAAACCAGATTTTTGACTAAGAACATCTAACAATGACCTAAAACAGAAGGATGTGAGTTATGAAGATTAATATGATCATTAAACTAGTTATCCATGTTACAAACAGACTCAGAATTTGTGCTGATACGGTTCAGATTATATAATTCGAGCTGTTTTTCCCTTGAAAAAAAGTGTTTAGGAGGTGTTTGGATTCTATAATCCAAAAAAGGAAGGAACGCGCCCTATTTTTTGAGGTTTTCGGATTATAAAATCCGAATTGGTGAAAAACTTATTTTTTTCACCCCATAACAAAGGAAAAACTGATTTTGGATTCTAAAATCCGAAAATCACATGGGCATTTTCGTAAAAAAACATAGGGCGCGCGAGAAGGTGATAAGGTGAGAAAAGTAAAGGCCTATTTTTTATGGGTTTTCATTTTTAAAACCATACTCACCCAATTACCCAACCCAACCCACTTTTTTGGGTGGGTTTGATCGAATTTTTATACACCCCTAATTTTGAGTCTTGCATATAATATATCATATGCATAAAGTTTTATAAAATAGTTTTTACGCATTTTAATCTTTTTGGGAATTTCTGATTCTTTTTAGTTGATGAGTACTTTTATTGTTATTTTATGACATTTTTTGGTCATGTAGTCTAGTTGCTAGAATTTCACCTTTAAGGTGAATAAATAGGAAATTCGGGGTTCGAACCCTTACCAACTAATGAGCAATGCTCACTGGGACATTTTTTTATGAGTTTAGATGATCCCATATGGAACCAGAAATTGACCCTTACATTAATATATTGATAAAGGTAGCAAAGATAAAATATGAAGTTTGATGTGCGATGGAAGCATACACGGAGACTAAAATGAGTTTTTGATGATGGCTAGATGATTTATTAAATAAACCCTTTTAAACAATTTTATGATTTTATTTTTTTTGTAATTTTAATTTTCTTAGAAATACGGAGGTGGATTTTTCCTCCGTTAGTAAATTCCCATATAATTGACTACTTTACATAAGTTTATTATCCCTAAAAGAAAGTGAGTAAAATAAATATAACTTTTCTTGAATTACTATTTAGGCAACTTTTATTATAAATGAATACTAACGTAATTTTCTAGAATAAAATCAACTAACATTTAGTAATTATATTTTAAAACAAATATAGTTACACTTTTTAAAGAAATAAAGTTTTTCTATGTAACGTCTTGGATTGAAATTCAAAGCCTTACATTGTCCTTCAATATCTGTTCTATTTCTCTTCACTACGACATTCATAGTGACTATGACTCAAGAAGTCACTTGATATATCTTCAAAAAAGCATATCACAATTATGGAGTTATCTGGTTATGATGAATTTGATTTGGTCAAAAGTCTTCGATGCATAATCTCTGTATAATGACAATTTCTTAACTAAAACATTATTAAAAATAACTCAAATAACTCCAAAATGACACGAGATCAAATAATTGTATTTTAGTTATGAACATTACAATTAACAGACATGTCATCTTGTCAACCTTGTTTAGTATTGATCATTGACAAAATGACAAAATCAACATTTTACAACATCAATGAACATATTACTCCCTCCGTTTCAAAATACATGTTCATTTTGGAGAAATTTTTTGTTTCAAAATACATGTCCATTTGATAGTTTAAGGATACATTTTGTCTATTTTACCCTTGCCTATCAATTAATTAGATTTTATATTTTCTCCACAATAATTATTTTCTACTAATAAATGTTGACCCAATTTTAAGTGGATTTACTCATGCACTCTCCCAAGAAATGACCAATGGTGTTTAAATGATGGACTAATTTGTTTAATTAATTTTGGTATTGGTATTGGGAGTAATCATGAGATGGGGTAAATAAATGTAAAATGGAGGAAATCAAAGACATGGGTATAATAGGAACTTTTGTGTCAAACTAGATTGTCATTGGTTACTGCAATTTCTCTAAAATGGACATGTATTTTGAAACGGAGGGAGTAATATATTCATAATCTCAAAGACTAAATTAAAAGCGTCCTACAAAACTATAGATCAAATTAAGAGTGTCCTTTAAAGTCTCTTTTAATAGTTTACTCTTAATAAAAAGAGGAATGCTAACCTAATAAAAAATAGCAAATAAATATGTTTGTTGGGTATGATATTGCACACGTATAAATGATACCCCAATAAAATAATACTAACAAAATATCAAAGAGACCTAATTGTTGACTCGACTCAATTATTGAGATCGATGCCTTAACATCACATGATTCCTATTCCACATTTCCAAATCCAGAGGGCACACAGATAAGAGTATAAATTTCTTTGCATCTAGCTGGCTATTATTAGTATTTATCGTACCAAGATTTTAGGGAAATGATCTCTAGAAATTAATTCAAAATTCCATCAAAAGTTGGGGTATAATAAGATAAAGATCTGTTACAGGAAGAGGAAGAGGAAGATTTGAATTCAGATTCTCTCCATCGATCCTTGTTTAATTGGAACTGGTTAACAATCTTTTTTGGACAAGAACTAGCCGTTAACAAATTATAACTAACAACAATGACGTATATACATCTAGCACTTTTAACCATTTATTTAACACTTTATTTTGTCTATATATCTCTTTTTCTATTACATCATAAATTTAGAATAATGATATTTGAACAATTATTTATGACAAATTCTCTTTTCTCTATTCCTATTAGTAAAAAACAACAGAGAGAGAAAAATGAAGAGAGAGAATAAAAACATAGTGTGAGTATATGAGAGAAAGTTGTCAAAAAGTTGTTACAAAATAGATGTACAAATATAATTTCTCTCTTCCCCTTTAGTGTAAACACTCATATAGTGTACACCAAACATTTTCGTAGAACTAATTACTCAATCAGTACACCATTTATTTTCAAACATCAATTCAACACTTGTTTTTCTATATCTATATATTTTTTCTTTGTCAAGTAGACCATTGACTAGAAATTCTCCTCTTAAAGAGAATAAGTGAAGTGTTTGAGTTCGAACTAGACCTTTGCATATGTTATGCAATGTCCCTACCAATTGAACTAAACTCACGAGAACTATATTTATATTCCTATCACATCACTAACTTATCATATCTTATACATCATTTTAGAGTGAATAGTCAACTTCGTCCCTGAATTTGCAAGAACTAATCAATTTCGTCCTCCAATTTCTCGAAATAGCCAATTAGTCATTGAATTTGTCAAATGTCAATCAATTTCGTCCCTCCGTCAAGTTGGGGTGTTAACGGTGCTAACATGGTCGTTAACCACACACGTGGCTTGCCATGTCATATGCCACACAAGTAGGAACTAATATGACTGAAAGTGAAAAAATTTCCAAGAACGAATTTGATTGAAATGGAGAAAATCATTGGCTTGTTCATGACCATTATACAACGACTCTTTCTTCCCCAAATCTATAAAAACTGGAACCCTAATTTTTCAATCCCTCGTCTACAGTCCAAAATCCCCAAAATTTCTTTCATTAATTAACAACCATTTCTTCCCCAATTCTAAAAACTTCAAACCCTAATTTGTTTTGATTGAATCAGAAATCCAAAATCCCCAAAATTTCTTCAATCAAAATTGTTCAGATTGAATCCGAAATGATGGGTGGTGGGCGTATAGGCAAAAACAGTTCTCAAAGTCGAGCTTCATCTTCAAGCTCTATGTTTAATGGTAATGTCTTAATGCTTGAGTGTTGGTGTCCCAGAATTTGTGTTGTAAGAAAAGTCAACGCTCAGAAACCCAGGAAGGCCTTTCTATGCTTGCCATTTGCCAAAGGTTTGTTTGACAATGGTTATGTGATGTCAGAATGGTTTGTTTTATGGTGATTGATTTGATTTTCCTCTGTACAGGATGATGATGATGATGATGATGATTGTGAATTTTTTGTCTAGGTTGATGAAGCTGAAGAACTAGGATACTTTTAAAAAGGCCAAGTACCTTTTTTGGTCTTTAAGTTTGACAAAAATACCGGATTAATCCTTTAAGTTCTTAAATTTCAAATAGTTCCTTTAAGTTGTTAATTTATTACGCCGTTATCCTTTTAAGGACCTATTTGAAACTTAAAAACTTAAAAAACTTCAAATGGGTGCATTAAATTAACAACTTAAAGGACCTATTTGAAACTTAAAAAACTTAAAGGACTAATCTGGTATTTTTGTCAAACTTAAAGAACCAAAAATGGGTATTTGGCCCTTTTAAAAACAATGGAATTGGTGCTGGTCAGGGAAGAAAGGCAAGATTGATGGAGAAGGTTCAGTCTATGGTTAAGGCTAAGGAAAGTGGCAATGAAGAGGTTTGGAGGGCAAGGTTGATGGACAAAGTTGATTGTGTAGGAAGTGAGCTTAGATTGATTAAGTATTTAATAGTCATAATTTGCTTGTTTGAGTTTTTTAACATGTTACTATATTGTACTAGGCGTGTGTAACACCCTCAATGAAAAGAGGTTGAGGATGAATGAATGTAACTTTTCTGTCATAATATTGCTAGCTTATTAGTCCCTGAATTATCTTACTAAATATCAAATCGATCCCTACATTATATGAAAAACCATCAAATAAGTCATTGAGTTATATAAACAGATATCAATTTGATCCTTGGTGCATATATGTTCAGAACAAAGTAAAAAGTAAAGAGACACAATTGGGGGCATTAATAGGTCATAATTAAGTCATTGCACTACAAGTGCAGGAATGTTACATAGTAAAAAGAAACCCAACTATGAGGCATTAATAAGTCATAAGTCATAGAATGAGGTTCTAAAATATTACATAGCCAAAAAGCAACCCAACTAGGGGGCATAATTTAAACAGGTCTAAATATTACATATCCAAAAGCACTTGTAAAATAAATAAGCCATAATGTAAACATGTCTCATTCATCACTTCATTGGAAATCCTGGTGTTGGGATAAACTCCTAGAATTGAGTGAAGGTGAGAAAAACACACAAGAAGGGGGGGGGGGGGTTGAATTGCGTGGGTAAATTCTTTTGTTTCTCAAAACTTATGTTAAGTTCAGAATCTGATGTAGATCAGTTCTGAACCTATTTTCAGAGTTTGTTAGCAGCGGATTATGAAGTAAAGAGAGAGGGAAAGAAAGACACAATGGTTTTTATACTAGTTCCTTCCACAATCCGGAAGTAGTCTAGTCCCCCTGTCACTTACAGGAGATTTAACTATAATCAAACTGATTACAATTGCTTAAAGCACAAAGCTAAGAGTCTTCCGGTTGCTCAAACACCTAGTAAGAGACTTCTAATGCTCAAGACACAAAGTCAAGAGACTTCCAATGCTCAAGACACAAAGTCAAGAGACTTCCCTGCTCAAAGCACAAAGCTAAGAGACTTCTAATTGCTCAATACACAAAGTAAAGAGACTTCTGGTTGCTCAGCACGCAGGCTAAGACTTTGGGTATCAAACTGATTTTACAACAGAAAATAAGTTTGTGTTGAACACTTGATCAAATATCAGAGGTGTTCACAAAATACAACTCAGATGAGACTCTACACTTAAGAAATTCTAAGATAAACAAGTTTGAAAGAATTCTTAAGTTGTTTGATGACAGACACGTAAAACAGAGTATAAACTTCTGGTTCTTGCAATGTTGTTTTTCTGTACAGAGTCTTTTTTTCTACTTCAAATCTTCACTCTTTTATAGAGGGTAAAAGAGCTGTTGAGATTTGGTAGAAATCCAGCAAAGAGCCGTTGCAAAAAGAGAAGCTTTGTCCAGCTGAGATGTGTGCGTAAGTTGCAGAAAACAGAGCACACACAGTTTGAATTCTTTCCTTAAAAGCTGGAGAATGTTTCTTTGAAAGAGGCAACCATTGCAAAGAGTTGTTCTGACATTGCATGCTTTACTGTTGACAGAGACAGCTGCTTTTCCTTAAAATTAGACTTCAGAAGCTTCTCAGGAACTGTTCATCAGAAGCAGGTCTTCAGACTCAGGTCTTCAGACGCACCCTTTAGAAGCACTGTTCATCAGACGCACTTCTTCAGACATTGACTTTTGTTGATCTTCAGACTCAACCTTCAGACGTTGACTTCTGTTGACCTTCAGACACAGCCTTCAGACGTTGACTTCTATTGACCTTCAGACTCAGTCTTCAGAAGCACTTCTTCAGACGCAGTCTTCAGACTCACTTCTTCAGACGCAGTCTTCAGACTCAGTCTTAAGAAGCTGCTTCAGACCCATTCTTGCTTCAAACTTGCAACAAGAGCTTCAATGCTTTCCTTCTTGCTCTTAGCTTGTTCTTCCAAAACCAATATTAATTGCCAAACATTAAGAACATGGTTATGCACACTTAGAACAAAGCATTAGCAATTCTAATTTTCTTTTTAACACTTTGTTATCATCAAAACCCAAAAAAGAGTTGTTCATACATTTTGTTCCAACAATCTCCCCCTTTTTGATGATGACAAACATAAGTATTAATAGAAAATTGTTGTTAATTTAATTAACAAGTTGACTGCAGGGTGTGAGGTTTGTAAGCTCCCCCTGAGTCTGATCCAGGTTAATTAAATTCAGTTTAGATCAAAAATGTGAGAATTTCAGAATTGTAGTTAACTTTAATTAACAAGTTGACTTTAGGATGAGGTTTGCAAGCTCCCCCTTAGTCTGATAATTCACAAGGTAAGGTTTGTAAGCTCCCTTTGAGTTTTATCCATGTTAATTAAATTTAACTTAAAACAATAAGGTGAAATTTTCACTTAGAATTATAAATAACAAGCTGACTTCAGGTTATGAGGTTTGTAAGCTCTCCCCCTAAGTCTGATAATCCACAGGATGAGTTTTGTAAGCTCCCTGAGTCTTATCCAAGTTATTTAAATTCATTTCAACTCACTAAGAGTAATGTATCTCACAGAAATTAATTCAGAGGCTAAGAGATTAAAAACAGTTCTCATAAGTTAATTTTAATCAGAAATTAACTTATGTTCTGAGCTCAGGAGCCTTAATACCTTTTACTCCCCCTCATAAGTTAATTAACTGACAGAAATTAACTTATATTCTGAGCTCAGGAGCCTTAATACTTTTTTACTTTTACTCCCCCTTTTGTCATCAACAAAAAGAAAATTTTCAGAATTTTTAAGAGAGTTTGAAAACATGTAAGATTAAAAATGTTCAGAGCATTTTTGTTCAGTACATTCTGTTTAGTATCACTGAACTATTTTAGACAAATTGTTCAGATCATATAGCAACTGCAGGTTTTAGCACAACTGAACTCTTTTCAGAAAAAAACTAAAAAACAGAGCATTTAGCTCAATGCTTCTGAACTCTTCCAGACATAACTGTTCAAAGTTTTTTAAATAGGTTTTGAAAAGCTGAACATGTCTGATATCAAATTGAGCAATTTTGATGAAAAAATGTGTCTGTGTTTTTGTTAAAACATTTCAGAACTGAAAACTGAAAAACACATTTGCATATTGATGACTTTGGTAGGGACAAAGTGTAACTTTCAAATCTTAATTCATCATTGCCCAGCTGTTATTACTTATCAGATTCTGACCAAGAATTAGATAACTATTCAGATTCAGAAGTCAGAAATTCAGATTCTGAAACTCAGACTCTGATGTCTTCAGAAGCTGAACTTTCTGCAGACTCTCAAAGTGATTGTTTGTTAAGTCTTAGCTTCAGTTAGACTTCAGATTCTCAGTTTCTTATTCAGAGTCAAGCAAATATTTCCAAGAGATGAAATGCATTGTTCAGATTCTTTTTAATAAATTTAAATCTATCTTCTGAACAAAATCTCTTAATAAAATGATGTTTAAGTTCAAAAATGCTTGGCTCTTGAATGTAGAATTGGAATTTTTAGACATACAGATTACAGCAATGTTATCACAAAGAAGGTTATGCTGTTTTCATGAATCTGATAGTTTTCCAACTCATGTAGAATCCATTAAGAATAACTGAGAACAAAACATACCTCAGTAGAGCTTCTGATTTACCTCTCCTTGTTCATTTAGTCTGTTGCTGAACACCCATTTTTGTTCCAACAATGTTCTTTGATTGGCTTTAGGAGAAGTGTCAGATTCTGAGAGGCTTTTCAGCTATTGGACTATCTTCAGACTCAGGTTCTGGTTCAGGTTCTAAAGTGTCCTCTGAGAGCTGAATCTCAGTACCAGTGATCTAGTCTTTGTGGTTTCCTCCAGATCCCACAGTTCCTCCCTCTTTCATGATCAGGGTTTGGAACATAGACTTGTCTTCTGTTATGCAATGCCAGCAGCCATTGTCCAGGCACCATGACTTCACTTTTTCTTTGGCACTTAATCATATCTGCAACAGAAATGATCTTTGACTTGGGTACCCATATGGGTCCTCTTGAGTTAGTCTTGAAAGGCTTAGTCTTTTGCACCTTATATCTGGAGTTATAGAACTCAGACTTGTTCAGATACCTTGGATATGAATCCTTTAATCTTGAATAAGTCTTAGTTTTAGAAACTGAGTTCTTTAGAACCTGAGTTTTCAATGGTCTTGACTCAAATTTCTTCAGAACCTGAGACTTGAAGGTCTTTGGTTCTGAGTTGTTTAGAGTCTGAACCATTGAACACTTTGGTTCTGATTTCTTCAGAACTTTGAACTTGAGAATCTTGGATTCAGAAGTAAAAGGTTATGATTTGTTAAGAACTCCAGTTTTGCCAGCTCCTGACACAAGGCAGACTTTCTGACCTTTCTTAATATAATCAGAAACATATGACTGATTGGCTTTCTTTTGTTTGCTTTGCCTGACATTCTGGTTTTGAAAAGGTTTTGTATAAACTGGTTTATTTAACACAACCTTTTGAAAATTTGAGTCTGAATTTTCCAGATTCTGAGACTTACTTGTTCCAGGTTCTGAACTCTTCAGACTCTGAACATTTTCAGGTTTAGAGTCTGATTTTCTCATACTCTTAGGCTTAGGACCTTTTGGTTTAGACTTTGGCAAAGTTTTAACATCTGCCATCATCTTTCCCTTAGGCTCAGAAGCTTTAGAGTCTGAGCAGTTCAGAACTTCAGACTCTGCAGTCTCAGTTCATGTTAAATTCAGTTTCTCAGAACTGTCAGAAGCAGGCACAAAACATACTTTAGAGCCTTTCATAATATCTTCAAAACAGGATGGAAGGTTTGTTTCATTTGAAAAATTAAATGAATCATTTTTGAAACCAATTCCTTCTCCTTTGTTTCTGCTGATATTATAAATCATAGAAGCAACTTTGCTTCTGTTGATTCCAGCCAAAATAAAATTTTGAAGAGCAGTTTCATGTTCACTAGGAACTTCATCAGGTTTCTTATGAACCATTTCTTTGAGCTCTTCAACTTCTTCATCTATATCATTGATATGATTCTGAAGTTTAAGATTCTCATCAGCCAACAAGTTATTTTTCTTTTTCAAAGTTTTAAATTGATTTAACTTGCTTTTGAGGTGGTTCATAAGTTCCTTAACTGTTTCAACAAGATCAGAATGAGATAGTTCAGAATATACCTCATCTTCTTCATTTGAGTCTGAATCTGATTCTGTATCAGAAGATACATTTGCAACCAAATTCAAATTGGCTTCTTCTTCATTTTCCTTGTCAGATTCTGATCCAGATTCCTCATCAGATGATACAGTTGCTATCAAAGCCAGGTTGGCTTCTTCTTCATCCTCATTTTCAGACTCAGATTCATTGTTAAGCTCATCCCATGTAGCCATAAGACTTTTTCTGAATCTGTCTTTGAAGTTGCTTGATTTTGAACTGATCTTCTTGGGTTTATCCTTCTGTAACTCAGGACATTCAGTTTTGTGATGACCAGTTTTCTAGCAGTTTAAGCAGCCCTTTTATTCTTCCTTCTTGGAACTAGATCCTTTGAAGTTGCTGCTCCTGCTAGAAGATTTCCTATGTCTTTGCAGCAAGAACTTAATTCTTTTGGAAAGCATTTCTAGCTCCTCAGCTTCTGAATCCTCTTCAGAACTTCCCTCAGGAAATTCTTCATCAGATTCTGAAGCTTTTAGAGTTTTTGAAAACTTTCCTTTGGATTTAAGTGCGACAGACTCAGATTTTCTAACAGGTTCATCTTTATTGAGTCCTAGTTCATGCACCTTGAGAGAGCTTATAAGATCTTCAATACTTAAAGTATTTAGATCTTTAGCTTCCTCAATAGCAGTCACCTTAGGTCTCCATCTAGATGGCAGACTTCTGAGGATTTTGTTCACATGATCAGCAGTAGTGTAGCTTTTCTTCAGAATCTGAAGTCCAGAAACTAGAGTCTAAAATCTTGAGAACATAGCCTCAATATTTTCATCCTCCTGCATTCTGAACAGCTCATACTGCTGAACTAGAAGGTTTGCCTTTGCTTCTCTGACCTTTTTATTTCCTTCATAGTTGGAGCATAGAGAGGTGAAGATGGCTTTTGCAGTTGATTTGTCACTCAGCTTGAGATACTCATTGTGGGGTAAAGAGTCCACAATGATTCCTCTAACATTGTGATGTTTTCTGTAGATCTTCCTCTCAGCATCACTCAGGCCTCTTCTGTTGACAGCTACTCCTTCTTCATCAACTGGAATAGAAATTCCATCTTCTATGATATCCTATAAGGAGTCATCAATTCCAATAATGTGGCTGTACATTTTGCTTTTCCACCAGGAGAACTTCTCAGGATCACCAGTAAACATTGGAGGTTTATTGTGTGAATGAGATTACTTGTGAACTGTACCATAGCCACCACCACCACTTCTGGATGTAGATTCATCAGGACCACCAGAAGACATGTTTTTCTCAGGATCAATACTGACTCACTGTTAAGTGATTGAATATCAGAACCAGGCTCTGATACCAACTGAAGGTGAGAAAAACACACAAGAAGGGGGGTTGAATTGTGTGGGTAAATTCTTTTGTTTCTCAAAACTTATGTTAAGTTCAGAATCTGATGTAGATCAGTTCTGAACCTATTTTCAGAGTTTGTTAGCAGCGGATTATGAAGTAAAGAGAGAGGGAAAGAAAGACACAATGGTTTTTATACTAGTTCCTTCCACAATCCAGAAGTAGTCTAGTCCCCCTGTCACTTACAGGAGATTTAACTATAATCAAACTGATTACAATTGCCCAAAGCACAAAGCTAAGAGTCTTCCGGTTGCTCAAACACCTAGTAAGAGACTTCTAATGCTCAAGACACAAAGTCAAAAGACTTCCAATGCTCAAGACACAAAGTCAAGAGACTTCCCTGCTCAAAGCACAAAGCTAAGAGACTTCTAATTGCTCAATACACAAAGTAAAGAGACTTCTGGTTGCTCAGCACGCAGGCTAAGACTTTGGGTATCAAACTGATTTTACAACAGAAAATAAGTTTGTGTTGAACACTTGATCAAATATCAGAGGTGTTCACAAAATACAACTCAGATGAGACTCTACACTTAAGAAATTCTAAGATAAACAAGTTTGAAAGAATTCTTAAGTTGTTTGATGACAGACACGTAAAACAGAGTATAAACTTCTGGTTCTTGCAGTGTTGTTTTTCTGTACAGAGTCTTTTTTTCTACTTCAAATCTTCACTCTTTTATAGAGGGTAAAAGAGTTGTTGAGATTTGGTAGAAATCCAGCAAAGAGCCGTTGCAAAAAGTGAAGCTATGTCCAGCTGAGATGTGTGCGGAAGTTGCAGAAAACAGAGCACACACAGTTTGAATTCTTTCCTTAAAAGCTGGAGAATGTTTCTTTGAAGGAGGCAACAATTGCAAAGAGCTGTTCTGACATTGCAGGCTTTACTGTTGACAGAGACAACTGCTTTTCCTTAAAATCAGACTTCAGAAGCTTCTCAGGAACTGTTCATCAGAAGCAGGTCTTCAGACGCACCCTTGAGAAGCACTGTTCATCAGACGCACTTCTTCAGACGTTGACTTTTGTTGACCTTCAGACTCAGCCTTCAGACGTTGACTTCTGTTAACCTTCAGACATTGACTTCTGTTGACCTGCAGACTCAGTCTTCAGAAGCACTTCTTCAGACCCAGTCTTCAGACTCACTTCTTCAGACGCAGTCTTCAGACTCAGTCTTCAGAAGCTGCTGCAGACCCAGTCTTGCTTCAAACTTGCAACAAGAGCTTCAATGCTTTCCTTCTTGCTTTTAGCTTGTTCTTCCAAAACCAATATTAATTGCCAAACATTAAGAACATGGTTCTGCACACTTAGAACAAAGCATTAGCAATTCCAATTTTCTTTTTAACACTTTGTTATCATCAAAACCCAAAAAAGAGTTGTTCATACATTTTGTTCCAACATTGAGGTTGAGTAAAACCAGATGGCCCATAACCAGGATATGGTACTCTAATAAGTCCAGGAGTAGTTGGATGTGTTGGAGCAGGACCCCTCACTGGTGTTTGCTTAGACCTCTCAAGGACTATCTGTTTATATAATTCAAGGACTTATTTGATGAATTTTCATATAATGTAGGGAACGATTTGATAGTTAGTAAGATAATTCAGGGACTAATTTGTTGGTAATATTATGACAGAAAAGTTACATTCATTCATCTTCAACCTCTTTTCATAGAGCTTGAAGATGAAGCTCGACTTCGAGAACTGTTTTTGCCCATACGCCCACCACCCATTATTTCAGATTCAATCTGAACAATTTTGATTGAAGAAATTTTGGGGATTTTGGATTTCAGATTCAATCAAAACAAATTAGGGTTTGAAGTTTTTAGAAATGGGGAAGAAATGGTTGTTAATTAATGAAAGAAATTTTGGGAATTTTGGACTGTGGATGAGATTTGGGGAAGAAAGAGCCGTTGTATAACGACCATGAACAAGCCAATGATTTTCTGCATTTCAATCAAATTCGTCCTTGGAAATTTTTTCACTTTCGGTCAAATTAGTACCTGCTTATGTGGCATATGACATGGCAAGCCACGTGAGTGGTTAACGGCCCACGTCAGCACCGTTAACACCCCAACTGGACAGAGGGACGCAATTGATTAACATTTGACAAATTCAAGGACTGATTGGCTATTTCGACAAATTGAGGGACGAAATTGATTGGTCCTTGCAAATTCAGGGACGAAGTTGACTATTCATTCCATCATTTATTTAGGAAAAATTACACTCACCTTCCATCAAGTATACATAAATGACACACACCTCCCCTCTATTTTCCAAAAAGCATTAACCTCCCCTGAATTATACAGCCTAGTACCGAATAGCTCCATCCACTCACCACTAAAGAAAATGAAATACTTCTTTTTCAATTTAAAAAAGGTTGAATTGGTCTTTTGGCCCCTTACTAATTTCCAGTTTTCATTTTGGTTTCATATCTCGTAAAATTAACGTTTTGGTCCCTTATGTTTGTCTCAGTTATTCAAATAAATCCTTGACTGTTAACTTTAACCTCAAATGTCTATGGTGGACTAACTTTAAGAGTGGTCCACTATAGATCTTATTAATTATTTTAATTTAAACTGTTTGATCTTTTTTCTTAAAATATGACCATTGGATCACACATGTCTATTATATCTTACGATGTACCACCAACACCTAACTTTTTTTTCTTTTTCTTCATCTTCTTCCTTCCTCATCTTCATATCATCTTGATCAAGAATCCAGAAAACCCAGAAAATCATCAAATTAACAAATTAACAAAACAAACATAATCCAACATAAAAAAAATCCATCATTAATCCAACATATTCTTCAACAGAAATCCATCAAATCCTTCTCACACTGCATTCAATATCATCATCGCGAAAGGAAAAATCAAAATACCATGTTTGTATACAAGGAAAATACTTCAACTCATGGGTTCTGCTTATCTTCTCGATTCTTCAGATCGAACCTCTCACATAAAGAATCCTCACAAACAATCTCAACGAGCCTCTCACAGAAGCTTAATCTCACAAACCCTCAATATTGTCAAACGAATCTCAGAAATTCAACCTCACCACAATGAAACCCCATCAACGATTCCCCAACAACATCCATTGGGCCAATATTTTAATGGGATGAAATTAATGCAATTGAGTTTTCTGACACGGTTGTAGGAACTCCGGCGCAATTGCAGAAAACTCTGGCGTGGTGCTCGCCGACAAATATACTTCAAGCAAGCAATAAGTTTAGGGGTTTTGTTGAGGTTGCTATGGAGAAGAAAATGGCTGGTTTAGTTTCTCAAAAAGAGGATCATAGTGACAAGAAATTAAGATAGAAGGTGATGAATGGGGTTTTTCAAATCTAACCAATCTATAAAATAAATGGGTGGTTTTTGAAGAGGGGGAAGAGAGGATTTCAATGGTGGATGTGGTGTGGTGGAAGGAGATCTGATGGTGAAGTTGTGGTGGCTGAAAGTGTTGGGTGATGGTGTTCAAGGAAAAAGAAGTTGCACATCAGCAACACAAGGAGAATAGAATAAGGAAAGAGTTTTCAATTTGTCCCTTATATCAAACAAAATATATTTGCATCAAAAAGATAAAAAAAATACTATCAAATTTTATCTGAAATTATATATAAAGTGTGTGTAACATAGACAAACATAAGGTACCAAAACGTTGATTTTACGAGATATGAGACCAAAATGAAAACTGGAAATTAATTAGGGGACCATTAAACCAAATAAGCCTTAAAAAAACATATACTAACTGAAATTCTGGCCAGGCAAAACTAAGAGAATTCCAGGTTCTGAACCAGACAGGTTCTGAACAATATGCAGGGCACAATAAATTGCAAAACAGAGCACAAGTAAACACAATACAAGAGCAGCAAAATAAAGTGCAGGAAAGTAAAAGGCACAGAGAGGTTTGTTAACCCAGTTCGGAGCAAACACCTCCTACTCTGGGGGATACCAATCCAGGAAGGAATTCCACTATAGGAATTAACCCTTATGACTCAAGACACTGACTCCCAGTTCCCAGCCTAAGCAATTAACTTCCTCCTAGTCTTGAATTCTACCCAACACGTTGAGTATTAGAGACCACTAACTTCCTAATCAAGTAACAAACCTGTTACTGAAACCCTTAACCAAAATCACTCTGTTTTTCAGAAAACTTCAAAAACACAAAGACTTCATTCGTACCTAAAGGCTTAGAATGAATTACAACTCAATGAAACACCTAAACCAACTCTAACAGAGTGGTGCACAATAAAGCTAAAAGCTTAAAATACTAAGACTCAATTTTCTGAACTTAAACTCTATGAATCGTAAGTCTTTAATAGCAAAGCTCCTCCTTTTATAATCTTCAGCAAGCCTCTTAATTATGCTCCAAATCTTCTGAATTGATTTGTTACTGGAATAAGATTGTTCCAATAAAGTAACAAATAAAACTGCATCCAATCTTTGAAAGATTTAAAACAGAAAATACGAATTTTCATAATTTTGAACCAAATCTTCAAAGATATCTTTTCCAATAAACCCAGCATTCTAGAAGCAATTATACAACCATAATTCCTTGCTAAATCTCCCAAGATACGTGCAAAAACAATCCAGCAAACCCAGCTTCTGATGTGGTCAACAGAAGTCAACGCTGGCTTCAGAACCTGAAACTACTTCTGAAGTGCTACAGTGCTCCTGATGAGCATTTCAGCTTCTGATGTAGATTTTAGCTTCTGAATGGCTTCAAATGAGAAAACTTGTAACTGAAGAAATGTTCATCATAAGGAAAAGCTTCTATTCCATACTTTGGTTTTGCCAAACAATGCAGCCAACACTTAAAGACTCAACAATCTCCCCCTTTGGCAAATTTTTTGGCTAAAACCATCCAAGTTCTTCAATCTCCCTTATAAACAACTCAGCAATGAAGAACTCCACAATGATCAATCATAACATAGTAATTAGCAGCGGATTCATTTATGACTATCATGAGAAACACAAACCAGCTTCAGTTCATATCAGCTATCAGCTACTGAAGCACACATAACCTACTGATCAACTCCTGATCATCACAAACAAGGTATCAGAGCTACTCCAAGGTATCAGAGCTACTGATCAACTCCTGATCATCACAAACACTCCCCCTGCAACTCAGCATACACTCATCATACATCAAACTCCCCCTTACTTCTGAATTTATGGTATCAGAGCATTTCAGAGCCAACTCTTCAGGAGCTGAACACATTTGTTCTTCAGGACCACAAACACTCAGGATCATAACACTCTTGAACTTCCCCTGAGACTCATATTCCCCCTTGATCATATTTGGACATATAATACTTGGTATCAGAGCAAAACTAGTCACCTTCTGAATCAATAACACACTTTCTGAACAACACTGACAACTGAACATCTGAAACGCAGCAATACATCTTCTAATTTTTGGTATCAGAGCCAACACATTGCATAGGATTTTCTCCCCCTTTTTAGCCATAAAATTCTGACAAATCTCAGACTTCAAATACTGAAGGAAAACTGCACAAACATCTTCAACTACTGTCCCAGTTTGAACTTCAGACTTAGTATTAGAGACAGCATCACACTGAGCACTAACAAAGCTGGTAGGTACTCTATCTTCCTCACATCCAGTTTGCTTTAATTGCTAGAATTCTTCATATAAGCACACACCTAACTTGCTCCTTAAGTTTTCAAAATGCTTAGCATCCAAGGCCTTTGTGAAAATGTCAGCAACTTGTTCTTCAGTAGCTACATGTTCCAGCTGAACAATCTTGTCCTCCACAAGGTTTCTGATAAAATGATGTCTGATATCTATGTGTTTAGTTCTGCTGTGTTGAATAGGGTTCTTAGAAATGTTGATAGCACTCAAATTGTCACAAAATAAGGTCATGGTTCCTTGTTTCATGTTGTACTCCTCCAGCATCTGTTTCATCCAAACCAATTGTGAGCAACTACTTCCAGCAGCAATATACTGAGCCTCAGCAGTTGACAATGACACACAGTTTTGTTTCTTGCTGAACCATGAAATCAAGTTATTTCCTAAGAAGAAACAACCTCCTGAAGTGCTCTTCCTGTCATCAGCACTTCCAGCCCAGTCAGCATCACAATATCCCATCAGTTCAGAACTTGAACTGTGCGAATACATGATCCCATAGTCACTTGTGCTATTCACATACTTCAGAATCCTCTTCACCTGAGTCAGATGACTAATCTTAGGATCAGCTTGATATCTTGCACAAACTCCAACAGCATAAGTGATATCAGGTCTGCTTGCAGTTAAATACAATAGGCTCCCTATCATGCTTCTGTACTGACTTTGATCAACTGAAACTCCATGTTCATCTTTGGTCAACTTCAGATGAGTAGCAGCTGGTGTCTTCTTATGAGCAGCTGATTCCATTCCAAACTTCTTCACTATGTTCTTGGCATATTTACTCTGAGAGATGAAGATTGTATCTTCCATTTGCTTGACTTGTAAACCAAGAAAGTAAGTAAGCTCTCCAACCAAACTCATTTCAAACTCTGATTGCATCTGCTGAACAAATAATTGAACCATCTTCTGAGACATCCCTCCAAACACTATATCATCCACATAAATCTGAGCAATCATCAGACTCCCATTTTCATCTTTCACAAACAAAGTCTTATCAGAACCTCCTTTTCTGTAACCTTGAGCCACAAGAAACTGAGTCAGCCTGTCATACCATGCCCTTGGTGCTTGCTTCAATCCATATAAAGCCTTTTTTAACTTGTACACATGTTCTGGAAACTTGGGATCCACAAAACCCTTAGGCTGTTCAACATATACCTCTTCTTGCAAATATCCATTTAGAAATGCACTCTTCACATCCATCTGGAATAATTTGAATTTGAGAATGCAGGATACACCCAACAGTAGTCTTATGGATTCTAGTCTGGCCACAGGTGCAAAGGTCTCATCAAAATCAAGTCCCTCAACTTGAGTATAACCCTGAGCAACTAACCTTGCCTTGTTTCTGACTACAGTACCATTTTCATCTGTTTTATTCTTGAATATCCACTTAGTCCCAATCACATTCAAACCTTCAGGTCTTGGAACCAGATCCCACACTTCACTCCTCTTGAATTGATTCAACTCATCTTGCATTGCTTCAATCCAAAATTCATCAGTTAGGGCTTCTTTCACATTTTTAGGCTCAACCTTTGGCACAAAACATGAATCAGTAGCAGCAGCATCTGATCTCCTGGTTCTGACACCTTGATCTAAGCTTCCAATGATTAAGTCTTTAGGGTGATCCTTCTGAACTCTAATTGATGGCCCTTTACCATTAGGAACTTGATCTGGTTGATCTTCTGCTTCTTCAGACTCTGAATGCTTTTCTGCTTCTGAAGTTTGTTCTTCTGAAGCTTCAGACTCTAGAACAACTTCAGGCTCACTTCTATTTTTCTCAGCAGTCAGATCATCAATTACCACATTAATGGACTCCATCACAACCTTGGTTCTGGAATTAAACACCCTGTAAGCTCTGCTGTTCACTGAATAACCCAGGAATATGCCCTCATCAGACTTAGGATCCAGTTTTCTTCTATTTTCTCTGTCAGCCAAGATATAGCATCTGCTCCCAAAAACATGGAAATATTTGACTGTAGGCTTTCTCCCTTTCCACAATTCATACAGAGTTGATGTAGTACCCTTCTTCAAAGTGACTCTGTTGTGTATGTAACATGCAGTGTTCATTGCTTCAGCCCAGAACATATATGGCAACTTCTTAGCATTCAGCATAACCCTTGCACATTCTGCTAAAGTCCTATTCTTCCTCTCAACTACACCATTTTGCTGAGGTGTGATAGGTGCAGAAAACTCATGTTTTATACCTTCAGAAGCACAGAATTCTGAAAAGCTCTTGTTCTCAAATTCTTTGCCATGATCACTTCTGATTCTGACAATCCCACAGTCCTTCTCTCTTTGTAATTGAGTACATAAGTCTTTAAACACTTCAAAAGTATCAGACTTCTCTCTAACAAAGTTGATCCATGTGAATCTTGAGTAGTCATCTACCATTACAAATGCATACCTCTTCCCTCCAATACTTTCTACTTGCATAGGCCCCATTAAATCCATATGAACAAGTTCTAGTACTTTAGTAGTTACCTGGTGAACTAATCTGGGATGAGACTTTCTTGTTTGTTTCCCAATTTGACAATCACCACAAACATTGTCCTCATTGATCTTCAGATTTGGTACACCTCTGATAGCTTCAGTACTTAGGATTTTCTTCATGCCTTTCAGATGCAGATGACCTAACTTCTGGTGCCAGAGCTTGACTTCCTCTTCTGAGCTCATAAGACAAGAAGTCAAACTTCTTTCTTCTTCAGAAACCCACAAGTAACAATTGTCTTTGGATCTGCAGCCTCTCATCTGAATCTTATCTTCCTGATCAGTAACAATACACTCTAGTTTGTTAAAATTAACCTTCAAGTCCTGATCACAAAGTTGGCTAATACTGATCAGATTTGAAGTTAATCCTTCCACCAGTAGCACATCATTGAGTCTGGGCAACCCTTCTCTGATCAAATCACCAATACCCAGAATCTGACCTTTTACACCATCTCCAAATGTCACATAACTTCTGGAGTATGATCTGATATTGCTCAGCAGCTTCTTCACACCAGTCATGTGCCTTGAACACCCACTATCAAAATACCAGTCTTCTTTTGAAGTTGCTCTCAAAGAAGTGTGAGCTATAAGGCCTACATTCTGAACTTTGGGCTTCCACACCTTCTGAACATTGTGTCTGGGGGCAGTTGGTTGCACTCTTCTATACTGAAAATGCTCAGGATAGCCATAAAGTTTGAAGCAGAATGGTTTGATATGCCCTTTCTTTCCACAATGATGACAGATCCATGGATGATTTCTCCTCCTTCTGTTTCTGAAAAATTTCTGGGACAGCTTCTGAGGTGGCATCTGAACTTGCTTCTGACCTTGCATCTGAGGTCTTTTCTGAGCTTGCATCTGGGATTGTTTCTGAGGTCTCATCTGAGATGCTCCAATCATAGGATTATCAGTTTTAGAGGCAGGAACAAACTCTTTAACAAGAATCTTCTGTTTGGAGTTCTGAGTCTGATCATCAAAGCCTAATCCAGATTTTCCTTGTTGCTGAGCACCCAAAATTTCATCCAACACATTAGTAGCAGTATTCATCATTCTAACCTGCTTTTTCATATGTTCAAGTTGGGAATTTAACTGGTTCACTTCTTCTTTCAAATCTGAATTCTGCACAAGTAGTTCTCCCTTTTCAGCCTCCAGTTGAAAAATAGTCTCCTTCTGATCCAGCACTTGTTTGCAAACCTCAGCACTTCTGGTATACAGCTTCCTGTAGTTGTCAGCTAGTTCATCATATGAAGTTTTAACAGCTTCAGACACAGATGAACCTTCAGACTCTGAGTCAGACTCTGAAAAAGTCTCAGACTCTAAAGCAGGTTCCTTCTTCAAGATAGCTCCTGACCTCACTACCAGACCAGTATCACACATACCAGATTCACTATCATCATCTTCTTCAGAACCATCATCAGACCATGACACAGCTAGGCTTTTCTTCTGCTTCTTAAGAAAAGTAGGACACTCAGTTTTGATATGTCCATAACCTTCACATTCATAGCACTGCACACCTTTGGCTTGGTTACTTTTCTCCTCAGACTTTGTCTTTTTCTCATCAGTTTGTTGCTTCTTGTTATTGAATCTGAAATTCTGACCTTTGGCTTTGGCTTTTCTGTTAACATTCTTCAAAATCTTGTTGAATTGTTTTCCCAGCAACACCAGAGCTTCTGATAAGTCATCCTCTTCAGACTCTTGTTGATCATCAGCTTCAGAGTTCACACTAAAGGATACACCTTTTCCTTTCTTCTCAGTCTGTTTACAAACGGCAGTTTCAAAGTTGAGCAATGACCCAATCAGTTCTTCAAGCTTCATGGCAGAAATATCATGAGCCTCCTCAATTGCAGTGACCTTCATGTCAAATCTTCTGGGTAGGGACCTGAGGATTTTTCTCACCAACTTCTCATCAGACATCTTCTCCCCAAGTGAATCAAAAGAATTTGCCATGTCCAGCACATTCATGTAAAAATCCTGAATGGATTCATCCTCCTTCATCTTCAGGTTCTCAAATTTGGTGGTCAGCAGCTGCAATCTGGACATCTTCACTTTAGAGGTTCCTTCATGAGTTGTCTTCAAAATTTCCCAGGCCTCCTTAGCAACAGTACACTGTTTGATAAGTCTGAACATGTTCTGGTCCACACCATTAAAGATTGCATTCAAAGCTTTTGAATTTCCCAGAGACAAGTCATCTTCAGCTTTGGTCCACTCCTCTTCAGGCTTCAGTACTCCAGTTTTGTTACCATCTTTGTCCAAAACCTCAGGATGATCCCAGCCTTTAATCACAGCTTTCCAGGTCCTGCTGTCAATAGATTTTAAGAAGGCACACATTCTAGACTTCCAATACTCATAGTTTGTGCCATCTAGTAGGGGTGGTCTATTGACATAGCCTCCTTCTCTATCCATGCTTGCCAGATATTAAGTCCTCTGGATCTCACCCAAATTACAGGCAGGGTGCCTGCTCTGATACCAATTGAAATTCTGGCCAGGCAAAACTAAGAGAATTCCAGGTTCTGAACCAGACAGGTTCTGAACAATATGCAGGGCACAATAAATTGCAAAACAGAGCACAAGTAAACACAATACAAGAGCAGCAAAATAAAGTGCAGGAAAGTAAAAGGCACAGAGAGGTTTGTTAACCCAGTTCGGAGCAAACACCTCCTACTCTGGGGGATACCAATCCAGGAAGGAATTCCACTATAGGAATTAACCCTTATGACTCAAGACACTGACTCCCAGTTCCCAGCCTAAGCAATTAACTTCCTCCTAGTCTTGAATTCTACCCAACACGTTGAGTATTAGAGACCACTAACTTCCTAATCAAGTAACAAACCTGTTACTGAAACCCTTAACCAAAATCACTCTGTTTTTCAGAAAACTTCAAAAACACAAAGACTTCATTCGTACCTAAAGGCTTAGAATGAATTACAACTCAATGAAACACCTAAACCAACTCTAACAGAGTGGTGCACAATAAAGCTAAAAGCTTAAAATACTAAGACTCAATTTTCTGAACTTAAACTCTATGAATCGTAAGTCTTTAATAGCAAAGCTCCTCCTTTTATAATCTTCAGCAAGCCTCTTAATTATGCTCCAAATCTTCTGAATTGATTTGTTACTGGAATAAGATTGTTCCAATAAAGTAACAAATAAAACTGCATCCAATCTTTGAAAGATTTAAAACAGAAAATACGAATTTTCATAATTTTGAACCAAATCTTCAAAGATATCTTTTCCAATAAACCCAGCATTCTAGAAGCAATTATACAACCATAATTCCTTGCTAAATCTCCCAAGATACGTGCAAAAACAATCCAGCAAACCCAGCTTCTGATGTGGTCAACAGAAGTCAACGCTGGCTTCAGAACCTGAAACTACTTCTGAAGTGCTACAGTGCTCCTGATGAGCATTTCAGCTTCTGATGTAGATTTTAGCTTCTGAATGGCTTCAAATGAGAAAACTTGTAACTGAAGAAATGTTCATCATAAGGAAAAGCTTCTATTCCATACTTTGGTTTTGCCAAACAATGCAGCCAACACTTAAAGACTCAACACTAACTAAAAAACGAAAATGCTTCTTGTGCTTTCAGATTAATACATTCTCTATTTCTAATCAAGATCTATTGTCCCTGATGCTTTATTCGTTATTATATTGCTTATGACCCATTGTCTCATTTTTTTCGGAATATTTTATTATTTAATTATATTCTGATATCATTATGTGGGCAAATATCGTAATAATAATTATATTAGCTATTTATCAATTGTGAGCCTTAATTGATTAGTGATCAAATAAAGTAATAAGACTATTAGATTTCTAATTGGATAATTAATTAAATATTTATTTAGTTGATATGAACTCAATTAGCGGATGTCTGGATGGTTCACTAACAGAATAATGAGAACCCTAATGACATCAAATATAAAAGAGGCTATGGTCCCCAATACACCGTACACATCAAACTCTCTCTTCTCCCCATCTGAAGAGAATTTGAGGCATAAAGGTACTGGTTGAGGAAGAACCAAATCAACCGCCACTAACCCTTTGATGTGTTTCATATTAGATCACCTTCTCTCTTGTTTCAAACCGTTGTTGTTGAGAGGGTTGCCATGAAAGCTTCATTCAGGTATTCCTAATACCTTAATTCTTAATATCCTTGATAAATCAAACATGTCATAGATCCGAACATAATCATGTTAAGTTATCTACAATTTTTTTTATAGAGAAAGTTATCTACAAACTTGAAATTTCATTTTAAATTTGGTAAGAAAATTAAAAGGCAAATACACATATTGTTGATTATATATAAGTTCTTTACAAACTTGATGTTTCGTTTTTTATTCTTTTATAGGAAATGGATGAATATAGTTTATTTTCTGAGGAATGCAGCCTGAATTTTCTTGATGCTAATGAGAAAGAGTTTCTTTCACATGATATAGCTAGTCTCTTTCAAGAACAAACCCATAAAAAATGTGAAAGAACAAACCCATCAATGTTGATCAAACCTTGGTACTCTACAAAGAGTTGTTTCTTTTCACCAAAAGACATAAGTTTCTTTATAAATAGAGATACTTTGGAGGCAGAAAATATTAAAAAAAAAAGACATAGAAAATCACATTCTTGTGAGTTAAAATTCTGCCGAAAAAAATACTAAATCATTTTTTTCTTTTCTCTAGTGCACGAGAAAAATTGACGGAACATTATTCTGTAAGCTATCATTGATCGATACACTTGGTGTAAATGTGCGAGTCACGTCAAGGATTTCATCGTATCCTCAAAGGGATTCGTCGGTATACTCTTTTGCATCTAGTTGACTTTACTGGTGGGGGCGAATCGAACCTAAATGTTAGTGTATTCCACACACGCTTTGGAATTTATGTGCACTCTTTATCATGTTCATCTTCACCATCTTCTTGGTTAAGTTATTGCAGTAGACCCCCAATACAGGTTCTAACAATCTTTAGGTTCAATTTATGATTCATTTGTGATTGATTAACGGTATGATGGAGAAATGAGCACTCATTCTTGTTTATTTATGATCACGGTGAAAGGTACACAATTGATTATAAAGTTATTTAATGTTTGGATATGGATTTACACGTGTACATGTGGCTGTATTGCTTTACGTTTTGATAGTTTATTGTGTACGGCCTAAAATACTTGAAAATGGGAGAATACAAATAAAATTGACACACGTTAAACTAAATTTATAATAATGACTCTTGAATATTTATGTTCTGGCTTTTGGTTCTTTGGAGTATTTCATCATGAAGTTAATACAAGTTGGTATTGAAATTGTTTATCAAGCACGCTAAATCAATAAATTGGAATATAATGTGCATGTTAATTGAAACTAATAGAGAAATTTAGTTCCTCTTATTTAATGTAAATGCCGCAATTTGTACCAACATATGTGGTTCACTGTTATGGGACTTCATGTTGTTTGAGATTATTGTTTCGATTCATGGGTCTTGGTCACTATATTTTTAAAATTGTTTATAGTGTTCAATAAAAAAGTGTATTGGCCATTATCCTTTAAAAATTGTTTTTGTCGTAAAAACATTTATGTTGACTATAGTTAAATAAATGGGTCTTGCTAACCAGTTCCCCCGGATATTGGTTAAGGAATCCAAAGATAAAATTTTTGTCTTAGAAATATAAGATGTTACTTATAATCCAGTAATGATTACATTACTTCTTATGAAAACTTACTTGTTTTGGACACTCTTTAGCATTCTCCTAAATAAATTATACAATGTTGATCTATAGACGTATAACGATGTTAGGTGCCCAAATCCTGGTTTTTCTGTTTTAGATTTCTATTTATGTGGTTTAGGAAACGGAATAAATATTGACATTGTCCAAAAGATGCATCAGAATAGTGTTAGAAACTCGTACCCCCTGATGAATGGCCATACGAATTTAACACCGGTATAACATGTTGTCACTTGTCTAATTTAAAACTTTTTTTTATTAATATATCATTCTGAAGGCATTGCATAAGCATAACTACTCAAAGGACCCATCTCAAATTTGTGGTAACAGTTAAATTTTATTTTGAGGTATGTTTGTGTTGTTTAAAAAGGGTTGTATGTATGAATTATTATAAATACCAAGTGCATGCTCTAGCGAGATTATTGTTGTGTGCATGAAATTCTTATATTTAGAGTTGATGGTCTCATATTATATGTGTATGATAATATGAAAATAATTTTTAATTTTTTGTGTTTATCTTGATATTGAAAAATAATATGGGTGTGTTTTCAGTTATTGTAAGTTGATAAATGTCCATTGTTTATTTTTCTATTGTGATTATTTGGTTTAACCATAGAACATTTTAAACATGAAACTTGAATTTAACACAATGAATTTATGATACATGTATTAGTTATATGATAACTAAGATCAAAATGTTTGTGTTATATTTAATTTTATGTGGAGTATATGACTTCCATGTTTAAACTCATCCTATTAAGTTAAAATTGGTTATGACATTCTTTCATGATCATGTTTTATTTTGCTATGTATGTTTAATGCATTCAATGTATGATATATCTTGGCCAGATATAAAAGAAAAATTGAAGTTTAAATTGAAATATTTTAATAGCAAAGGTGTAATGACATAAAAGTTTGCGTATTATTACAAAATACTCAATTGACAAAAGTGTTATTGTTTAATGATAGTTGGTGAATACTATCAAGAGTATATAAGTTGATCTATAGACATAGCTATGAGAATTCAAAATCTACGTGAATGACTGAATATTAATTCAATGTTTATAAAAGTTAAAAGGAAATCTTGCAATTATTTGATGTTGAACACATTGAAGACATCATTAGGGATATGGTACAAGCTCAAATCTAATTGATCACCAATTGAGGAAACTCAACCCACACTTGACTAACATCAAGTCTTGGGTTCAATGGTGAACGTACACTATTAGAGTGGTTGATGTAATTGACGATAGATACATCCCACACTACTACAGAAATGACTTTTTACATCAGTCCAAAATGACTTTTTACATCAGTTGCCAACCGATGTAAGGTGGCTTGATGTAGTATGTGCACTACTTTTTACATCGGGTACGGACTGATGTAAAAAACCTATTTTCTACATCAGTTCTATTTTCGACTGTTGTAATAGATGCACTTTAAAATTTCACAACGGGGTTTTCACATCAGGTATAAGTTAAGGGCTGATGTAAAATATGTGTTTTTCACATCAGGTATAAGTTAAGGACTGATGCGAAATCTATATTTTAAATTGCTTAATAAATAAGCTTAACACTTGCTCTTTTCTTTTATATTAAAAATATAAAAACAAATATGGATAATTTTAATGCCAAAAAGAAAGTTAATAAGCTAATAAATACAATTTCATTTATAACCCTCACAAGTGAATTCATTTTGGTATAATTACCAAAATTCATTTGTGGAATCTGTTCAAATGAATTCAATTATAATTACCAGCAAAATGTTAACAATAACGTGCTTTGACTATATGCCATAAAAAAAAAAGGTGCATTGACCATATAATAAAAATTTCAGCACAAGTGAAACTGAGAAAATCAAGAAACTTCAAAGAACCAACAGTAAGGATATAAACCAACAAGAATATGATGATAATCCTGTAGTGAAGGAAATTTTCTAATTGTCTATTGATTGAAATTTGAGACCAAGGAAAGGAACTATGATTACTGTTACAACACAATTAATTTGCCACAACAATTCCAAGGTATGCAGATTATTCAGTTTAAATTTTTAATAAAATAAAAAAAATGACACTCATACTCATTCAAATCAACTGATATTACACATACAAGTTATTGCCTCACAGTGTATCATTTATATTCTTGAAAGTTTACATGACCAGTTGCTTGAGCGTGCTCTGCTGCCTCCTGAATATATTCACAGAAAAATTTGTATTCAAGTTAGAATAATAAGAATTACAGGTAAGTAGCACATATAACGAGAGAACACCAATTTAGTTACTGAAATAGGAATGTGGCCAAAGAATTTTCTGTTATAGAGATCATTCAAAGTTTTTCGCTAATTTCATTTTTAAGCAAACAGGCCTACACACACAATTTCAGGACTGAATTGATGATTCACCACACATATATCAGATAAAGCAAAGAATCAGGTATTGAGGAATGACCTTCTGACCAATGACTCCAATTTGGCATACCCCACATCGTAGAGTGAAGTTGGCAGTATCGGTGAATCTCCGTTTCCTGAGAATGAGGGTCCATAATATTAGCATCGGATAAGGATAATGGAAGCAGAATTAATCCGGAGATGCAACTCAACAAAATGATAACAAAACTAAGTTGAGTAGAAAATTTCAAAAACATAAGACCATGCAAGACAACCAAACACTTTCACTAGCACAATGGACATAATTGCACCTTCACAGCTGACAACATACTTATAAAACTTTATGTTTTGCAAATGCTATATTTTTCAGGTTACCAAGATCTAAATCTATAGTTCAACTGCTTAGCAGAACGTTTACAGCTTCATTTTGATTCAAAATCGAAAAAGTAATGTATCTAAAACCTTAAATATGCACACCCGAAAAGTGTTGGTCCTGCGAGAGAAACGTTAAGCAGAGCACTTGTGTATGCCATCATAATTCCTTGAATGCCTTCTACCTGCAAAAGACAGAAACATGTAATTATTAAATTATTTCAATATAGCAACAAAGGCAAGATCAGATTTAGCATTTTCACCTCACAGTAATTATTGCTTCCATTCAAGTTGAAACAATGGGAGACAGGACCATCAATCGGTCGTGCTCCAAATCCCCACGTAGGAAATCGCTTGTCTGAATCATAAAACTGTAACACCTCTCCAACCTCAATAATTGCCTAAAAATATTCGTACAACATGGATCAGTAACAAATAAAGTAGTGGAGATTCAAACCAAAAATCATTTCTTACTCTTTGGTATGAATTTGGCCGTCCTGAAGGATCAATATAATGCAACGAATCTGGAAGGCGTGAATTGCCATTTGAAGCTGGTAAACAACACGAGGTTAACCCAATAAAGTGTATAGCACCCTTGTCATCCAATACATAACCATCATGACAGATTGAAATGTAAACCATGTCTTATAAATTATATCATTTTATAATCCAAAGAGTGGGAGTTGGGGAAGTAAGGAAGGATAAGGTCAGCCCTATATCAGTGAACAGGGGGAAAAAGGGGCCTCAGGAATAGCATTTTGAGGAACCCAAAAAATGCTCCCTTAAGGTAGACTGGACAAAACCTTACTCCACCCTGCCACGCAAACTAGTGCAAACTGGAAACTGCACACTAGAAAGGACTGAGAAGTATGAACATTTTACTAATAAGTGAAGAACTAGCTAACTAATAAATTGGATGATGGGGAAGCTGAAATGCTGAATAATAAATAGTAAATTATATTGAACTTAAGATTTCCATACATAATTGTTATCCTCTTTAATAAATAAAAAATACCGATCCATCATAGTCCTACCATCAAAAGACTAATTTTGCAAAACTAATCCTATAATGCAAGGTTAATGAAAAAACTGAAGAAAAAAAAAAGTCAAATATCTACATTAACTATGAAGGGTCAAAGAACAACAATCCTGTCACTGCCATATTTCCAAAAAATTGAATAAACGATTTCATCTCATATAAGTTTTCCAAGAGATAACAAAGCCAAAGATATTAGCTATGATGAGATTCATAATGATATAAACTAAAAAGGAAAAGCAAGAACAATATTGAGAAACACTAGAACTTCTTATGGATGAATTCTAGTCGCAAGATTGAATATCCTACAATACATATTTACAAATGGAGAGAGAGAGAGAGACGATTTAAATTAACTTAAATTTTACAAAAAGTACCCTAAACTTAAAACTCATTTAATACAAATCCAAGATGAGAACAGATTATACAATTTTTATTAGTAATAACAGATCCTAAGATCAAAATAACTAAAAACGAATTCCCCTATTACAAATATGACAATCATAGAAATCATCTCATTCCTTTCACTTGCGATCATTATAAAGAAAACATTGATTAAAATATCTATTAGCATTACAATCCAGAATATAATTAGGTACAACAAACTTAAGGATATATGGAGTACCTGTAAAATCAATGGCCACCATGAAGTTCAATTCAAATCCCCCAGCCAAGTAATCCAGGAAAGTATATTGGATACTTTCAGAAAATTTGTCCACAAATAGCCGGCTTTTTAATACCTTTGTCATAGTTAAATAGTATTTTAGGGAAAGATAGAGGAATTCATGATTGAAATAAACATTTAATTTAATATAATAAAACCTTGGTCTGAGAATCATGACCCTTGGAGACCATCATAAATCAGCATCACCCTTTCAGAATAATTACCTTCCTGTCAAAAGTAATCAGCAAAAACGAAAACAGAAAGGTTCAGTTACAGGGGATAGACAAAACTTGAGAACATATAGAACATCATCAAATATCTAACCTGACCGTACAAATCACATCGTGTTGTCTGGATATCATAGGCTGCGATTTCACGTCCATAATAATCTGCTAATATTGAGAGTTCAATTGCACCTTCACAACGGAATATAGCTTCATTAGCACATCAAAGTCCAAACTAATGAAAAACTAATAGTGTTTTACTGCCAAATTTGCAAACAAAAGAGTTTAAAATGCCCTTTGAAACTCATTTTTATGTTCATCAACCACAAATCAGGACCGACAAAACTTATAGTACTTAATTGCAAGAACCACAATAACTGATTGTTGCAGAACTTTGTCTAGCTACCTCCTAGATGTTCAAATATGACTTGGAGTATAATTTATTTCATTGAGAATGAAATTGACTTGAAGTTTTTTGGATCCTTCATTAAGTTAAGCATATCCCATTTCACTGACAGCTCCAATGACATCTTAAAAATATAGAATTTTAACAAATTATTTGGTATACATATATTCTGACATCATGTGTTGGTAAACTTTTAAACATTATATCTTTATACACACAACTGAAGCAGAAATAGATGTGAATATAAACTCATACCTACTAACAAATCAGCACGCCACTTTCCAGCAATGATATCGGCGAATGGTTTAAACTTTAGGATAGCATCAGGAATTTCATGTTTGTTATGATCTTCAACAGGAGTTACCAGTCCATTTCAACTTGAACTTGTGATCAGATGCCTTAAAAATTAAGTCATTGTTTAATACTTGAAAGTTACTTAATGTGTGTGTAGAGTTCTCAGTAATGAGTTTGTCACAAGCAGCTTTGTTTGAGGTTGGTATTATCACTTGAATATCATCGCCCTAATAAACAAATTCAGACAACTCTATATAAATCCAGACCAGAATAATCTTTATAATCAGTGGAAACAAAAAGTATTACTACGTACCTTTGCATCTACAATGACCATTTCGATATGTTCTTTACCATCTTTGACCACAGTCCACTTATCTTTAACCTTAATAGCTAATTTCCAAAAATCTTTTTTGTCAGTAATGTCACCTATGAATTCGAAAGGCCTAGCCATTTGGGTTTCATGAATCAAATTTCATAATCCGATGTGAGTGTATATTCAAAGCGTAATAAATTTGTGTATAGATACAACATACGTAGTGTAATTTCAAGAAATAAGTTTACATGAGATAAGGTAATAGATATTGGATGACAGTTAGGAGTATATTTCATAAAACAAACTTTTAAATAAAAATAAGTTAAAACTGATATTGTGAATACCTTAAAAAAAATAAGTTAAAACTGAAAATGGTAATAGATATTATGAAAATAAGTTAATAGATATTGTGAAAATAAGTTAAAACTGATAAGGTAATAGATATTGTGAAAAATGTCTTTGAATCATGAAAAGCTCAAAAAATGAAAACTTTGAAAATGACTTTTAATAATGAAAAGCTAAAGAAAATGAAAACTTTCAAAATGGCTTTGAATCATGAACAGCTTAAAAAAAAAGGAAAACTTGAAAATGGTATTGAATCATGACCAGCTCAAAAAAAATGACTACTTGAAAATGGATTTGAATCATGGAAAGCTCAAAAAAAGGAAAACTTGAAAATGGTTTTGAATAATGAAAAGCTCACAAAAAGGAAAACTTGACAATGGATTGAATCAAAAAACTCACCTTAACCAACACCGCAGCTGCAAAATAAGGAAACAACAGGATTAAAAGCCAGGCATTACTCTGATATGTTAAAAAAAGAAGATGGAAGAAGAAAGAAGAAGAGGGATAAATTCAATTAACTAGTTTCCTTTTTCTCTAGTTCAAAATCAAGAACTCTAAGCAACCTCCCTTATCCAATGAGCATAACTAGATACACCCAATTGAGCACAAACAAAAATAACACCAACCAATGTTATCTCATCACTCTCAACACCAGCCTCACGCAGCTGAAAAAACTCAAAAGCTTTCTTCGGCGTGGTGATATGTAACCACATCTTGGTTGGGCATTTCGTCAAATATCTTACACGCGTAGTCCAAAAACCTGCATTTTACATACATATGGATAATAGTGTTACCAACCTACAAATCAAAAACAAAATCGAACAGAATGCATGAACATGAAATTGTGATCCCAAACTGGGAAATAGGTACATAATGATATTGAAAATCAAAGATGAAATCGAAGAAATTGAGGGGGAAGGGAAAATCAAAGATTATTGTAGGTGAGAAGAAGGAATAATTGAAAATAAAATCAAGAAATCGGAAAACAAACCTCATGGATTGAACTTGTCAATCACCGTAAGCTTCACTTCAACCATAGTGAACGCTGAATTTTCTGTCGACGGCAACAACACGTCTCGTCAAACACGATTTTGGTTTGGATTTTCAGAATCCCAACAGAAGAAGTGTGACTCGTTGAGTTTGAGAACAATTTATCGTGGCCAGATCTGAGAAGGAATCTCCATTGAATCGCCGAATCTGAGGTGATAAACTGTGAAGATTTCACACTCAGCATCAATATTAACCTCAAAAGATGATGTTGTTGGTGAAGTAAGAAGCATGTTGTTGTTGAAGAAAAGAGTGTGAAGTAAGATGATGTTGCGTGAAGGTTTGCGTGAATGGAGAAGGCCACCGCGTGAGAGGGAAAAGGGATGAGAAGAGGGAAAAGGGAAAGTTACGTTTTCAGAGAAGAGGGAAAAGGGAAAAATGTAATACTGAAAGCTTTTTCCCTACAGGTCATAAGGACCTGATGTAAAATGTAGTCTCTCAGTATTACAAAACTGCCACCGCGTGTATCTTTCCCTACAGGTATTATATCAACTGTTGTGAAAACTTTTTATCATTCACTTTTCCCATCAGTTATTCCTTTCGACTGATGTGAAAACGTTGTTAGTAATTTCAAAAATGCCACCGTGTTAACTATTACATCAGGTATTATTTCAACTGTTGTGAAAACTTTTTTGACCATGTTGTAAAATGTATATTTTCCACTAGTGCCAAGAGGTAAAAGTACTTGGACCAAAAGAATAAAAGGGGTAGGATGAATTTTTCCTCTTAATGGACATATAACATATATTTACTGGAATGCATAATTATGTGACATTTCTGATATAGTCTACCTATATGAGAATGAGGTGGGGCCGCTACATTGGGTTCAATGACTTGACTCTTAAATTTTCATGAAAAGGATACACGACACAAGGCCTTACCAAACATGTCATTTCTACAATTTGATCAACGGTACCGAGATTTCATGTGTAGGTTATGCACATTTGTTCTAATGAATAGTTGGTTCAAAGCTTGTCTGCCATTCTATTATGGATGACTGAAAACTTAACTCACTAAGTAAAAGTTCAAATCGTGAGATACCATTATCTGAAACCATGATATTTTTGGAATAATGGATTTAGATATATTTTGAAAATGGTGGGGGGTTGTGAGAGAAATTTTCAAAATATATTTGGAAAGTTGCAATGGTTAAATGGAGTCCTTTTTTAGGAAAGATGTAATGCTTGACAATTGAAGCAATGTACCATTCATGAACAAACTCTTCCAAATAGTTGTTTCTCTTCACCAAAAGACATAAGTTTCTCTATAAATAGAGACACTTTGGTGGAAAAAATATTTACAAAAAGACATAGAAAATTACATTCTTGTATGAGTTAAAATTATGCCGAGCGAAATTGATCGATACGAGATAAATTAACGGAACTTTATTCTGTAAACTATCATTGATCGATACGTTTGGTGTGAAGGTGCAAGTCACGTCAAAGATTCAATCGTATCCTGAAGACGATTCGCCAATATACTCTTTTGCATCATGTTTACATAATTGGTGGGATGAATCGAACATAAAGGTTAATCCCACACACGCTTTAAAATTTATGTGTACTCTTCATCATATTCATCTTCATCATCTTCTTGGTTAAGTTATTACACTAGACCCCAAAATTGGTTCTAATAGACAGATCCCTCAATCTTTTTGTAAATCTTCGTGTATTATTTAATTAGAAGTAGGAATCATGTGCTCTCATGTAGCATCTTTAGGGCAAAATCTAAACTGAAAACGGATATGTTCCGGTCATTAAAAATAGATCCATATAACGATTTTACACGCACGTGGAATTTTTTTTGGATTCACTTGCATCTTAATCTTAAAGAAAATTTGGCTACATAATTCAAGCGCGTTTTCTTAATTGCAATTTGCAATTAGGATGAATACACATGACTTGTCTCTCACCTCCATTTCATTTAAGGAATCTCTCAACTCCATATTGTTCAAAATCCAACACATCATAGAATTATTTAGACACTTATAATTGCATATTTTTAGTAATGTATTCAAATCCAGGTCAAACGAGATCCACAATTTATGCTAACATACTACGGTACTCAATGAACTTTTATAATTTTATTATGAAATAAACAAAAAGAAAGATAAAGAATGGAGATATAAAAGATGAGCACAAGATCCAAGAGATATAAAAGATGAGTGCATTTGGATGACAGTGACAACTACTTTTCTAACAACAAAAAGTGGATAGAGATGCCGATTCTGAATTAACATCAATCAAAATAATTCATTTGTTTTTCATTAGTTATGTTTAGTGAAAGACAAATGATGAAGATTTTAATTGGTGACAACTGAGCATCGGTAACTCTACTATCTTTTTGTTGATGAGTAAATAAGAATTCGCCTTGGATGATTATACTAAAATATTGTCTTTCCATTAATGCAACATGTGTCTTAATTTTTCGGTAGAAATCTTGTATAATGTGGATGAACGTTGATTCAATTGGTAAGACGTTTAGTCAATATCCTGCAAACGTGATAAACTTTTTTATATATGATTTGTAAATACTTTTATAAATCCCCTTTTGAGTCTTGAGGCTTTCTCTAACCTTGACGAGCTCATGAAATCCAACTTAGCTAAATTTTATTCTAGAAAAATAAATCGTTCGTTATAAAAAGAAATTGAAATCTTTATAAGTTACAAGTATATGGAGATCACATAAAATAATGTCATTAATTAATTAAAATTAGAAGTAAATGTCAATAACAAATACTCATGAGAGTTATCCACAATATAGCACATCTATTTGAGTGTCTAAGTGGGTCATACATGTACACATAATTTATTTTATAAATTCTCAATGTCAATACCTAATAAGCATCTAACTCCAAAAAAAAAAAAACTCCAATCTAGCACCTCAAAAACAATTACTAAATAAGTTACACAAATAACATTATATCATTACATTTCAATAATATTAGTTTATGCTTAATCATTTTATTAAGTGAGGTGTGCAAAAAAGTAAAGATAGAAATGGGTCATTCCATAAACACTCTTTTCTATAATCATCCATAATTTTCACTTCACAATGGAAATGTCTATTTAACTTGGTTTTTTTCTTCTTCTAGTTGTATGACAAAAATAAAAACACTAGGAATAAGGCTCAATCTTACATATCAAGTCTCAACATTGACTCCAACTTTAGCAGAGGAACTTGTCAAAATGTCAGACCTAGCCTTAAAGAGCGCCCGAACTTCGTTAAGAAACCTGCGCAACAGTTGCTCTCTTAGCACATGTTAAAAAGAAAGGCTAAGAACATGTTCCTTTATACCAAAAATCTTCATCAACAAAGAAGCATATATACATGCATATGTGAGTGATTGGGATGTTGAAGAAGATGAAGGACTTCTAAAGAACAGATACAACCACTAGAAACTTCAGCGGAGAAACTTGCCAAAATGTCAGACCTAGCCTTAAAGAGCGCCCGAGCTTCGCTAAGAAACCCGCGTAACGGTTGCTCTCTCTAAGTACATGTTAAAAAGAAAGGCTAACACCATGCTCCTTTAAACCAAAAATCTTCATCAACAAAGAAGCACATACATGCATATGTGAGTGATTGAGATGTTGAAGAAGATGAAGGACTTCTAAAGAACAGGTACAAATAACCTGCTGAATAGGGTTACTGATGACTGATCAATGCATTTTGACACATCTTTTATAGCCTTAAATTTTGACATTTTGAGATATTTTTGTGTGTAATATCATTTTAGCATGTTTCTACATTTTAGGTACGATTTGAGTGTTAATGTAATTCTCTGATTTTCAGATTTATTGTGTAATAACTCATGTTCATCACCATAACTTTGGATGTGGTTACCCTACTAAGGTGTGCAAACATGTGTTAGAAATCTAAGGAAAAGAGCTACAATTTTTGTGTTGAACATAAGCCCAGTTTGAATGTCCTAATGTTCAAAAGTGCATATCTCTAATGCATTAAAATTAAATACGAGTTTAGGTCACGTAATCTTTTGTCGTAATGAAGCCAATTAGCCTTTTTAGCCCAAAAATTGTTCAAGTTCGGTTTTGACGATTAGGTTAAATTTGTAAGGGTACAAATAAGTTTGTTAACAACTAGAAACAATGATCTTTTTGTTCGGCCATTTTTACATATTTTGTTTTTGTGCAAAACCCTATGGAAGCTTAAATTGTAGATCGGTCCACTGGTTAAAGGATCTAATCAAGGTCTTCAGGTTTAAACTTAATATGTTTATTACGATTTTATGATTCAGTATTTCTTTTCATGTCAATTTCAACCTTGTTAATTGGTGATCACGATCATGTTGATGATTATCCTAATTTATTTAAACACTTTATTTAATTCAACTCAAATAGAAATTGTTAGGATCAATATAACTTGGTTATCAGTTTGATAGAGTTCGGTAAAGAGGTTAATTACAGTTTTGCGACGCTTGTTCTGTAATTCTGATTAATTAAATTCTAGGTTATATTGACGCTTGTTCATATAACCAGTCGGAATTCTTACGAATTGAATAGATACTTAATTAATTAAATTCGTAATCAAACAAGTTATTGAATTTTAGAACCGTAAATTTTTAGTACCTTTGATAGACCAAACATAACCTCAAAACCAAGGAATTGGTTGTTTTGCTCAATTGCTAGTTTCGTTAATCACAATTTTTTTTCATGAACCAAACCCTTAGGGAGTGTTTGTTTCAAGTTTACAAATGACATTCCTGGGAATACATGGCTAGGGAATGATTATGCCCATGTTTGTTATAAGGTTGAAAAAAAATATTCTTGGGTATAAAGGTTCCTGGGAATGAAATAACTTCTCATAACTTCCCTTATTCCCATGAATTTATTCCCATATGAGAAGGTGGGAATGTGCATTCCCATGAAATCCTACATAGATTTTTTTTAAAAAAAATTGTAACTTCCAATTTTTCCAGGAATGGCAACTTATTTGCCAAACATTTTTTTAAAAAAATACCCAGGAATCAAATTAACGGAGCTGAAGAAGAAAAATAAGCACAATTAAACACAAGAATATAACATGGAAACTCCAAAACCGGAGAAAAATTCACGGCCGTTGTCTAAACCGACAACCAGAGAATTATTACTATGTGAAATTTTTTACAACACATAGGCTTCTCTCACTCTCACCCAATGTCCCAGTACAACCACACTCTCACAAAACAAATATTTAAACTAACTCAGATATAAAAACAAAGAACCTAGGTCCAATATATAGTCTTGGTCTTCCCCTTGCTTCACCACACTAAGCGATGTGAGACTTCTCCAATAACTAATATTTTTTAACCTCCTTCTTTATTTAAGAAACTTGACAATCAAACCCAACATCACCTTCCAAAGATTGTTTAATTTGTCATGCAAACCATCCAAAGATAGACGAGTTTACCCTTTCTTCAACATCAATCTTCCATGAAGAAAAGTTTTGCAACTGTTAGCCCCAACAACATGCTCATTTTTTTTTAAATTTTAATTGCAATTGCATCACCCTTGAAGCATGTGTTGAAAGCAAAATCTTTTATTGATGTTTTAAAGATAACAAACATATTTACTTTTGATTATCTTGTTATCTACTAATTTATTTTGTGAGATTGTTTCATGAGAACGTTCTGAGTTCACAAAGATAAATAAGCATCTCCATCAAGCAAAAGACAAATATGATCTTTTGATAAATGACAAGAATGGGCAGAATTAAAGATAATAAATAATTGTTATTCTCTTTGTCTCACCAAAAGAAGGATCAAAATCATAAAGATCAAGATTCCTTAAAATGACATTAAAAAGCAAAGCAAAACAAGAGTTTATTTGTACATGGGCCCTGAAACTTTTTATGGAATAAAATCAGCAAAGGCCTCATGCATTTTTTCGTCCCATTAAGGAATAAAATGGAAAAGATCATTCAAGGATTGATCACAAAGTGTTCCTTAGAAATAAAGCATATGACATCATCATATGACATCAAGGTGACATCTACTCATCTTAACAGGTGACCAACAAGTTATTACAACAAGAATACAACTCACAACAGCTGGCAAAACGTGTCATTTCTTTGCACAAACAAGGCTGGAACAAAGAAATCATTCTTGAGAATAATCTGGACAGAGAGAACGTTCTCAGTGAACAGTTTTCATACTTCCTCTCCAAGCATCAAGTGGAGCGCATTTTTCAGTTTGAAATGAGTTCCAACAACTCTTTTTTGGCTTGTCCTCCAAAGGTCTTCAGGTTCTATAAATAGAGGAAGTCATTGAAGGTTAAGAGCAAGAGTTTGAAATACAAAGCATCCATCTCCCAAAGCTAAACAATCATTATCTTAATCAAGCTCTTCAAAAACAAGCAAGCTCCAAATCTCTCACTATATTTTAGGATCATAATCTTTTGAGTTTGTCTTGTAAAATCTCAAACATGTGTTGAGTAACCACGATCCAAACAAAATCCATCATCATACAAAGTGTCTATTTGGTTTAAATAGTTTGAGAAAGAATTGTTCCAACCTTTCTTGTGCGAAAGGTTGATAATACAGTTTGTAACGGACTGATCTAGTGTGATCAAGACCTTATAGTGCTATTCAGAAGTTTCTGATAGCAGGATACTATAATGGATAATCTCACACGAGGTGTGGGGACTGGAAGTAGTCGGTTTTGGTGAACAAGGATAAATCTCTTGTGTTATCTTCCTTCTCTCTCTCTATCTCTCTCTTTATTATTCATGTCTTTATATTACACACATTCACTTTCACAAACGTTTTTAATCATTCCCCAGAACATTCTCCTGAATGTTCTGGTCATATTTTCATTGGTTAAAATATATCCAGAGTTCTCTGGTCCATAACTAATCATTGACTTTATTTCATAAATCATTTTATAAACACTCTCAAGAATATTTTGGTCCCTGAAAATAACCTTGCTTTATTTTCATATTTTATTAAGTTTTATCAATCTTAAAAGAAAAATTAATCATTCATTTAAACATTCTCCAGAACATTATGGTCCATACATATTACATGTTTTATTGTGAACTAACAACTACCAAGAATTTTTCTTGAGTACTTAAATCTTGTTTAAGAATTTCAGGGTAAAAATTAAAATGGGTCACAATTCAAACTCCCCTTTCTTGCGACGTTTATTGCTACTTCAGCATGATGTAGGTATTGGTTCATAGGTGTATCACGACTTTGCTTTAAAAGATTGTCTTTAATAATATAGAACAAATATGAAAGTCATACTGTATAAATGTTCAATAAAAGGATATAATATCTCTAGTATAAGTCTCAAGATAAGTATGCCACTTCGGGTGAACATGCCAAGGGAATCGACCTAGGAGTCGATTATTCATACTATCGCTCGAAGAATTGACTTCTGGAATTGTATTGTCACACTACAAAGACGCTTTCCTGGGGGGGAATAGAAAAGGGCAACCAAGATTACACTTTCCTGGGGGGGAATATAAAGGGGCAACCAAGATTGTATGGGTCCGGTGGTCAGAGGCGTGTAAGCATAAGAGCCAATGTGGTCTTGGGGGGTAAGGGATTTAGGTCGATTCAATGTGGCTCTCTTAGGCAAGTGGCGGGTAAGCCTAAGAGCTGATGTGGTCGAAGGCGTGTAATCCTAAGGGTCGGTGTGATCTTGGAGGATAATCTCTCACGGTCATAATCTTTGGAAGGACATCCTTCTCGTGAGATATGGGGGCCAAATGATCATGTCGAATATAGGGAAATGTGTGGGGAGTCTAGGGATGGTTTCTCCTTGGTGGATACATATTTCACTTCTAGTATCCTATCAAGAATCTATCGAGGATTGGTTTTCTTATAAGGTGGTTAGTGTGATAAAAAATGATATCCCTACTTTGTTCAAGGAGGACCCATTGGTTGGGCATGTTCCTCTCATGATCCTATTCCAAAGGCTTTTTATTGTTTCAACCCAACAAAATGTGATGTGGGGGGTGGGGGGCTATGGGTAAGTGTGTGGAAGTGGTATGTATGTGGAATTTCAATTAGAGGAGAGGTTTCTTTGTTAAGCTCCCAACCAAAAACACAAATATTAAAAAAAGTTGATAGTGCAATTAACGTGTCCATTTTGTGTGTGAATATTACTAAATTGCCATTTGTTTATATGTATATATTTAATTTGACTTTTTATATTCTAAGATAAGTTCGTAATATTAGTTAGGGTTATGTTTGGAAAAAAATAAATGTACCTAGTAATTTTTAAAAGAACTTATATTTAGAGACAATATTTTTTTTTTAAAAGGATGCTTATAATTAGGGATAGATGGAGTATTTGACTCATTAAATCATTTTTTATTTTTTATTTTTTATTTTTTATTTGATCTTAAGAAACAACCTTGATACACTCAACATGCAATGTAGGTAGTATTAATATCACGGAATAAGATTATCGACAAAATGCAAATAAGTCTCTTTTTTTTTTTCTTTTGAGGGGATGCAATGTGTAGGTCCTTTTTGAGTTAAATTAAATTATTGAGATCGATTTCTCGACATCACATGATTTATGTATGATCCACAGTCCCAACTCTAGGGTGCACATCTACAGATCTCGTTATACACATTTCATACCAGAAGTAGAACTATACATTTTTATAATTATATAAATATAAATATGATGATTAATTTATTGTGTTCCCGTGGAAGGCATTGATAATTAAATCGCCACAACTAATATTTTCTGCACGTGATTCTTTTAATGAATTAATTAATAATCTTGGTTATGATCTATCTAGTGGCTGTTGAGGAATTGAAAAGCTAGATATATTTACCGCTATAAAGTGCAAGTGAAGTTTTCGAAATACAAAAGATAAGAGACAATGGAGGAAATTGATACCACACCAATGAACGTAGAGCTGTCAAAACGGGCTATCCGGCCCGTTTCGGGCCGGCCCGAACGGGTTGCGGGCTTTTTAGGGCCGGGCTAAAAAGCCCTGTTTAAATTCGGGCTCGAATTATAGAGCCCGAGCCCGGCCCTATACGGGCTCCCGGGCCAGCCCGCGCACACCAGTTTTTTTTTTTTAAAAAAAAAAACCTTTGAGGCTTTGTTCTGCTCAATCATCATCAGAAGCATAATCTGATTGTAACTAACAAGATAGGCTTTGTACAAGATAAAAAAACATAATCAATGAACAAAATGACATAACATAATCATTGTACAAAATAATCAAATAGTGCCTCTTAGAATTTCAATGTAGTAATTTATAATGCACATATTCATGTAAGAATTCACAACGTTTGGTGAACATTTATATTCTCATGAACACTCAACAGAACATTCCTCATCTCAGGAAAGATGGAGACAATTAGAAGTTCCAGAATTGCATAGGCAAGTTGCTTCATACATACAGTAGACTAAAAAGCAACAAGACATACAAATTGTTAGTTTAGCACAAAAAATTAATGCAAACACAAGAAAGAAGTTTGCACTAAGTGAATACAACAATGGAGTAGGAATTTAACCTGACTGAAGTAATATATATCTCTAGCACAGCGTCTGTACTGATTATGCCCGATCAAGCTGAATAAAGTTGTAGGAGCACCATCTGATGAAAATGTAGACAACTTCATATCTCAAAGTCTTAGGATGTAAAATATGCGAATGGAACAACTATATTTCAACCTTTACAAGATTCTAGAGACATACACTGAAACTTCAAAATACCATAACATTTCAAAGACCTTCAGAAACTATGATACTAAGTTCACCAGAAAACCTCTTCAAGAGAGAATAAACTCTAAAGTATAGATCAATTGCAAATTTGAAATAATCAATGATCATATAAAAATTCCTTTCATAATTTTTATGCTGGCTGAAATAATACCCCATAATTCATCTATTGCACTGTATCTTTGTTCAGTTACACCATCTAGTTCCAATTATTGCAAACTTCCAATTACACTAACACACTACCTGTGGTCTAGTTATATTAATTATGTGAAAGTTGGTGCCGTTTGACAAAGGGAACTCAATATAAACAGCACAAACGAATGGAACTGAAAATTTTGAAGATTATCCGAGTTTCGAAATTATCTTATTGATGATTAGCATTATATAAATTTTCTATTTTTATCAATATGAAGTATCAACTAGATTAAACAATTTGAACATTTGACAACTTATCATATTACTTTTTTACAATCAATTTGTAAAAAGAGTATGTTGCAAGGGTCTAATTACCAACAAGCAAAACACGGGGCATGACCATGACAAATAAACCGTGAGAAGCCCGTGCAAACGAGTTAAAAAGTTAAAATGGTGTTTATACACTGACGGACTCAACTTTGAAGAAACTAACAATATACAAGTAGGAAAAATAAATAAAGCTTCAAATGTGGAAGAATATATCCAATAGTAAATGATCTCAAATTAATCAACATATGATTCTACAAAAATTAAAACTAACCAAAGAGCAGTTTCTTGATGTCACTTTCTCTACGAGCAGCCTCAAGCTGTTCTTCAAAAGACCCAGATTCGTGTTTCGTGATGTTGCGCCCCCCATATCCACTTATTGTTTGAGAAGGCTTTTCATCAACGCCACCATTTGTTATCTTCGGTAACCCTACTCTTGTAAAAAACTTACCACCAGGCCAGAGGACCTGAAAACATGGCCACAGAACATGAAAGATATGCTCATTGAAAACATTTCCAAGTGCAAAAAGAAATCAAAATAATTCTGAACATAGATTTAGCTCAAATATAAGAAATTAATCAAAAAATGGATTTTGGGAAAATTACTGAAACCCTAAAAAGAACAAAAAGCGTTGTGGGTAATCTGTATCTACAAATCTAGGAAGAAATAAATTGTGGGTCAAATTGTGCAAACAACTGCAAACAACATCAAGAGTGAGAAGTGAAGAAACCGAACCTTGAAGAAAGACGAAGACGGAGAAAGACGAAGACTGAAACGAACCTTGAAGAAAGACGAAGACGGAGACGGCGGCGGCTGAGGCCTGAGAGTGAGAACTGAGAAGTGAGAAGTGAGAGTTAGGGTTTGTTTTGTTTACTGAGTGAGAGTGAAATGGATCTGGAAGTGAAGTGAACGTGAAAGTGAGAGAGAGTGAGTGAGAAGTGAGTGAGTGAGTGTGAGAGTCTGTCTGAGAGTGAGAAGAAGTTTTTCTTGGGCCGGGTCGGTTTATAAAAAATCCAACTGCAACTTGTAATTTTCCCGGGCTGCCGGGCTACCCGTAGCCCGAACGGGCTAGCCCGAACGGGTTACGGGTTTTTTCGGGTCGGGCTAAAAAGCCCTGAATTCATTCGGGCTGCAATTTTTAGGCCCAAGCCCTACATTTTTTCCGGGCTTTCGGGCCGGCCCATACGGGCTGGCCCGTTTTGACAGCTCTAAATGAACGTATCGCCAGACAGCAGTTGGTTATTTGACTTGGTAAGGACAAAACCCTTCTTATCTTTTAAATGCACAAATAGTTCATTTTTTTTTCTCAAGTGTAACGACGAAATTCACACAAACCTCAATATAGCATTTGACTATGTCACCTTTTATCTTCAAAGTTGTACTCCCTCCGTCCCAAAATATAAGCAAAAGTTGGTCAACAAAAGTTAATGTATTTGATTCAAAATTTGTACCAAATACATCAACTTATGTTGACTCATTTTTGCTTATATTTTGGGACGGAGTAGTACTTAAAGAGACATTGCACAAATGATTTTAATATTATATAAATTCTTTGATTATTAACTAGCAGGAAATGGTGGATGAATACAACTTATTTGATGAGGAATGCTATTTGAACTTGAACTTGCTTGATGCTAATGAGGAAGATAAGTTCCTTTCACATGAAGCAGATTGTGCATTTTCCTTAGAGGAACAGACACAGACCCTGCAACAATGTTTGACTAAGGAATGCATTTCCTATACTCTTAGCAAGGAAGAAACGGGTTTTGATCGGTGTTCTGAGCTCGACAACATCGCACAAAACTTTTCACAAAACTATTATGCATCTTCATCATCGTCATCCTTTCAAATTCTGTGTTTTGACAATCCAAACCCAACCCAATTTTATGGGTTATCAGCGTCATTGCCACAATTAGGAAATAAAAAAATTTCAACTCAAACCTCAAAAAGATCTTCAAAAAAATCACAAGCAAAGAGGTCTCTAGATCAAGTTCAAGATAATGTTAAGGCTGAAAGAAAGAGAAGAGAGAAACTCACCCAAAGCTTCATTGCTCTTGCAGCTCTCCTTCCTAACCTAATGAAGGTATATTGTACTATTACTTAAATTACCGTACAATATACATTTTTGTATTTTGCATTAATGTATTATATACATTATTGTTATCAATATATGATACAGTTACATGATTATATTAAATTACTTTAATTTTCTTAAATTATATTACCGATGTAAAATCTGTTTATTAGATGGACAAGACTTCAATAATGGTAGATACGATCAAATACATCACAGAACTTAAAGAGCGTTTGGCAATTTTAGAAGAAGAGGGGAAGAAAACAAAGCAAGATCAGTCGATGGTGGTTTCGAACAAACCAGACCTCTGTTGTGAAACTGAAAGTGTTGCTGATGGTACTGCCACCGAATCACTCATCAACGTGGAAGCAAAATCGTCTGGGAAACAGGTCTTGATTCGGATCCAATGCCAAAATCATAACGAATTTCTTGTTAATATCGTTACCGAGATTCAAAATTATCAACTATTTGTCGTCAATAACAATGTTATGGCCCTTGGGGATTCTATCCTCGACATTACCATCATTGCTGAGGTAAAAGATATTCTCTTTACTTCAATGAAAAGGCTTAGAATCGTTTTTCATTATCTCTTTTCTTCTCATTATTGTACAGATTGGTGAAGGCTACAACTTGAGCATAAAGGAACTCGTCCAGAATCTACGCATGGCAGCATTGAAGTTTATGTCGTCATATTAACAAGGCACGAGTGTTTTGATGTGCCTCTTGACATAAGTCTCACTCACACACACAAAATAGAGTGTGTGAATTCACATGAATTTATTTCAATAACAAAGTGTTTTGAGGAGAATGTGTTTTTAGTGTTGGTACGGCATAACTTTTCGGGGACCAAGATTGACTGCAGCCGATTTGTTGCTGCATTCACGTGTTTGTAGCCGTCCGATCAAGTTCAGAGGCCAAGATTTAAGATTAGTATTTTTGAAATTGTAAAATGAAAATTAAATATGCTTTTTTCTAAATTGTTCTATTAAGATCGGACACCAATAATATTGTGATTTTGTGAATGTGTGAAAACCCTCACCGATTAAGTTTGTTAATTTAAAAAAGATTATTTGCCTAACAATTTGAGTGAGAATTAAAAAGAAAAAAAAAACATATAACTGTCACATGAAAATGGTAAACACATGAGAAGATGAGTCATGTGATTCGAGAAAACGGTAGAAATTAGGATTACTGTTGAAGACCTTGTTGAAACTAATTTCTTTTTAACTCTTTTTGTATCTCTTTGTAAAAAAAAACTCTTTGATAGTAGACAAAATCTCTTCTTTTAAAATTCTTAATTTCCTTAACTTTTTTTTATCTTCCAACATCATATATAGGCTATTTCCCTTTATTTTTTAATTAGTTGTTTCACTATCAAACGTGAAGAAGCTCAAAGAGCGTTTTGAAGTTTTGGAAGATCATAACAAAAAAAAAAAAAAAAAGATTCGGTGGTTGGTGTGAACAAACAAGACCACTGTGTTGATCATTTCAAAAAAAAAAAAAGACCACTGTGTTGATGATGGTGATTACTCATCATGTGATGAAAGCATTGAAGGTGCTGCTGTTTCATCCCTACAAGTGGAAGCAAGAGTTTAAGAGAAAGAGATGTTGATTTGGATTCACTGCAGGAAGCACAAGGGACTTTTGGTTCAAAACTTAAAATAATTGCTGAGATTCAAAGCTTTCAATTGCTTGTTGTCAATTGTAGTAGTAAACTTGTAGTGTCTTGTCTTTAGAGATTCTATCCTTGACATCACCATCACTATTCACGTAAAGGACAATCTCTTTTTTTTAGCTACGTTGATTATTCCGGTAAAGGACATTTTTTCAGTTCTTTATAAATTTTTGTTACATCACTCACTACTTTATAACTATTGTTATTATGGTTTTTCTGTGCAAAGTTGCACATGTTAAAAAGTTTAAAATAGTAATTTTGTATTGAAATTTATATATTTTATTTTTTAATTTTTTTTAATAAAAATTTGCTACTTTTAGTTATTTTTACATGTGCAATATTAATATTGCACATGTTATACAAATTCTGGTTATTATTATAATGACAATTATTGTTGTTTGTTATTATTACTATCTTATCTTATAGTAATAAGTATTTTATTTTAGGTTGTTTTCTACTATTTGCTTGATCTATTCATTTTGTTTTCTTTTGATTTTGTCTTTTTTCTCCGATAAATTTATAATTGTATCTAAATGTTCTTATATTATTTTAGGTTATGTTAACTAAGACCAAATACAATGGTATGTTTAATGATGTGTTGAATGATGTAGTGTCGTGTAATGGTGTGTTGAGAGTGTGTTGAATGGTGATGTGGAAGAGGGAAGAGTTGAATTGATTCAACTGTGTTGAATGCCTGCGTCGAGGACACGTGGCAGCTTGCCACTTACTGAAACCAGGCGCGTGTGCAACACGCGCCGACATGGCACGTCACGCGCAGAAGCCGGAGAGAGAAGATGTTGTTTTGGATAAAGGTGGGCACGTGTGAGCTTCTGATTGGCTTGCTGGATTTTTATTATCTTAATAATTTCAACTCAATTATTTCATTGCAAATTAATTTTTAAAAAAAAATTACCAAAATTCATGATTTTTTTTCCTCTATAAATAGAGACTTGGTTCATTTGATTTGGACACAAAAAAAAAACCAAGTTTTTCAGTATCTTAATCTTATTATTATCCTTCTATTAGCTTTCGTTTTGAAGTTTTAAACTTCTTTTTAGTGAAATGGATCCCAATAATAATAATTTCAACACCCAGAATTCTTCTAATTACTCATTTAGCTACCAAAAACCAAACAATTATCAACATCCAAATCAATTTCCAAACCAACGTCCTCAAAACATGCATAATTTTGGTTTTGCACCAAATTTCAACCACTCATCCTTTGTTCCAAACTTTAATCCATATTATGGATCTATGATGGGATATCCATCTCAAACACCCCCGTTTAATGGTTATATGCCAATAGAGAATGAAAACTTTCCGAGTGTTGGTGCACCTGAATTTCCTGAATTTTCAACACAAATAACTCTTTGGTGGCATGACAAGTGCTAATGAAGTCACTCCAAATCCAGAGGATTCAACTCCTAAGAGCAAGAAAGCCCAGCAACCAGCATGGAACACTGAACAAAATTTGGTGCTAATTAGTGGGTGGATTAAATATGGAACAAGCAGTGTTGTCGGGAGAAATCAGAAAGGTGAAACATATTGGGGTAAAATTGCTGAGTATTGTAATGAGCATTGATCATTCGATCATCCGCGCGATGGAGTTGCATGCCAAAACCGTTTTAATTATATGAGCAAAATACTGAATAAATGGATTGGCGCTTATGAAAGCGCTAAGCCTTTGCAAGGAAGCGGTTGGTCGGAGAATGATATTTTGGCAAAAGCGCAGGAATTATACGCAAGTGGAAAATATATTCAATTTACTTTAATGGCAGAATGGCACGCTCTCTGTGTGGTAGCCAAGTAGGAAATATTGGCACAGGAAGTAGTGGATCTAAGAGATCTCACGACAGTGATGCATGTGGCTCAAACTCTGTAGGATCTACTGCTCGTCCAATGGGTAGGGAGGCAGCTAAAAAAAGGGTAAAAAGAAAAGTAAGGAAGCTGCCTTGGAGGTGGTGGATAACGAGTGGGCTGAATTCAAACAATTTAAAGAGAAAGAGCTTGAACGATTGGACAAGATAGCGTCGGTGCAACAGGAGGCTAACCAATTGATGAAAGAAAAGACCAATGCTAAGAAAATGAAAATGTATCTAAAACTAAGTTCCGAGGAGAATCTCGATGATCGGAAGCAAAAGCTATTGGAGATGTTGAGCCAAAAGCTGTTTGGAAATTAATTTTAATCAAGTATTTGTCTGTATTCGGTCAAACTTGTCGGTGGTGTCAATTCTGTAGTGTTTGCTTTAATAATTGTTCGTGACTTTTGGCTGTAGTGTTTGCTTTATTAGTTGTCAGTGATGTCAAGTCTGTAGTGTTTGCTTTAATAATTGGCCGTGACTTTTGGCTTTAATGTATGAGTTATTGTGTTTGAATATTTACCACCCAATTGGAATCTAATCCTTATCTGATAATTAACTCTATACAATAACTTATTTTGAATCCGTCAATGTTCACCACTCAATGTACTTATATGTAGGGACTCATTGATACATACATTGAAGTACCAATATCTCAAATCTCATTCAATCTACTTCCAATATCACAAAAACTATTGATGGATCCATCAGAATATCCTTTTGATATCGCAGCTTACAAACAAAAATGTGAAATGGAAGAAACTTATATCGCCAACCGATTCAGAAAGCGTCGAAACAAAATATTGGAAGATAGTGCACCTCGTAGTAGAAAATATCTCAATAGAGATCATGCAGCGGCAAATCAAAGACTAATTGACGACTACTTTGCCAATGAGCCTACATATGACGATGCAATGTTTCGTCGTCGGTACCGAATGCAAAAACATGTTTTCCTTCGAATCGTTGGGGACCTTTCAAGTAGTGATAACTACTTCACCCAGCGAGTTGATGCAGCCAATAAAGAAGGTATATCACCCTTAGCAAAATGTACCACAACAATGCGAATGTTAGCATATGGTGTGGCAACAGATGCGGTCGATGAATACATCAAAATAGGAGGTACTACAACATTGGAGTGCTTACGTATATTTTGTAAAGGAATCATACGATTGTATGAGCAAGAGTACCTGAGAGCACCAACCCAAGATGATCTACAAAGAATACTACATGTAAGTGAGATGCGGGGGTTCCCAGGGATGATCGGGAGTATTGACTGCATGCACTGGGAGTGGAAAAATTGTCCTAAAGCATGGGAAGGTCAATTTACTAGAGGGGATAAGGGAACCACCACAGTTATTCTTGAAGCAGTTGCATCTCATGATCTATGGATTTGGCATGCCTTTTTTGGATGTCCGGGAACGTTGAACGATATAAACGTTCTAGACCGGTCACCAGTGTTTGATGATGTGGAACAAAGAAAGGCTCCAAGTGTGAAATTCTTTGTGAATCAACGTCCCTATAACATAGCATACTATCTAGCTGATGGTATCTACCCTTCTTATCCAACTTTCGTCAAATCGATTAGACTTCCTCAAAGTGAACCCGATAAGTTATTTGCAAAAGTTCAGGAGGGATGTCGGAAGGACATCGAACGTGCATTTGGAGTGCTTCAAGCTCGATTTAAAATCATCTGTGAACCAGCTCGCTTGTGGGACATAGCTGATTTGGGTATCATCATGAGGTCATGCATCATATTACATAATATGATTGTTGAGGATGAACGAGATTCACATTCTCAACGTTGGACCGATTTTGAGCAATCTGAGGAAAGTGGATCTAGTACACCGCAACCATACTCGACCGAGGTGTTACCCGCTTTTGCAAATCATGTGTGTGCTAGATCCGAGTTGCGTGACACAAATGTTCATCACGAATTGCAAGCAGATCTAGTGAATCACATATGGGCAAAATTTGGAATGTTTAGTGATTGAAGATGATTTGTATCGTAGTAATTAAGTTACTTGTGTGTTGTGTGCTTAGTTTGTTGTATTGCATTTTAAGTTATTTGTGTGCCGTGTGTTTAGTTTATTGTATTAAGAAAATAAAAATAAATTATTTAAATAAATTTTGTTTTTACAAAAACACTAAGAAATAAATTGTTAAGTGTTTATTATTTTAATTTAATTACAATTGATAATTGTAATTTTATGTAATTATAAAAACAAAAATATAAAATTAAATAAGAATATGAAATAAAATGTGGTGGAGTAGAGTGTTGAAGAGGATATTTGTTGAATGAGTGTTGAATTATTATGTGGAAGAGAGAGAAAATGATGTGGAGTGTTGAAAATTGAAAAAGTGTGTGTTGAAGGGGTGTTGAATGTATTAACCATTGTAAATGGTCTAATGTCTTCGAACACTAGTTAAAGAAACAAAAGAAAAATTTTGTATTAAAATGAATACTTTTTATATTTTTAAAAATTTGACTACAAATATTTTAAAAAGTTTTATCATATTTACTTCCTTAACTAATATGTGGTCTCTGCGACTTTAATTAGCATTTTCTTACTCTCTCCGTCCCTTTTTATATGAGTAGTTTACAAAAAAGTTTTGTCCCTAAATATAAGATCATATATGTTGAGTATTTTGAAGTTGGCTGCATGTTTTGGTAATTCAATGTGTTCAAGCAAAGCATCTCCATGTGCTAGAGATGTCTTCAGTTGCAAGAAATCGTATTTGAGGGGGTTCAGAAGCACTTTGGACCTTCAGAAGCTGTTTTGGGCCTTCAGACTCTGAATGGACCTTCAGACGCTGAACAGTGCTTCAGACGCTGAAAATCCTTCAGACGCTCTACAGTGCTTCAGACGCACTATTCATCCGTTGACCCGCGTTGACTTCTTCAGAAGCTGGGTCTTTGTGCATTCTTTCTTTGCGAATCTTTGTGAGATTTATCAAGGATTTATTATGGCTGAAGGTTTCTAGAATGCTGATTTATTTGTTGAAGATCTTATGAAGATTGGCCTCGTGTTTATGCTTAATTATATTTACTGAAGCAATCTTTTCAAGATACATTGCAGAATTATTTGTTTCCTTATTGAGCTATTCATATTTCAGAAACATATCATTTGCAGAAGATTGGCTACAGAATTAAGAGGGCTGCTGAAGTCTATAAAAGGAGATTGCTGCTATTGTTGAAGACTTACGAATGATAATTTAGAAATCAGATAATTGAGTCTTTGTGTTTTAAAAACTTAGGTTTTATTTGTACACCACTCAACTGAGTTGGTTTAGAGTTTATTGAGTTGTAATTCATTCTAAGCCTTTAGGTACGAATGAAGTCTTTGTGTTATTGAAGTGGTTCTTCAAAACTGGGTAGTTATTCAAAAGTTGTTTTGTAACTGGGTTAGTTACTTGAATAGGAAGTTAGTAGTGTTCTAATACTCAAGGTGTTGGGTAGAAATCAAACTAGAAGGAGATTGATTGCTTAGGCTGGGAACAGGGGGTCTGTGTCTTGAGTCTTAAGGATTAATTCCTATAGTGGATTTCCTTCCTAGATTGGTATCCTCCAGACGTAGGTGGCATTTGCACCGAACTGGGTTAACAAATATCTGTGCCTTTTTACTTTTCTGCACTTTTAAATTGCTGCTTTTGATATTTTTGATTGTGCTCTGTTTTGCAATCCATTGTGCCCTGTTTTACGTTTTGTCTAAGTTCCAGCCAGAATTTCAATTGGCATCAGAGCAGGCACCCTGCCTGTGATTGGATGAGCTCCAGGGAAGAGTTTTCTGGCAAGCATGGACAGAGAGGGAGGTTATGTCAACAGACCACCATTACTGGATGGCACAAATTATGAGTACTGGAAATCTAGGATGTGTGCTTTTCTGAAATCCATAGACATCAGGACTTGGAAAGTGTGCTAAAAGGTTGGGATCATCCAGTTGTTTTAGACAAAGATGGGAACAAGACTGAGGTGCTGAAACCAGAAGAAGAGTGGACTAATGCTGAAGATGATCTGGCTCTTGGAAACTCCAAAGCCTTGAATGCCCTATTCAATGGGGTTGATATGAACATGTTCAGATTGATCAAACAGTGTACTGTTGCAAAGGATGCTTAGGAAATACTGAAAACCACTCATGAAGGAACCTCTAAGATCAAGATGTCCAGACTCCAGCTACTCACCACTAAGTTTGAGAATTTGAAGATGATGGAGGATGAACATATTCAGGATTTCTACATGAATGTGCTGGATATGGCAAATTCCTTTGAGTCTCTTGGGGAGAAGATGTCAGATGAGAAGATAGTGAGAAAAATTCTCAGGTCACTTCCCAGAAGGTTTGACATGAAGGTAACTGCTATAGAGGAAGCTCATGACATCACCACCATGAAGGTTGAGGAGCTGATTGGGTCTCTACTGAATTTTGAGACTGCTTTTTGTAAACAGCCTGAGAAGAAAGGGAAAGGAGTAGCATTTGCAGTCAATTCTGAAGCTGATGATCAACAAGAGTCTGATGAGGATGATGGTGATTTATCAGAAGCTCTAGTGTTGCTGGGAAAATAATTCAACAAAATTCTGAAGAAGGTTGACAAAAAAATCCAAAATCAAAGGTCAGAATTTCAGATTCAACAACAAGAAGCAACAAACTGATGTGAAGAAGACCAAGTCTGAGGAGAAAAGTAATCAAGCTAAAGGTGTGCAGTGCTTTACGTGTGAGGTTTATGGACATATCAAGTCAGAATGTCCTACTTTTCTTAAGAAGCAGAAGAAGAAGAAGAAGAGCCTAGCTGTTTCATGGTCTGATGATGATTCTGAAGAAGATGCTGCTAGTGAATCAGCTAAGTGTGATACAAGTCTGATGGTAAAGTTAATATCTCAGAAGTCAGTAGCTAATTCAAATACTGAAGTAGTCTTAGAGTCTGAGACATTTTCAGAGTCTGACTCAGAGTCTGAAGCTTCATCTGTGTCTGAAGCCAGAGTTGCAAAATCCTCATATGATGAACTGGCTGGCAACTACAGGAAGCTATACACCAGAAGTGCAGAAGTTTGCAAGCAAGTTCTGGATCAGAAGGAGACATAATGTCAACTGGAGGCTGAGAAAGGTGAACTTTTAGTGCAGAATTCAGAACTGAAAGAAGAAGTAAGCCAACTAAACTCCCAGCTTGAGAATATGAAAAAGCAGGTCAGAATGATGAACACTGCTACTGATGTGCTGGATGAGATTTTGGAGAATCAAAAACAAGGAAAACAAGCTGGTTTAGGTTTTGTTGATCAGACTCAGAAACCCAAACAGAAGATTCTTGCTAAGAGGTTTGTTCCTGCTACACAATCTTATAATCCTATGATTGGGACATCCAAGATGAAAGCTCAGAAGCAATCTCAGAAGCAACCTCAGATGCTATCTCAGAAGCAACCCCAGAAGTTTAACAGAAACAAGAGAAGAAATCATCCCTGGATCTGTCATCATTGTGGAAAGAAAGGTCATATCAAACCATTCTGCTTTAAACTATATGGCTATCCTGAACATTTTCAGTATAGAAGAGTGGAACCAGCTGCAACCAGAAAAAATGTTCAGAAGGTGTGGAAGCCCAAAGACAAAACTGTTGGCCTTATAGCTCATACCTCTTTGAGAGCCACTTCTAAAGAAGACTGGTACTTTGATAGTGGGTGTTCAAGACACATGACTGGTGTGAAGAAGTTGCTGAGTAATATAAAGCCTTATTCCAGAAGCTATGTGACATTTGGTGATGGAGCAAAAGGTGAGATTCTGGGTATTGGTGACTTAATCAGTGAAGGTTTGCCTAGACTTAATGATGTGTTGTTGGTGAAAGGATTAACTTCTAATCTGATCAGTATTAGCTAGCTTTGTGATCAAGACTTAAAGGTGAATTTCAACAAAGAAGAATGTGTGGTAACTGATCAAGAAAGTAAGGTTCTGATGAGGGGATGCAGATCTAAAGATAACTGTTATTTATGGGTGTCTGAAGAAGAAAGAAGCATGACTTCCTGTCTTATGAGTTCAGAAGAAGAAGTCAGACTCTGGCACCAGAAACTGGGTCATCTGCATCTGAAAGGCATGAAGAAAATCCTGAGTACTGAAGCTATCAGAGGTTTACCTAATCTGAAGATCAATGAGGACAGTGTTTGTGGTGATTGTCAAATTGGAAAACAAACAAGAAAGTCTCATCCCAGATTAGTACACCAGGTAACTACTAAAGTACTAGAACTATTACATATGCAAGTTGAGAGTATTGGAGGAAAGAGATATGCTTTTGTAATGGTTGATGACTATTCAAGATTCACATGGGTTAGCTTTGTTAGAGAGAAGTCTGATACTTTTGAAGTGTTTAAAGAATTGAGCATTCAGTTACAAAGAGAGAAGGACTGTGCATTGTTAGAATCAGAAGTGATCATGGCAAGAAATTTGAAAACAAGAGATTTTCTGAGTTCTGTGCATCTGAAGGAATAAAACATGAGTTTTCTGCACCTATAACACCTCAGCAAAAAGGTGTAGTTGAGAGAAAGAACAGAACTTTAGCAGAATTTGCAAGAGTTATGTTACATGCAAAGAAGCCACCATACATGTTCTGGGCTGAAGCAATGAACACAACATGTTACATACACAATAGAGTAACATTGAAGAAGGGAACATCATCTACTTTATATGAACTATGGAAAGGAAGGAAGCCTACAGTCAAATATTTTCATGTTTTTGGGAGCAGATGTTACATTTTGGCTGATAGAGAAAATAGAAGAAAGCTGGATCCTAAGTCTGATGAAGGTATTTTTCTGGGTTATTCAGTGAACAGCAGAGCTTATAGGGTGTTTAATTCCAGAACCAAGGTTGTGATGGAGTCCATTAATGTTGTGATTGATGATTTGTCTGCTGAGAAAGATAGAGATGAGTCTGAAGTAGTTCCAGAGTCTGAAACATCAGAAGAACAACTGTCAGAAGCAGAAAATCAAGCAGAGTCTGAAGAAGCAGAAATTCATCCAGATCATGTTCCTACTGGCAAAGGACCCTAAATTAGAGTTCAGAAGGATCATCCTAGAGATTTAATTATTGGAAGCCTTGATCAAGGAGTCAGAATAAGAAGATCAGACTCAGTTGCTACTGATTCATGCTTTGTGTCAAAATTTGAACCCAAAAATGTAAAAGGAGCCCTAACTGATGAATTTTGGATTGAAGGCATGCAAGATGAGTTGAATCAATTCAAAAGAAGTGAAGTGTGGGATCTTGTTCCAAGACCTGAAGGTTTAAATGTGATTGGCACTAAGTGGATTTACAAGAACAAAACAGATGAAAATGGTATTGTGGTCAGAAACAAGGCAAGGTTAGTTGCTCAAGGTTATACTCAAGTAGAGGGACTTGATTTTGATGAAACCTTTGCACTTGTGGCCAGATTAGAGTCCATAAGGTTACTGTTGGGAGTATCTTGCATTTTGAAGTTCAAATTGTTTCAGATGGATGTGAAGAGTGCATTTCTGAATGGTTATCTGCAAGAAGAAGTCTATGTTGAACAGCCTAAAGGGTTTGTGGATCCTAAGTTTCCAGATCATGTTTACAAGTTAAAGAAGACTTTGTATGGATTGAAGCAAGCACCTAGAGCATGGTATGAAAGGCTTACTCAATTTCTTGTGATTCAAGGATACAAAAAAGGAGGTTCTGACAAGACTTTGTTTGTGAAAGATGAAGATGGAAGTCTGATGATTGCTCAAATATATGTAGATGATATAGTGTTTGGTGGGATGTCAAAGAAAATGGTTCAGTTGTTTGTTCAGCAGATGCAGTCAGAGTTTGAAATGAGTCTAGTTGGTGAACTTACATATTTTCTTGGTCTGCAAGTCAAGCAAATGGAAGATACAATTTTCATTTCTCAGAGTAAATATGCCAAGAATATTGTGAAGAAATTTGGAATGGAGACTGCCAGCCATAAAAGAACACCTACTGCTACACATCTGAAATTAACTAAAGATGAACAAGGAGTGTCAGTTGATCAAAGCCAATACAGAAGTATGATTGGAAGTTTATTGTACTTAACTGCAAGCAGACCATATATTACTTTTGCTGTTGGAGTATGTGCAAGATATCAAGTTGATCCTAAGATGAGCCATTTAACACAAGTTAAGAGGATCCTGAAGTATGTCAACAGTACAAGTGATTATGGAATCATGTACTCACACAGTTCAAGTTCTGAATTGATGGGATATTGTGATGCTGTCTGGGCTGGAAGTGCAGATGACAGGAAGAACACTTCTGGAGGATGTTTCTTTTTGGGGAACAACTTAATTTCATGGTTCAGCAAGAAACAAAATTGTGTGTCATTGTCTACAGCTGAAGCTGAATATATAGCAGCTGGGAGTAGTTGTTCACAGTTGGTATGGATGAAGCAGATGCTGGAGGAATACAACATATAACAAGGTGTTATGACATTATTCTGTGATAATCTCAGTGCTATAAACATTTCTAAGAACCCCATACAGCACAACAGAACCAAACACATTGATATCAGACATCATTTTATCAGAAATCTTGTGGAGGAAAAGATTGTTCAACTTGAACATGTAGATACTGAGAACCAGATTGCTGATATTTTCACAAAAGCCTTGGATGCCAAACAGTTTGAGAATCTGAGAAGCAAGTTGGGTGTGTCTCTGCATGAGGATTTATAGCAATTACAGCAAGCTGGATGTGAGGAAGATAGAGTACCTGCCAGATTTGCTAATGCTGAGTGTGATCCTGAATCTGAGTCTGATATTCATTCAAGGATTTGTGTTACTTGTTTTGTTTTTATTCCCCATATGAAGACTATGGTTTGTCAAAATTTTGTGGCTAAAAAGGGGGAGAAAATCTTGTGCTTGAGCTGTTCAGAGTGTGTTTCCTCAGAATGTACTGTGTTTCAGAAGCTGACTAGTTTTGTTCAGAATTACAACAGGAGCTGTGCAGATGTGTTTGAGGGGGAGTTTGTGTCTCAGGGGGAGTGCATGATTGTTATATACCTGAGTGTGAAGTGTTTCAGTTTCAGTGTGAAGTGTTTCAGTTTTCAGAAGCCCTTGTCTCAGAATTTTCAGAAGTTCAGAATTAAGGGGGAGTATTGTATGTGTGTTGAGTTGCAGGGGGAGAGTAGTTTTGAAGCTGTGTATGTTGCTGACATGTGATGATCAGTTGTTTAGTGTGTACTTCAGAACATCAGAAGTTGAGTGTATGCTTCATGTTGTGTTTTTGTGATTGGAACTGAAGGGAACTGAAGCTTTTTGTGTTTTTCATGGTTAATCATAGCTGAATCCGCTGCTACAGACTCTGTGCTATGGTTTCTATGTTTGGAATTGTGGAGTTCTTCATTGCTGAGTTACTTGTGTTGATTTGAAGAGCTTGTTATTTGTGAAACATTGATTTTAGCCAAAAATTTGCCAAAGGGGGAGATTGTTGAGTATTTTGAAGTTGGCTGTATGTTTTGGTAAATTCAATGTGTTCAAGCAAAGCATCTCCATGTGCTAGAGAAGTCTTCAGTTGCAAGAAATCGTATTTGAGGGGGTTCAGAAGCACTTTGGACCTTCAGAAGCTGTTTTGGGCCTTCAGACTCTGAATGGACCTTCAGACGCTGAACAGTGCTTCAGACGCTGAAAATCCTTCAGACGCTCTATAGTGCTTCAGATGCACTATTCATCCGTTGACCCGCGTTGACTTCTTCAGAAGCTGGGTCTTTGTGCATTCTTTCTATGCGAATCTTTGTGAGATTTATCAAGGATTTATTATGGCTGAAGGTTTCTAGAATGCTGATTTATTTGTTGAAGATCTTATGAAGATTGGCCTCGTGTTTATGCTTAATTATATTTACTGAAGCAATCTTTTCAAGATACATTGCAGAATTATTTGTTTCCTTATTGAGCTATTCATATTTCAGAAACATATCATTTGCAGAAGATTGGCTACAGAATTAAGAGGGCTGTTGAAGTCTATAAAAGGAGATTGCTGCTATTGTTGAAGACTTACGAATGATAATTTAGAAATCAGATAATTGAGTCTTTGTGTTTTAAAAACTTAGGTTTTATTTGTACACCACTCAACTGAGTTGGTTTAGAGTTTATTGAGTTGTAATTCATTCTAAGCCTTTAGGTACGAATGAAGTCTTTGTGTTATTGAAGTGTTTCTTCAAAACTGGGTAGTTATTCAGAAGTTGTTTTGTAACTGGGTTAGTTACTTGAATAGGAAGTTAGTAGTGTTCTAATACTCAAGGTGTTGGGTAGAAATCAGACTAGAAGGAGATTGATTGCTTAGGCTGGGAACAGGGGGTCTGTGTCTTGAGTCTTAAGGATTAATTCCTATAGTGGATTTCCTTCCTGGATTGGTATCCTCCAGACGTAGGTGGCATTTGGACCGAACTGGGTTAACAAATATCTGTGCTTTTTTACCTTTCTGCACTTTTAAATTGCTGCTTCTGATATTTTTGATTGTGCTCTGTTTTGCAATCCATTGTGCCCTGTTTTACGTTTTGTCTAAGTTCCAGCCAGAATTTCAATATACAAATTTCTAGATGCATTAATTATTCTTTTCCAAATATACCCCTTATAAATACTACCAATTTGTCTTGGTATTTGAAAAGTTAACATTAAATATATATTTAATTAAGGGTAATCTAGTAATAGTCACACACATTTGAGACAACTATATTACTCCAACAACTTTTCTTAATACACGTGATTTTTGTAAACTACTCCTATAAAAAGGGACGGACGGAGTATTCCAGTTTTATATAGGTAGGTGAAGGGTACAACTTGAGCATAAAGGAACTTGTGAAGAACCTACGCATAGCAGCATTGAAGTTTATATCATCATAATAACTTAACATGAACAAAAGTTACAGATTAATTTAAGGTCTTAATTAACCACAACGTATATCCCAAGAAATAATGCTTTCCTTTTCTGTTAATAGCATGTGATATGATATGCTCCAGCGCACATTATTCTTCATAAGATAATATGTTCATCAGTTAAAAAATGATTGATGCCGATTCTTTGTGACATTGTCCCTCTTGTTTTGTGGAGGGATTTGGTAAAATATGTTCCTCTGACACGGTTAAATTAATTAAGTGGAGCTTTAATAATTAAAGCAGGATTAGGAGTTGAAATAGGGATGACATTGATAGCTCTTGATGTATAGTTTTCGATAAGTGTTTTTGGATTTGTTGTTGCAAATTTGTGCAAAACCAACAAAACAATATTTGTACAGCAAATAGAAGTGGCAACAACAACAAACAATCTAAGCACTAATATTCAATCAAGAATAAATTTAACAATCTAAGTTTACAATAAATAATAAAAGAAAAAACAAAAATACATACATGTTTATCCAATTCGATTCAAATTGACCTATATAAACCACAATTTCTACAATGACATTTAGAACAAACTAGTATTAAACTTGTCCATAATATACCAGATAAAATGAATGGTTAGGTTTTACACTCCTACTAAATATCATGATACTCCTCCAACACCTTATCACATCTCCGGCTCCTTATTTCCAGCTCTTGCCTCCAACCCCACCACCAACCGCCAAAATCCGACCACCAACTGCCAAAATCCGAAGTAAGCACAACACAAAACATACATGCACAATGTATATCATAATATCTCTTTAATTTATCTTTTCAATACTATTTATCATGGACAATTTTGTAAAACAACTCATAATATGTCTTTCTCATACAAAATTAATTACATTTCTTAATACGTGTGAAATGGTCAAAACGACTTGGGACGGAGGGTAGTGGTTAATGAGATTCAAGGGGAGAGGTGGGTAGTTCAAATGGCTTGTGTTAAGACAACAAAAGTTAAATGTCATGAGTTCAAACCCGAACGAATCTCACAACTAATTACTATTAATTGTCGTTCAAAAAATATAAATAAAATAATGAGATATTGTTAAGGAGTGTGCGTGTGTGTTAAATAAGTGCATAATTTCATACATTTTAGTGGTTAATGGAGTACTTTAAATAGTTAATGACACAGACAAGTATTCGTGCTACAAAAAACACCCCTCTATTATTTTCTAAATATTTTGACTAAAATATTGACAAAATAATAATAATAATTTTTTAAGGAATTGAAAAATTAATAAGAGTTTAATTATTATGCATTACCAGTGTAAAGTTATTTTATATATGTGTATTATCTAATAATTTGTTGTCATATTAATTAATGAATATGACGATTCATATTTTTTTTCATGTTAATTAATTAATTAATTAATTAATGTGGCAACATCATTGAATGAATATATAAATAGTTTTTTATGAAAGTTGTGTCTAATATTGCTTCGTGCGTAAAAAATTGAATAAATAATCAAGTATTATTAACAAAAAAAAAACTCAATTATTGAGATCGATGCCTTAACATCACATGACTCGTTCCAAATTTCTATATTCTTTGTATGTGACTGCTAATGCTATTATGCATTTTTTTTATGGTTATTAGCGTTAAAATAGGTATTAGCGTGTTTACCTTTTTGTTTTTATTGATGATAAATGATAAAATGATAAAATATAATTAAGTTAAAGTAAAATTGTAAGGAAAAAGTATCGCACAGAAGGTTATTTTTTATAGTGTCCTATTATTTATTTATTTTTTTTTTGTAAAGAATCGCGATATGCATTTGACCTATTCTATGGGGTCATAGCTGATTATTTTTAATATCAATTCGTTAAAAATTACACTCATTTTGATAATTTTTTTTTAACAAGACAAAATGGAATGTACTACAACGAACAAAGCTTTCAACCCATCACAAGGAGTGTTAGGATGGAACACGGTTTACACGGAAAGGAAAAAGAAAAGCTACATGTCAAAACCAAAACATAGCATGAGATTAAGCCACCGTCTATGATAATCAAATGCAAGAGTAATATTTCTTTCAACCACAAAAAAGAGAGGTGCTTAATTTTATCTACTAGTGTTTGCAGCGATTCCTCCTTATTTTTTTATATTATATTATTTCTTTCTTTCCAAATCAACCAAATGCAGGAAAACTAAATTAAGTATAATAGTGAGCATAAACGTTTAGAGTTCCACCAATATGACCAAATTGTAAGAAGTGGTCCGATAACCGAGACATATCAACCGAGTTAATGCCAAGCCAATGTCGAATAATATGTCAAACCCTCCTTAAGTAAGTACAACCCACATACAAATGATCCACTGTTTCCTCCATCCTGCAACCATTGACACAAAGTTGAGAGTATGATTGTCGGATGCCTCGCCGTAATAAATTATCCTAAGAAGGAATCTATTTCCTAAGAAGACACTACACAAAAATAGAGACCTTTAAAGGAACTGATTCATGCCAAATAAGGTCCGACCAAGCTGATTGAACAAGTTGGTCAAAGGAACCGTCGTTATCAATTGATAAACACTGATAACTGTGTAACCTTTGACAGGCTCTAAATTCCAACGCCATTTACTCAATTCTCCAACTTGCAGAACAATATTACGAAGCATCTCACAACACTCCCCTATCAACTCTTACTCCCAAGCCAACAACTCCGCCAATTCCAAATCTCTCCCCTCTCACCCCCCAACCTAAATAAAACATCTCGAGAACGATCACCAAACAATTTTCAATTCAAATAACCGTCTAAATCTGTCGCTCAGAGAAATACCCCCCAACCAAAGATCCGTCTAAAAGGATTCAAATAACAGTTTAGTGATTGATACATTTTTGTTACTAAACTGGAACTCATAAGAGATTTGATAGAGTATATTTAATATCAATTTTCCTTTTCTAATGATACTATAGGAATATATTTATTTTATTAAAGAACATGATATAACAATATATTTAACATATTCTAAGAGATCCGAATATATTCTAAGAGATCCAAATCAGTATATTTAATATCAACTTTCCACAAATCTTTAATTTAAAAATTAGTGACAACTTGGGTACCCATCAATAAAAAGTGGATAAGTTGACACCAATCAAAACTATTTGTTTGTTTTCTATTATTTTTAATGTTATATAAATACATTGTTTTGATTGGACCAACTGAACATGGATAGTATTACCCACTTTTTTTTTTTGACAAGAGTATTACCCACTTTTTAAATAGTGGGTAATAGTATGTCAGGGTACAATTATTTTACAAATGCATCTAAGAGATCCGAATATATTCGTTTTTATTTTTTGACGTGGAGATCCGAATATATTCTAAGAGATCCAAATCAGTATATTTAATATCAACTTTCCAAAAATCTTTAATTTAAAAATTTAATTAGTATAGTATGTTAGGGTACAATTATTTTACAAATGCATCTAAGAGATCCGAATATATATATATATATATATATATATATATATATATATATATATATATATATTTGACGTGGAGATATGAATATATTCTAAGAGATTCAAATCAATATATTTAATATCAACTTTCCACAAATCTTTAATTTTAAAATTTAATTAGTATAGTATGTCAGGGTACAATTATTTTACAAATACATCCAATGATATATGTTGTTACATCAATTAATGAATATAAAAACACATAAATTGTCATATTCATTAACTCGCGTCAACCTATACTACTAATTAAACTCTTAGTTTACTTTAACAAAAATACAAAATTGTTAACCCGAATATCGTGATCAGGTTAGAACATTGATTATTCCACTTATGTGCATGAGTTTTGAATGACATTTATGATTTCAACTATCCAAAAAAAACTGATATAGCAGTATATGCATGATTTGTCATGAATTATGGCTTGATGCCTTTCTCATTGTTATTCCTTGTTTATATATAGAGGTTACAAGGCTATACATATAATTACAGTAAATAATAACAATTAATGAGAACAAATCAATTTCTGATTTGTGTCCTTATTTCTAGGAACAAACTAATAAATAATATAATAAGGAGAACAAGTCAACTTCTTATTCACAACCCCCCTCAAATTGATGCGGCTGGTCAATGAACATCAATTTGCCAACAAGAAACTGATGATGTGGACGCGGAACAACCTTGGTAAGAATATCTGCAATTTGCAACTGAGTACTGACATGAGGAAGAGATATTAGTCGGTCATCGTAGGCGTCACGGATTGATTGACAATCAACTTCGATATGTTTGGTGCGTTCATGAAAAACGGGGTTTGCAACAATTTGGATGGCACTTGTATTGTCAGCAAAAAGTGAGGTTGACTCTGTTTGAGGAAATCCAAGTTAAGCCAAAAGACCACGAAGCCAAATTATTTCTGAACAAGCAGCAGACATGGCACGATACTCAGATTCAGTAGAAGATTTAGAGACTCTCGCTTGTTTCTTACTTTTCCAAGATATCAATGAAGAGCCAATAAACATGCACCAACCAGTGACAGAGCATCAAGTATCAGGGTATCCTGCCCAATCAGCATCGCTATAAGTACTCAACTTAGGAGAATTTTCAATGGAAAAGAATAGGCCACGATGAGAGCTTCCCTAAGTAACAAATTATACGACGAATTGTTGCCAAGTGAAGATGGCGAGGAGAATGCATGAATTGACTTACTTGCTAAACAGCAAAAGATATGTCAAGGCGAATAATAGTCAAATAATTAAGACTGCCCACAAGTTGTCGATACAATAACGGATCAGGCAAGAGATCACCATCATCGCGATGATATTTAACATTAACCTCAAGAGGAGTATCCACTGGATTAACCGATTGGAGACCAGCCATAGAAATCAAATATATGGCATACTTGTGTTGATGGAGAAAGATGCCCTTGGATGTAGAATGAACCTCAAGACCAAGAAAATAATGCAGGTTACCAAGATCTTTCATATGAAAAGAGGCCTGTAACTTTTCTTTAAGTCTCTGAATGGAAGCATTATCAGAACCAGTAATAACCATATCATCAAGATACAAAAGACGCAGGACAATTCATGTAGACGTGCTATGAATAAATAGAGATGAATCATATTGACTCTGATTAAAAGAGAACCCAAGTAGAGTGGAGCGCAATTTTTCATACCATGCTCTAGACGCTTGTTTCAAACCGTATAATGAGCGTTTGAGCTTGCATACACCCTTAGATGACGAGAATAGACCTTGAGGAGGAGTTATATAAATATCTTCAGTTAGGTCACCTTGAAGAAAAGCATTCTTGACATCCATTTGATGAAGATACCACCCATTAGAAGTAGCTATAGAGAGTATCGTGCGAACATTTGTCATTTTGGCAAGCGGTGCAAATGTCTCATCATAATCAATTCCATATTCCTGCTTGTTTCCTAAGGCAACCAATTGAGCCTTGTAACGGTTGAGAGGTCCATTAGAATTCAGTTTTATAGAATACACCCATTTGCAGCCTATGGGTTTGATATCAGGGGGACAAGAGACAATATCCCATGTAAAATTCTCTTGAAGAGCCTGAAGTTCCTCATTCATTGTTTTAATCCAGCGAACATCTTTAACAGCCTGTGAGTAAAAAGTAGGAATGGATATACTAGAGAGTGAGGCACTCAGAGAAGTATGTTTGGAATCATACCTGTTTGGTGAAAATATATTCGGTGCTCAAGATGTTCGACCAGAACGTCTTGGTTTGACTGGTTCAGGATCAGGTGGCGGATCTGTGTCCGGAGGGGCAGTGGGAACTTGTTTTATGCTTTTTCTGACATATGTAAATCCTGGCTTGTAACGTTCTATAGATTGAGGCATAATAGAAAATTTGGGAAGAATAACAATATCATTTATGTCAGGAGAAATAGAATGAAACATGAATTGATTATCAAAAAATGTAACATTCCTCGAAACTCGGAAGCGACGATTAGAGACATCATAACACACAAAGCCCTTATGAGAGTTACTATATCGTGTCACAAATTATGGGGCCTAACTCTATCTATCCAATGTGGGACTAAATCCACCGAGTGTTGGCTGCTAGCACACCCCCTCACGCTTCAGCCCCGCCCAATGGGCCTGAAGCGTGGACGATGCAGGAAGCCCAACGATAGACCCGATAGGCTCTGAAACTATGTTACGGATTATGGCTTGATGCCTTTCCCAATGAAATTACTGCTATTAAACAGGGAGTTCTTGCGGCTCAACATGCGGTTCAAGCAAAGAATGGTGTTGGGGCAAACTTGTCTTGTCAAGTTCATTTGTTGTCTTCATCCTCCACAGGCACAGCGGCCTCGAACTTGCTCCTGGGGCGCCCATTAGTGTTGGGGCTGCCTGCTGCCCCGTTCCCGTTAGTTGGTGTTTCTGAAGAGCCTCAGGATGAGGTGGGGTCTGAATTGAAAAAAAGGAAAAGGATGTTGGCCCTTCAGAATGGTGAAACTTCTTTAGTTGTTAATGGGGATAATGGGAACACTGTAATAGGAACAAGTGTTAGTGATGGGGGGATATTGAAATGTATGTAATTTCTAATCCTTTGTATGATGAATAAAATGTAATGGCAGGTCCTGATGTCCAGGCCTACCAAGGTCAATGAGTCTTATAGCATGGAATTGTTGGGGTTTAGGTAGCCTGAGTGCTCCTGATTTAAAATACCTAGTCTGACACTTCAATCCGGAGCTCCTCTTCTTAATTGAGACATTATTCCACCGAAATAAAATTGAAGAATTATGTTACTTGCTTGGTTATGATTCTTGCATTTCTGTTGACCACACCGGCAGAGGCGGGGGTCTTGCTATTTTCTAGTGCACTTCTTTACATTGTCAACTTGTTGATTTTTCTCCTAATCATATTACTGTTGAAATTATTGATTCTACTCTTGGTACTTGGAGACTCACCGATTACTATGGCTATCCCAATGGGGGTCGTAGAACGGCCGCGTGGAATTTTCTTCGACATCTTTCTCATCAGTATGCAGGTCCTTGGTGTATTTTTGGGGATTTTAATGATCTCCTGGATGCAAGTGAAAAAAGGGGGCGCACCTCTAGGCTCCATTGGTTGATAAATGGTTTTCGGCAGGCTGTTCTTGACTCCGGCTTGTTTGATGTTCCTATTGAGGGTTATCCGTTTACATGGTTTAAAAGTCTCGGCACGCAACGTGCGGTGGAAGAAAGGTTAGACCGTGCCCTTGTAAATAATCTTTAGTTTAATTTCTTTCCTGATGCTATTGTTGAAACTCTTGTTGCTCCTGCTTCTGATCATTATCCAATTCTCCTAAGTCGTACTCCAAGGCCTAGGCCGCACCTCTCTAGGCGCCATTTTCGCTACGAAAATGCGTGGCACTTAGAACCGGGGTTTAAGGAGCTTGTTACTAATTCTTGGCAGGTACAATCTGATAATCTTCTTATTATTCCTAAACTGGCCTCTTGTGCGGAAGATATGTCTATGTGGAGTAAAACGCATTGTCATGCGTTGAAACGCGACGTTGAAAAGTGTCGTAAGGAGTTGCATAATACACAGCTTTAGTCTTCAGGTGAGGAACATGTTCGAATTTTTGAGCTCCGAAAGCGCATGCAGCACCTATTGTCACAGGATGATGCTTATTGGCGACAACGAGCTAAAACTCATTGGTACAGGGATGGTGATCGTAACACAAAATTTTTTCATGCCTCCACAACAGCTAGAAAAAAGGTAAATCGCGTTCTTTCTCTTGATGATGATTCAGGAAATAAAGTCACGGATGAGCAAGGCTTGCGTAACATTGCAAAAGATTATTTTGTGCAAATTTTTCAGAAGCAGCATAGTAATTTTCCTCCTGTTATTGATGCTATTAATCATTCTATTTCTGCTGATGATAATGAGAGACTAACAACCCCTTTCACCAAAGCCGAATTCCGTGATGCTATATTTTCTATGCACCCAGATAAATGTCCAAGTCCTGACGGTTTTAACCCGGGTTTCTACCCGAATTTTTGGCAAACTTGTAGTGATGATATTTTCAAAGAATGTTGTTCTTGGTTAGATACGGGACAATTTCCTCCTGATTTGAATATGACGAATATTGCTCTCATTCCTAAAGGCACCACGCAAAATTCTATGAAGGATTGGCTCCCCATAGCTTTGTGTAATGTTCTTTACAAGCTGATTTCTAAAGTTTTGGCTAATAGGTTGAAAAGTGTTTTGTCTCAGTGCATTTCCGATAATCAATCCGCTTTTGTTCCTGGGCGATCTATCTTGGACAACACCATGGTTGCTATTGAGGTTATTCATTTCATGAAGACTAAGACGAGAGGGAATGATAGGTATGTTGCTTTGAAACTTGATATTAGCAAAGCTTATGACCGTATGGATTAGGACTATTTGCGGGCTGTTATGATTAAGATGGGGTTCAATACTCGGTGGATTCATTGGATGAGCATGTGTGTGGAGTCTGTTGACTATTCTGTCTTGGTTAATAATGAAAAGGTTGGTCCTGTTATCCCTGGTCGCGGACTCCGTCAAGGGGCCCCCTTTCCCCGTATTTATTTATTATTTGTGCAGAAGGTTTATCTTTGCTTATCAGGACAGCCGAGGAACGGGGCGATATCTCAGGTACAAAAATTTGTCGGAGGGCTCCTCCCGTTTCCCATCTTTTATTTGCAGATGATTGCTTTCTTTTCTTTAAAGCAACTGAAGGAGGAGCAACTGTCATGAAGAATATTCTCTCTTTGTATGAGGCTGCGTATGGCCAGGCTATCAGTTTACCTAAATCCGAGATTTACTATAGTCGTAATGTACCAGAACCTTTTCAACAAACTCTCATATATATTCTTGGGGTTCAAGCATTTTTTGGTACAGGTAAATATTTGGGATTACCGTCTATGGTGGGCCGAGATCGCAATGCAACTTTTTCTTATATCAAAGATCGGGTTTGGCAGAAGATTAATTCATGGTGTGGTAAGTGTTTATCTAAAGCAGGACGTGAGATTATGATCAAATCTGTTTTGCAGGCCATACCGTCATATGTCATGAGTATTTTCCAATTACATGCGACACTCATTAACTCGATTGAAAAAATGATGAATTCCTTTTGGTGGGGTCATGGTAGAACTGCATAAAGAGCTATCAACTGGCTCAGTTGGGAGAAGCTAAATGTTCCTAAGGCGCATGGAGGTATGGGTTTCAAGGACCTTTCCGCGTTCAATCTTGCTATGCTGGGCAAACAAGGTTGGAAGTTTCTCACTGACCCTGATTCCTTTGTTACTCGTATTTTCAAGGCAAGGTATTTCCCTTCTGGCACTTACCTCACGACACAGGTTGGACATAATCCTAGCTATGTGTGGCGGAGTGTTCTGCGCGCCCGTTTCATTGTGTGTAATGGTGCTCGCTGGAGCATCGGGTCTGGAGCGTCTATTTCTATCTTGAACGAACCTTGGTTACCCAATGGGGAGTGCATTGATGGTGGCATTACCGGTGCTGTTTTTGTTCAGAATGCTACAATCAATAGCTTGATGAATATTTACGATAAAAGCTGGAACGAGGAGGTAATTCATCAGGTCTTCAGAGTGGATATTGCTGATAAAATTCTCCACACACCTCTCATTTTTTTAGGTACAGGAGGACCGACTTATTTGGAAAGCGGAGAGACATGGGTGTTATTCTGTTCGTAGTGCTTACAGGTTATGTGCTGATGAGTTTATTGATGCTCTGCATCTGAGGCGCCCCGGCCTTTGGGGGGAAATTTGGAAGCTCAAGGTGCCTCCGAAAGTAAGGAATTTGATTTGGCGTATGTGTAGGGGTTGCTTACCGACTCAAGTTCGTTTACTTGATAAAGGCATTCAGTGTCCTACAAACTGTGTAAGTTGTCCCTCTCCTCACGAAGACCTTGCTCATGTATTTTTTGAGTGCCCGTTTGCTGTCCAGGTGTGGCAAATAACAGGCCTGTGGGCGCTGTTCAGCATATTGTTTCCACTAATGATTCAGCTTCTGCTATCATTTTTGTGCTATTGGAAACGTTATCGGCGGAGCTTGCGCAAAGGCCGGTCTCAACGATTTGGAGCATTTGGAAGCACCGTAATCTCAAAATTTGGGAAAATATTATAAAAATGAGTGCTACGGTTGTGGAGTGTGCTCGAAACTTGGTGGCTGATTGGCAAGCAGCTAATTCTCCCATTACAGTTGTTGCCCCCCTCCACCAACCTGCGACTTTGATCACAGGTAACTCTACGACTTCTGTTCCTATCACTGGTTGGCATCATCCTTTGCCCGGGAGATTGAAGTGTAACATTGATGCTGCTTTTTCCTCCCAATTTAACCGTACATGCATTGGTATTTGTATTTGTGACTCTGAGGGTACCTTTATGCTTGCAAAGGTCGTCAGCTACCCTTGTATTTACCCGGTTGATGTCGGCGAAGCTTTGGGTTTACATTCAGCGATGCAATGGTTGAGTGATATGAGTTTTGATAATATTGATTTTGAAACAGACTCAAAGATTACTACTGATGCCTTCCACGCTACCAGAAACGACACGTATGAGTTTGGTTGTATCATCACTTCTTGTCATTCTCTTTTCAGTTCTTTTTTCACTAACTCTAGGGTTGAGTTTGTTAGGCGACAAACCAACGGGGTTGCTCATTATCTTGCCAGAGAAGCCACGTTATTAGCTAGTCCAATTGTTTATTTTGATATACCCGCTTGTATTGAAAACTTATAATTAATGAAATGTTATAAGCGTATTTCCCTAAAAAAAAAAAAACTATACATGTAATTACAGTAAATAATAACAATTAATGAAAACAAATCAATTTCTGATTTGCGTCTTTATTTCTAGGAACAAACTAATAAATATAATAAGGAGGACAAATCAACTTCTTATTCACATTTATATAATGTAAATTTTAATAATTCTCTGATGTTTGTGGTCTGTGTGGACCGTTGCTACGGTCAGTGGAGGAATTGAAAATAAAGAAAACTATAGAACTATTGTCCTATAAAAGATCAAATAATGGGGGCTCCAATTCAGCACAAAGCACTGAAATTACAGAACAGAGAAGTGACTCACTCTTCCTTGTTTGAAGAAGCAACACTTCAGTACAAAAGTGTCATAATGGGGGAAATCAACAACACACCAATGAACGTATCAGAAGAAACCAGCAAATGGCTCCCTGATTTGGTAAGAAAATTAAAAGGCAAATTAACATATTATTGATTATAAGTAAATTTTTAACATATGAATTTTCATTTTTCTTTTTGCAGGAAATGGATGAATATAATTTATTTCCTGATGAATGCAACCTGAACTTCCTTGATGCTAATGAGGAAGAGTTTCTTCCACAAGAACAAACCCATCAACAATATTTGAGTTCAGAGTCCAATTCCACAACTATCACCAACTCATTCACTGATGAAACAACTTTTGACTCTTTTGACTTTGATTTTGAAATTGAGAGACCAACAAAGGAGTTGAAAACAATTGTTAGTGACAACAACATCATTGAAACCATTTCACCAAAACTTTCTCCATCATCATCTAACTCATCTTTACAGTCTCAGATTTTGTCTTTTGACAACCTCCCAAATTCACCTCCTACCAACACCCCCCAGTTTTGTGGACTCACCCCTACCTTAAACTCAAAGTCAAAACAAAATAAAACAGTGTTAGTATCTCCACCCCAAATGAGAAACATTCATGTCTCAACTCAAAATCCTAAAGGGTTATCCAAAAATCAAAACTTGGCAACAAAAACCTCTCAAACCAAAAGGTCTCGAGCCAACGCCGATGACCATATCATGGCTGAGAGAAAGCGAAGAGAGAAACTTAGCCAAAGTTTCATTGCTCTTGCAGCTCTTGTTCCTAACCTGAAGAAGGTACAGTATGCTTTGCAACACTAACACCTCATATTGAAAGTGCCTCCGACATGACATGATATTGACATATATGATTACACTGTAATGCCATTTTTACAAACAATTACTTGTGTCGACATGTGAGTGTCAGTGTCACATTCGATGTATGTGTCCGTGTTTTATAGACAATACGTCAATTTTGATTACTCTGTTAGCTGGATGGCACTTAAATCATTTTTTTCCCTCGTGAATTATTAACATCTTCTAATCAATTGTTTGTAAAAATTTGGTAGATGGACAAAGCTTCTGTATTAGCCGAGTCTATTATATACGTGAAAGAGCTTAAAGAGCGTTTGGAAGTTTTGGAAGAACAGAACAAGAAAACAAAGGTAGAGTCAGTGGTTGTTCTGAAGAAACTAGACCTTCGTATCAATGATGATGATGATGATAACTCATCATGTGATGAGAGTATTGAAGGTGCTACTGGTTCATCCGTACAAGTACAAGCAAGAGTATCAGGGAAAGAGATGCTGATTCGGATTCACTGCCAGAAGCATAAGGGGATTCTGGTGAAAGTCATGGCTGAGATTCAAAGCTTTCAATTGTTTGCTGTGAATAGCAGTGTCTTACCCTTTGGGGATTCCATTGACATTACTATCATTGCTCAGGTAAAGGGAAATCTCTTTTTGGCAAAGTTGTAAAGGACAATCTCTACCTACCTTAATAATTGCCACTAAATATTTTTCTTTTTTTGAAGGGAATGTCACTAAACATTTTTTCACTACTTTTTAAGTATTATTATTTTGTTTGAGGCACTAATTATTATTATTATTATTTTATTAATTACATTTTTGTCTAGGGGGCCAAATGTGTCACTCAGATGACCCACCTCCACCTTTCAAAATCGATGTTGTTTTAGTTTAAAAAATTAGAATAAGTGTTGTTTTATTTTTCTATTGTAGTATTAGTCAAATTTTTTTATTTTTACCATTAAACTTATGTTGTAATACATCACTTGCAATAAATTATAATAGCCAATAATATATATTTTTTTTGAATAAAGCCAATAATTATTTATGATACTTTTAAAAAATAATTACACGTATTCATGAAAGTGAGGGCCTGTTTTATTTAACGCTGTTTTCCATCTGTTTCTTTTTAGGAATTTTGTTTAGGAGTATCTTTTTTTTTCTTTTGATTTTTGTCTTATTTGCCCACGAGTTTTTTAATTGTATTTAAATACTATTGTTATACTTTTGTAGATGGGTGAAGGGTACAACTTGAGCATAAAAGAACTTGTCAAGAACCTACGCATGGCAGCATTAAAGTTTATGTCATCAAAGCATGAATGAACAAGACACTTATGTTGTTGGGGGTGCCATGTGACATAAAAATCACAGACTGAAGTTCTTGATCACATTTAATATGAGTCTGCAGCTGCAACGTAGATACCCAGAATGCAAATCTTTTCTATAAATAGAACAGTGTTCGATCCCTAGAAGATATGTTTAATATATATTGAGGTCGATTCTGTATGATATTGTCCCTCTCTAGTTGAGATCGTACGAATATGTTCATTTCACATGGACTAATTAATAGGAGTTTTACCTTTTAATAGATATTATGAGTTAAAAATGGTTAATATCATCTCCATTTAGTGTCTTTTTCATTTTTTCCATTAGTAAAGAGAAAGACGTAGAGAAATTTTAGAACGATTATAAAATAATATATGGTGGTGGAATCCATTTAGTGGTAAGATTTATTTTTTACATTTTACATTCATCTCTTTTTAAATAAAATCCTCTGTTTCTTTTGAGAAATGAAGATGATCCTTACTCGGTAAAATAGTGGAGGAAGGATTTATCCATTTCTGATAATAAATTGTGATGTCATTTAGAGAAAAAATAAGCACAAAAATATATGGACGATTTCACCACTATTAAGTATTTAATTTTATTTTCTTTTCAAACTTTTTTTTTTGCGTCTTTTATCTTTTCAAATAAAAGAAATAAAGATCTTAAATGGTAGATCACGTTGATGGCTTTAGTAGAGATTAGGAGTTGAATTGATAGCTCTTCTTGTTTCCTTCAATTTCAAAATAATTGACGTATTTGCAACAAGGAATTTATTTTCAATTTGTAAAGTGATATTAATTATATATTCAATAATACTACATGCATCAATCTCCATTCAATATCTCCAACTTTTTATTTATAAAAATGTTTTTTTACTATGATATTGATACGAAGTTTTCATCGCCGCTTAACGGTGAATAATCTCCATCAAGAACCTGTGGGACACACAAGGTGGATTCCCCTATCTTAACCGAATTTTTTTCATATACATGAGACATTATTCCACCTTTGATCACATGCATAAAGAGCTAAAGTCTCTTTTCACTTGGACCACTCGATTGTTGATTATTTATAATAATGTCAAACGCATTAATGCTCTTTTTTTAAGGGAAACATGTTAATACTCTCTCCCTCTCTATATATAAGTCCTCTTTGCCCTTTTTACATTTTTTAAGAATTTTTTTTTTTTGAGTATTCTGGATACAATAGTAAAATGTGAACTAGTGTCCCCAGAATACTAGTTAAGGATCTTAAATGGTAACCACTGAAGGACCTAAATTGAAATATGAATAGTACGTCGTTGAGTCATAAATAGAAATACGAATCACGTGCTCACACGTGGCATCCTCAAGAGAAAAATGAAAAACTACTCCACAGAATGATTTTACACGGATGTGAACATCCCAGCTAGATTGCTCTTAAAATAAAATTATGACCTGTCTCTTAGTTCCATATTGTTGAAAATTCACACATCGTAGTAGTTGCAAGAGGATTTTAGAAACTTAATATAAAATTATGATTTCTGTTTACATTTTTTTTTTTTTAAAGATGATTTCTGTTTACATTAGAATTCAAGTCAAACGAGATCCACCAACTAAAGCTAAAAATACACGACTCAATGAATTCTTTATTTTTTATAATCTTTGTTATGAAATAAAAGAACATGATTAGAATATAGAAGATAAGAGTCTCAGTTGGTATTTACATGGCAATAGATTCTCCGCTTGTTTATCTTAGAGAGTGAATTTTAAGCAATTAGTTACTTAGAAAAAAAAGAATATAGAAAATTAGATATAAATAATAATGATAATAATAATAATATTGATGATGAGAAATATTTATATTATTCTATTCAAATACCCTCTTTCGATATAATGTGTTCTAATTTTTTCTGACTCAAATATGTGTAAATACAATATTCTTAAAAGTCATTTATTTATTTCTCAGACTTACTACCGGTAACAATATTTGAGTTTATTTGAGGGGGTAACAATATTTTGATAAGAATGAAAAAGATATTGGTCTAAACGTTATGCAATTAATGAATTTTAAACACCTTTTTGTCAAAAACATATATTTTAAAACACCTAAATTTTTAAAATCATAGAACTCGACTTTTGTTATATGAATTTTTTTTATCATGTACAAGTTTGCACATGTTAAACTTACGCATATTAAGAAGTTTAAAATAATAAATTTGTATCGGAACTTTTGTATTTTATATTAAATATACAAATTTTGTTATACTTTTAGTTGATTTTGTTAATATATATTTTTTATATTTTCAATAAAAAGAAATGGAGTATTTATATTGTTTTATGTACACGTGTCACTCCCTTGTTAATTTTATTTTACTCTGTTTTATATTTTCTTAAATTTATTTTCTATTTAGCATAAAAATATCACCAAATTATCTTTGGATCCAAATTTTTAAATAATGTTTAATTAGTTATCACTTCTTATCTTTTAGCATCATAATTGAATTTAAATTTTAACAATAAAATAATTTAATTCAATAAGTTTAATTTTTTTTTTGAAATATTATGTTTTTTTGTTTTGAAGAAGTCAAACTAGACATCGGAATTGAAATCGGAGAGAATCAAACCTAGGACCTTGAGAAAAGCATACTTCAAGGTCTCAAGCTAACACCTATTTTATGATTTTTTTTAATTTATTATGCACATGTGCTACAACAATTTATAATTAAAATAGTTATTTTTATGTAGTAAATAGCTCAACAAATGACATCTAAATTATTATTATAAACTCTGAGTACGAATATCATTACTTCCATGTTTGCATCCATTTATTAAATGTGCTAAAATATCAATATATTTTATCTGTCTGCAGGAGTTAACCTACCCACTTTACGCACATGGCGGGTTTTATCTTTGCACATCAACTTCTATTTTTTGTTATCCCTAATAATTGCTACATCACTAAAAAATTGTAAAGGTCTATAATGAGCCTTTCTTCTGGCTCAAATGAACTATAATGAGCTTTAACTTTTTATCAGTTAAATTGTGATTTAATTTTTTGACAAAGGCTCAACCTTTCTTCTGCATCAGGTAACCCAAAATGAAACTCAACATGCGATCAATTAAAATAGAGCAAATTACACTTTCATCCCCTAAAAGAAGTTTGAATTACACTTTCCTCCCCTCTTAAGTTAAATATACACTCCCCTCCCTTGAAAAATAAAACTTATACTCCCCTCCCCCGTGAGATGCTTGAATTACAACTCTCTCCCTTAATAATTAAATATGCACTACACTTTAATCTACTTTAACATAAATAAATATTTTTACGATATCTACAAATTCAAAAACACCATTTAAGAAGGAAAAAAAATCATTTCTTTGTAATTTAAATGTCAATGATGATTACATTTAAATATTTTGTTATTAATTTTATTACTTAGAATAAAAAATACATTTTTAAATAATCATATTTTATCGACTTTAGTAATTTTTCACTCATTTTAATTTTATTTTGTGTTGTTTTATATTTTATAATTTTTAATAGGGTTTAAAATTAGATGTTAATGAAATTGTGAATAAAAAATAGAGAAAAATATGAATTTGAATTTTGATTATATTAAAGTGGACCCACAATACTATTTTTTTCGAAGAGTTTGTTAGATTAGTAGAAATAAAAAAAACTTATTAAGAGAGAAAATTGCAGATTTTAACATAAGAGGGGAAGAGAATATGTAATTCAAGCTTCTTTCATGGGAGGAGATTGAAATGTTTTCTAATATGTTTTGCATAAGAGATGAGGAGAGTGTATATTTTAACATAAGAGGGGAGGAGAGTGTAATTCAAGCATCTTTCAAGGGAGAGGAGTGTAATTTATTTATTAAAATATGGTCAGATCATTTTATAACATAGGTTCAACCTTTTTTATGAATCAGATGAACTATAGCGAGCCTTCACTTGCGATTACTCAACCGTTGTTAGTTTATTTTCTTACAAAGGTTTGAGCTTTCTTATGAATTGGATTAACTATTATGTGACTTAACTCGTTATCGATCGAACTGTTGTTAGTTATTTTCTGTCAATGGTTTGACCTTACTTGTATATCAGATGAACTATAATGAGACTTAACCCATGATTAGTCGAAATGTGGCTTATTCCTTTTTTGACAATGATTTGAAATTTATTTTTGAATGTATGAGCTACAATGAGACTTAAATAGAGATCAGTCAAACTGTGGTTATCACATTGACCGAAAAAGGTTCGACTTCTCCTGAATTGAATGATATATTTTAAAAATTGTTAAGGAATATATTTTGTATATATTGTAATGAAATAATTATTTTTTATTTTTATCATATCTAATTTTTTTTAAATATATTTATTCCATTTTATAAATACACATGTCTTTCCTATCATGATTTTATTTAATTTTCTCTTATACTATACTACTAATAATTGCTAGTATCTTTCAAAAAAATTGCTAGTATCTTATTTTCTTTCCTTTATCTTTCTTTCATCAATCCAAAAAAAAAATGTAAAGAAAGTAGAGACTAAGTTGTATTGTTTATATTTCTGGGGAAATAAAAGTGAATTATATATTTTTTAGAGACTAAATTATGTCTTATAATTTTTCTCAGGAACTAAAATGAGTCTTCGTTTTTTTTAACTTCTCAAAAAAAATATTTGTTTAGGTTATTAGCATTTAGTCATCTTATAAATAAAATAAAGGCAAAATTATATTTTTAGTCCCCCAACTTAATTTCATGTAACGTTTCAGTCCATTATATTTTTTCCCAATTTAATCCTTTATCTTTTTAAACGTTAACATTGTTATCTTTTTTGTAAAAAAAATCATAAATTCATTAAAAAAAACTCAAATGTTCATCAATAAATCCAGATCTTCATCAAAGACCCAAAATCTAAAAGAAAACGAAAAATTCAGATGAATGCATAAAAAAGCCAAAACTCAATCAACTTAACCATAACCCCATCGACATCAAATCCCCAAACAAAAAAACTCCAATCCTCATTATCTTCACCAATTTGATGTTGTTGGAGTTTATTTTCAAACACATTCATACAAACATGAGATTTGTATTCATTGAATGTGCTACGATTGAATTGTGTGAAAACATAATATTATAGCTAAATGGAAGATTCTTATTCAAAAGGGTTGTTTAGAGTTATCACACATGCAACATAATACGCAATTTGTCATTTTTGTGCTTCATGTAAGATAATTAATCCCTTGAATTCCTTTGAACACAAACTCATCAAACCAAACATGTGAGTGAGAGTTTAATTGGGATAAAATTGCAATCTTTGGAAAACAATCAAAAGTACGTTTCAGATTTCAATGGACAATAAATTGAATGGGTTTTGAAAAAGTGGATTCCAACACCAAATTGGAGAAGATTGAGTTTTTTTTTTTTTTTTGGGGGGGGGGGGGGGGGGGGGGGTGGGTATTTGGTGTTGTTGAGAGTCATAGTTAAGTTGATTGATGATCTGGATATTTTACAAATTAATATAATTTATAGGTTTTTATGAACAATATGAGTTTATTGATGAAAATATGAACTTTTTGATGAGTTTTCTGAATTTTTGTTAAAAAGGACACCAATGTTAACATTTAAAAGATAAAGGATTAAATTGGGAAAAAAAAGATAAAGGACTGAAACGTTACCTGAAATTAAGTTAAGGGACTAAAAATATAATTTTGCCTAAAGTAAAATAATGTTTAGACTAATATTGATAGCTACAAGCATATGATAATATATAATAATCTAATTAATAAAAAAATCTTATTGATGTCGGAAAAAATAACGTTTTGGAATGTTTTTTTTTTTCTTTTTCGGATCCAAGCTTAAAATAACAACAAGACATGGTGTAAAAAAATTTGTAGAAAAATAAAAATTTGAAACAAAAAACAGTAAAGAAAAAAGAACAATAGTTGTCTAAACAATTGAAATGTGGATATAAAATATCTCATTAAATTTTTTGATTGGAAAGATAAAAGCACATTAATTGAATATGGGTAAAGATGCAAATAACAAAAATTCTATGTAAAAAATCTTTCCATGTTTGATTTATTTAAAAGAGTACACATTGCTCAATTTGATTGGTGGATATCATGAGGGGTAAATTACCCCCAAATCATAAGGGGTAACGTATGCCTCACCCGATACGATGCAATAAAGATTTATTGTTTTGAAAATGCGAATCTTAGTCCACTAATGTGAAACTCTTAACTAACTCAACTTCTAAACAACTTAGCCACTAATTTGAATTATTATATCACAATAGTTCAAATTTCGACCTCTGCGTATTACAATATGTCTTTATTAACTGAGTTATGTTCACGAAAACTATATCTATCGTTATTATATCATATCCTAATTTTTCTAAGCAATGATAAATCATAGTATTGGGTATGTATCGTATTAGATACTCATATGTTTGAATCAAACAATCATTTTTTGTGTATAAAAGAATGATAGATTTTTCTCATACAATTGTATCATAAATAGAATCTTCGATCCTAGTAGATGTCTCAGTCTCTTACGGTTTAGATCCTTTGAGTCTAATATGAGACTATCCTTCAAGCTCAAGATAAAGCCATGCCTCCCTATCCCTACTTACACACTACCATAATAGAACTAAAGTTAAAATTGTTATGTTAGCAAACTCTGAAATACCAAATTGAGTAACACGTGACGTGATAGTATGATCCCTCACTAATTTCCAAATCCATCTGTCCTCACATCCAAAAATATGCCGATCGAAAAAACTTGTCATAAATTCCTAATGTGGGGTGCTGTTTATATAAAGGCAAACGAAATAACTTATTCTTTTCTAGACTAGACTAGATTGTGCTATTCAGCTAGAGCCAGGGGGAGGTAATAAATTTCATTTTCTCTTAGAATGTATCAATGACATAGTATTTTCCTAATATCAAATCATATGACCAATTTTTCATTTCTTTCAGCATCATTGATTCTTGGCTTGCTTGAAAATTACAAGCATATGACTTCAATGGAGGAATCATGGACTAATTGGTTGTGTGATATGGTAAACTCATATTCCACAAAATAAATTTTTCTTCAAATTAACATTAATAACATTATGCTTCCCCTAAAAAAAATATTATGCTCTATATGCTTAGAAGTTTTTGAGAATAAATTATTTTGTTCAACTTACCCTATATTTTTCCAGGAACCAAATGATTACAGTTTCATCAACCAATCAAGCATAAACGCAGAACACCTCTCACAAAAAACAGCTTCATATGTTCTTTCGTTTGAAAACGAGAATCCACCACCAATAAAGGTTGCACCAGCCTTGAAGCCAAAAACCAAAGTTGTGAACTCAAAAAATGGACCAAGATGTGTAAAGAATCAGGAGAGCAACAAGAAGAACGGTTCATTTTCCAAATCTACAACTCATCACACACCAGATCATATAATTGCTGAGAGAATAAGGAGGGAAAAGATTAGCCAACAGTTCATAGCTCTTTCAGCCCTTATTCCAAACCTCAAAAAGGTTCAATTTTTTTTTTTAATTTTATACAAATTTGACTCAAACACCTATAAAAGTTTGTATACATGGTAGTATATTTTTGTGGGTTACTAATATGATTCAATTCATATACAATTTTATTACTAAGTTTTTTTTAAGATTTAATTTATATTCATTCATAATGTAAAGATTTTGTAAATTGTTAGTCAATCGGATCAATCATAATCATTTGATAATTAAAAAAATTTGACTTTCATTATATTTTTTAAGAAATCAAATATAAAAGTATTAAATTGAAAGTTTTGCATTCAACTTTTTAAAAACTATAAAAAGTTCTGCATTTAATTTTCTTTCTTTATTGAGCACTTGTTAACATAACAGTTAAATGGTGATTTCTGATTGGTTTACACGGATAAAGAGATTAAAACAGATAGCGCATCAACTTTTGTTACATTGTCGATCGATTCTAATCACATCATTAGAAGCATTGACTTTATTCATAATTACTTCTAAAATCACACCACACATGTGATTGATTGTGATTTAATAGCGTTCAAAAATTGACGCCGTATCAAAACTAAACTATGCTAATAATGTACTCCATATGTTTGTAGATGGACAAGGCCTCAGTGTTGGGTGATGCTATAAAGTATGTGAAGGAGCTTAAGGAACAAGTAAAACTGTTGGAGGAGCATAGCAAAAGCAAAAGCAAAAGGTTAGAACCAGTTGTGGTTGTGACTGCGGATGAAGATGTTTCCGACACTTCCTCAAATTCATCAAAAACAAATCTGTCACTGCCTGAAGTTAAAGCTAGTTTGTCGGGGAAGAATGTGCTGATTCGAATCCTCTGTGAGAAAGATAAGGCAGTGATGGTGAATGTATATAGAGAAATAGAGAAACTTCATCTCTTAGTTATCAATGCTAGTTCGTTTTCATTTGGTTCCTCTGCTCTGGCCATAACCATCATCGCCCAGGTACATTTTTAATTAAGGAGTATGCTATGGTTATGATAATGATACTACTTTCTATAAATAAAAATGTCATAAAATCTCCTTAGTAGGAGAGGGATATGGATTCCCTTCAGTTGGATTGCATCCATTCATGATGTTCACATATTTGTGGTTGTTTGATTAAAATTTTAACTCGATTTTGGATTTTACAAAAATCAAAATATATGTATTTTTTAACGGTCCGATCTTGATGGACCGTTCATTGATGTGTTGACTACGAATATAAAAATTGTGAGAGATAGAAATTAATTTCTTAGCGGGAGAAACCTTTAGTCGTAATTAAAAATTGTTGACCAACATAATGACTAATGACTTATGTACCTAATGCATTAAAGTTTTTGGTTAAAATGTAGTGTCAAATTGGCTTGGTTGCTCAAAGTTCAATGTGATATTACTTAGTGTTTTTAATCTCTTGTAAAGATCCAATAACTGTATCGGGGTTAATAGTTCAATTGACTCTTTATATCAATTATTTTTACAAAGTGTCGTGGTCAATTGATCTGTCCCGTTGATGTTGTATTAACGTTGTTGCAGATGAATGTGAATGAAAAAGTTTTAGTTTGCAAGGAAATCATATACCTAAATGAGTGGATGAACTCACACTTGAAGAAGAGATTGTCAAGTGTGAGTAGAAATTTTACAATGAATGAAAAAATGGATTTGAACATCACAAAAGTTAGAGGACACATATACTCAATTTATTAATGTTTTGGGTAAAAATGTTGTGTTTAATTCTAGTTGTGTGTTTGTTCAAAGTCCAATGTAACGATTTTTTGGTAGCACTCCCCTCATGACCAAACATTGAAATAAGAGTCAAGTATCACTAAATGTGAATGATTCCTTGTATTGTGTCTATGACAATGTTGTATGTGGGTCAACGTCAATATAAGTGTATTTGGATGGAAAAAACTTCAGCTTACATGTGGGGGCAATCACAAATGAATACATAGATGATATATAAGTGAGAAAATTTATATATCTCCAATGTATTAAGGCTTTTGGGTAAGTATTATGTTTAAATCAATTGTGTGGTTGTTCAAAACTCTATATCATAATATGATATTTTAGCATTCCCTTCATGACCCAACAAGAACTTTCTTCATTCAATAGTTTTTAACTCATAAGAAATAAAATCCCAAGTATCTTGTGCATTACTCCCAAGTTAATTATTACTTTTTCAATGGTATCATCTAATTAATATTAGATGAACTATTGTCAACTCAATATATTTTACCAAACAATTTATGGTAATGGTAATGGTGGTAAGTACACAAATATAAATAATATGGGAAAAGAGAGCAATATCTCATCATTTGGTGTGTAAATTTTTTAAAAGAGAATAAATTAAATTTAACCATCCACTTTGATCAAGTAATTGAAGTCACTATGGACTCAGAATTGACGTAGTTTGTGTGTTTGTGGTGTTTGGCAGATGGAGAATGAATTGAACATGAGCGTCCAGAAACTGGCAAAAAAACTGAGAGTTGGACTGGTGCAATTGAATTAGATTGTTGCGTGTGTGTGTGTGTGTGTAAGATGAGATCATGAATTCAGTGATAAGTTGCGACGTGGGAAGAGGAAATCATGTACTGCAATAATAGCAGCATGGTTTGGTTTTATTATACAAAATGCGTATATGTATTTTTTGAGGAAAAAAATGGGTAGTATGTACTAGAAGTATTGTGACTAAATGACTATATAAACCCTCTAAAAATATAACATTTTTTTAAGGAAATTTTTTGACTATATAAACAAAAATTGGATAATATATTTTCAAATAAAATATAAATAAGAATAAATAAATTTTAGATCAACAAAATTTATTAATTTTTATTTTAGTATATTCAATAATTTTTTAATAGGACTTGCTAGCATATACCCTTAAAGAATAAAAAATGTTAACTAGTACCCCATGGGCACTAGTTAAGGACCTTAAATAGTAATTTTTTTATCAAAATTTGTGTAATCAGTGCATTGGAAATTGAAAACTTTGACATTTTTAAAGAATAATTACTTAATTTAGAATGCTTAAAGAGTGCTTCAGGGACACTCGTTAACAAGACCCTTAAAGAATTAGGGATTGAGGATTGTCTGTTGTCGTAATTTGACATATTTACGCAATCAACATATTTGTGATAGTTGGACTAAAATCAGATGGTCAATATTTCAAACTTGATATTTTTATTTTAAGAAAAATCTTTATAAAATTTAATTATATAAACGTAAAATTTGAATAATGTTACACTGCTCAATTTTTTTTCAGGTACAAATTTCTTAAAATTCACTGTTTGATTGAAGTTCATAATATATAAATTATTTATGCAAAATTTAACACTAAAATAAAACTATTTGATATTTCATTAAGATGAAAAAAAATCAACGTATTAAAATTTTTCATGAAACAATGTTAACATGTACACATTTTAATGACATTAATTTAAAATGTGTACTACCTTCGTCCCTATATATAAGACTTTTTTGTCAAAATCACGGAAATTAAGAAAGTTAATATTTGTTCTTTCAAAAAAAATAGTTAATATTTGTATTAAAGTTGTTTGTAATCATTATTGTTTTTACAATTTTATCCTTTGAAAGAAAGAGTTAATTTATGTTTTAAACATGTTATTTATTGCTGATTGAATAAAAAGATGTATAATCAATAGAGGTTGTTCCTGCTAGGAGGATCACAGTACCAATCCCCTGAGCGGTGCTAGTACTCAAGAGCTTGGCTAGGGTTTTTTCTCTGCATAAATGGATGTGATCACCGTCATGGGACGTTCCGACCCCTTTTATACCTCCCTTGACCTAGGGGAGTAGGGGCGACCTTTCCGGGATTCCCAAGCCACCTGGTGCTGCGACTTGGTTCGTCTCCCTGAGGATCTCGACACACAATGAGAATGTGGGGAAGACTTAGTAGACGGGCCGTTGAGTTCGGGTTTCATCGTGGGGAGCCCGCTCCGGATGCGTTATTGGGGCCCTCCTTCTTTCCGTGTTGTTCCAGCGGGACCCTGACTTCACCCACGTGGCGAACACGTGGGGAGTGGGCTCCAGCTTACTAGGGGAGGCTGCCACGTGTCCTTTGAGGAATAGGATGACGGTACACAGCCCCACAAGCACGAGGCTCAAAGAGGCGAAGTGATTGATGCAATGTTGCCACACCGATGTCGCCATGAAGTTGGCGGTACACAGCCCCCCAAGCACGAGGCTCAAAGAGGTGAAGTGATTGATGCAATGTCGCCACACCGATGTCGCCAAAAAATTGGCGGTACACAGCCCCCAAGCACGAGGCTCAGATAGGCGAAGTGATTGATGCAATGTTACCACACCGATGTCGCCAAGAAGTTGGCGGTTCACAGCCCCCCAAGCATGAGGCTCAAAGAGGCGAAGTGATTAATGTCGCCACACCGATGTCGCCAAGAAGTTGGCGGTACACAGCCCCTAAGCACGAGGGTCAGAGAGGCGAAGCGATTGATGCAATGTCGCCACACTGATGTCGCCAAGAAGTTGGCGGTACACATCGATGTCGCCAAGGAGTTGGCGGTAACAAAAGCATTCAACTTCGCCCACTTCTATTTCGCCTTTTATTCGACTTGAACTCTTAATCTTGGTCCAACGTTGTTCCGTTTAATGATAACGCCTTTGAGTAAGCGACCCACGGGACATGGCGACCTCAGTGATTTGATTTTCATACAGTTGTTCTTATCACGAGATTTCAACACCCTAGATGGGGATTATACGGCTATGCCACTCTATGATTTATAGCAGGCGAGAGCTTAGGTGGAGTGTCTTCCCTTCAAGCATTGTCTCTGGCCTGAGCTCCTTTGCGCTACTTTGACGGGCCATTTTTAAAGAACATGTATCTAGTTTAGGCCACCTATGTCGCGATGTTTTTAACATGATTAGGGAACTTAGCGGAATTTGAACCAAGTTTTTATTTGTTAAAGGCTGAAAGTCCCTTTACCGTAATAGATCATCGCCCTTTAGTGATAGGTCTAAATGGTAGGCCACTGTGGGAAAACATGTACCAAGTCTAGGGAACTTAGTGGAATTTTGACCAAGTTTTTATTTAAATAATAGGTCTTAGCGCCACAGGGGTCTTATCGCCTTAAGTTGTAGGACTTAGCGCCACAGGGGTCTTATCGCCTTAAGTTGTAGGTCTTAGCGCCACAGGGGTCTTCTCGCCTTTAAGTTGTAGGTCTTAGCGCCACAGGGGTCTTATCGTCTTTAAGTTGTAGGTCTTAGCGCCACAGGGGTCTTATCACCTTTAAGTTGTAGGTCTTAGAGCCACAGGGGTCTTATCGCCTTTAAGTTGTAGGTCTTAGCGCCACAGAGGTCTTATCGCCTTTAAACGCATCCAGTCAAAATAAATAAAGTAAATACGCATATATTAGAACTGAGGCGCCTCGTTAAAATCCTGCAAAACAAATCTGAAAAGATCGAAAAAGGTTAGAATAAGGTTGAAAAAGGTTAGAATAACTTTGCATTTCCTCTTCATGTTCTTAATGGCGGGACCGTTGCTTCCATATGCATTTCTTTTTTCACATTTTAATTTTGGCGTGCTGGTTGGTGAGCTTTATTTTAATCTCGGACTTGACGAGCTTGTTTGCATCGTGGACATGATTTATCTCGCCAAGTCAATTGCTCATCGAACCTCACGCCGCTCTCGTTGAAGTCCTCGTCCGACCTTGTTTTGTATAATTATCCTTACAAAGATATTAATATACATACTTGAACAAGTTATGTTAGCTACTTTTAACTCAATTTTCAATGCCCTATAATATCATAAATACAGTATATATATGAAAACGTAGAGAAATAGAGCATATGATTCATGTTTCAAAAAGTGACGGAACACACAATATACTAAGAGAAATAGAGCATGCGATTCATGTTTCGAAAAGTGACGGAACACACAATATACTAATAATATTGTTAAAATTAATTAGTCCTTCTCAATCATGCTTGCTCCACAGAAAATATATATTAAGAACAAACAACAATACAAACCGGACAAAATGGAATAGACCAACAAGCAACAAGCAATTCTTAATTTGGAATTGAAACAAAGGCGCATCAATACGGGAGTCAAATGGAATTGAGTAATAACATTGCAGCACCAATTACACTCGGCAATAAAGGATTTTAATTTGAAATAATACTCTAATTTTATGATTTTGTTTGTTTTAAAAATCACGTGTTCCATTTCCATAATCCAATTTTTGATTTTTTTTAATTTGATAATTACACGCCTGGCTTTTTCTTTTATTTTTTAATTCATAATTACACAGTTGGCTGCCAAATCAGTTAAGTGACTTGCCACATATGCGTTGACTTGGTCAAAATCAGCCTTTCGCAAAAGGGGCAAAAGTTAGGGGTCTAATAATCCATTTTTTTTAATAGGGGGCCAAAATCGCAACTTTTTAAAACATAGGGGGTCAAAAGTGCATTTAAGCCTATAAATTATGGTCTATTGTGTTAAGCACTAGTCAATTGATGAATATGTGTGATTGGGCTATTGTTTCTAAATGGACCGTGATGGGTTGACCCATTTAGCTAAGCTCAATGAGAGGTCCCTGCCCTCAACCGTTTAGCTATTTAAACGTCATCTCATCAGACGGTTAAGCATTCTGAATAGTATTCTAAAACAAAAACCTAAACAGCGATGAGGGTGGTTATCCCTCTCATAATTGTTGATGGCTGTCCTTCGTGAACCTAAATATGAAGGTACACAATTTCTTATTCCTTCTTTGTTACTAATTATATGCTATAATTTGTATCTATTGATCTATGGCTAGGTATTAAAATTCTTCAATTGGTATCAGAGCCAAATAGATACAATTTATGGCTATTGTTTTTGAATTGTAACTTTGATCATTCTTGTGATTTTTTTGGTATCGTATAATCATGTTATTGTTAAATTAAATAATCATAGCATGAATCTAAATACTTATCTGCTATTATTCTTGATCATATGCATAAATTGTTAAACATTAATCGTTGTTAAACAATATTTCCATTTTCTCTTCTTTTTACTATCGTTTTGGCAATAATCCTGACATCATATATGATGTCGTCTAATAATCCAAATAAATTGTTGTTTTAAATTCTATCCGTGAAAAACCCTATTTTTCAATATGGAAATTTTATTATTCAATTCAAGAAATCAATATGTGCAAACTCTCTGATTTTTAATCCCTGTCAAAACGCACATAGAAATAATGCATACTGTGTCCTGTATACAAAGATCTAAACGAGTAAATTGGGGGTTTTTTTCTGCAAACGGGTGAAGAAGAAACCATAATAAAAAAAAATCTATGCCCACTCGCGGCTGTAGTAAAATTCCAATTTTTATTTTCTTTTACCAAAATAATAATAATTTAATATTATGAATATTTTGCTAAATTTTTTGAATTTGTTTTGACACCCAAAGATATATTATGTAATTTTATACGGGATAATTGAATTATATTCTAAGATAGTATATTCTCACATTTGTTGTGTAAAAATTTTATGAACATTCCCTAATCTTATATGACACATCGGATAAATCTCACTCTCAAAATCATGTGTGAATGAGGAATTGTTTATCCCTTAATTAACTTGTAAATATTATATTATTTTGGGATAAAAATATAATTTCTTTTACACCCAAGATATTCATAAGAAGATTTGATTTATTCTATGCCCTTAATTTCTGGGATTTAAATTACTTTATAAAATCTCTAAATATTTGATGTAAATTAATATGAGAATCGTATACCCTTTTAAACCATATATTCTTTAAATTTGAGCCTAAACTAATTTGAAAATTCTCTCTTATATCAGTAACACTAACTATCTAATCAATTAAAATGTTACTATTGTGAATTTATAGAAGGCTCAAATTTTTTAATTCTAATGCCAAATATAATTGATTTAAATTTTATGATTTTAAATAATCTTGGCATTATAAATACCTTAATATATATATATATATATATATATATATATATATATATTGAATTTGATATATTCTTTCATTCATATTGTCTTAGCATAAAGACCCAAAGTTTTCTAATTGATCATTCTTTTTGCGACAGATATAAACTTAGACATTTGTCTCATACTTGTCACAAATTGATTTAAAGGGTCCTAATAATATTTTATTTTTAAAATGAGTATAGTGAATTGTATATTATATATATGCCATTTATATTAATTGAATCTAAAATTGACATATTTCTCTTAAATATACATTATACTTTCTATTATACTCTCTAATCCATACATGTAATTTATTACTCTAAATTTTGTGACAAACACTATTAACTATCTAATTACGTGTCTTGTCGCAATTAAATATTTGGATCACAATAATATTGAGTTATATATAGTGATTAATGCATTGTTGCATTTTTTATGCTAAAATTCTAATTATGAATTAAAACTTGTACGCCTATTTGTTGTTTATCTATTAAATATCATCAAAACAACTTATTAAGAATGAGGCAAATTTAATAGAGTTATCATCCTTACAACTGAATACTTATATAAATCATATTGATTTATAATTAGAGTCTCATATATATTTAGTTAATGACTTATTCTTTATTCATGAATATTTTAAGATGACGATATTAATAAACAAAAGATATTTTGGTTAAGTATCAAAAGTCATCGAAAATCATTGACTCTAAATACAAGGATGAATGTCACATTCTATGAGGTCATTCATAATTTAATTTTCAACCTCTTGTTACTTATTATTGCACATATGAAGACATTTATTCTTTCTCTTATTTTGTTGTGCAACTATGTATATAAAAGTGGAATTCTTTTTTTTCTTCAGAATATTCTAAACAGAACTCTATTATTATATATTATTTTCTTACTATAATACTATAATACTCCATTTTGTATTTATATTTTAATTCTAATTTATAGTGGGAGTATTTCAAATTTTATTCTAAGAGTTCTATTCTGGATAAAATACAAAACTATTTGACACACTTTTATTTTAAATAATAACTCTTGTTATCGTACTATTTCATATAGTTAAATTCTAAAGTCATATTTATGATGTGCTCATATAAAATATTAAGCATGTCTTTCTATTATTTGAATATGACCGAAGTTGAGTAAATTAAGTACAACTGTTTACGCATGATATTATTTAATCATATTCTCTTAAGCATAAACATTATTGATTTGTATAATTGTAATCTGACCTATCGTGGATACAATTATGCAAATTTTGTTTAATAGATTAGCATTATATTGGTGACAGTCATACCCTATCGGTGTGTTGTTATTAATATAATTTTGTTATTTCAATGTACCTTAATTTTTTATACTTATGTTAAATATAATTAGAGTACCCAATAAATATTTAATTTTTTTGAGACATAAGAATTGTACATTGTGATGATATAGTTCTTACTTATTATACTTAAGGTCTTTGAATGAGTTTACAATAAGTAAGTTACTTTACTAAAAGACATGTAGGAAACTATATAAATTTTGCAATCCAATATTATTCTAATTATTAATTAAATTTCTATTTAAATGTTATTTTTGTATGTATATATATATATATATATATATATATATATATACACACACACACACACACATACATATACATATTTTGTAACACCCATACTAACTTTAACTAGTATATTAGCATGTGCGTTAAACTGATACTGGATACATTTAAATTTTCAATAATAATATTACAAACGATACAACTGAATGAGTACGAGTTTGCTCGATTATACATTTATCCAATACATCATATACAAATACTTAACACATACTGATAAACTGACACTTATAAGCGGAATATCACATTTACCATATAAATTAACCCATTAACTGACAATTTACCAAATTGCCCTTTGCTTAAAACAGTTCTGATACATCGTCCCAATATTAATAAATATTCGAGTCTTAGGCGGGATGTTACAATCTACCCCCCTTAAAGAAATTTCGTCCTCGAAATTTAGAATCCACTATCATACATGAATTAATCTCACATACTACTTCCTTCATTAGCTAAGACTCCAGTTCATCTTACTTATCGGAATCCCTTAAATTCCAACTCTATAAGTCGAATGTATTCGACAATCTTTTCGTTATCTGAAGCGCTTGATGTGCATTACACTTTTCTTGCATAGTAGAATATGAGGTTATCCGAACCATCGCATCCAACTTGCTAATTATATCCTCGTTCATACACTTCTTGTAACCCAAACTAGAGTTATCCAATCCTAACACTTGTGCTAAATTCTTATAATCTCGTCATAGTCCGCGTAATCTTACCTTGACGACATTGGACGTTCTTATCATCCTCGACGATTCCATTGAATTCTTATATTCGATCCTTGCCTTATACAACGGCATCCTACATATATGATTTTACCATAAATATACCATCCTTTAATGAGAGTGGAACTACCTCACTACCTCCATTATACAAATACAAGGAGGAGGCATCCTGGTGTGTCACTTTCCATAATCTTAATCATTGCTTCCACTACGGAATTCCTCAAGGACTCGCGAAATCTTACTGATTACCCGCGTTCTGCTTCGATGGATCTATGACGTTACTTATCTTAATAACTTAGAAATCATTCTTCACACTAGGAGTTTGCCAATCTCCCATTGTTCTTGTCACAACTTATTCCCGTTTTCTTGTCGTAGCATAAATGTTTTCTACACCGATAATCCCAAACTTATAGGAGTTTAGTCTAAGTGATGAGTGGCTTAGGTCGTCTCACATATCATTGTATACTATATTTCATAGCTTAAAACTCACATACATAAGCGAGCACGTGTACACTTTACATTACCTCATCTTTGTCCGATTAACGGGACATCATTCTTAATCTTAACATATTTGAGACACTACTACATCGATTGGAAATCTTTCCTTACTCTTAACTCATCTCGTAACATCCGGGATTTGCCTTTCAACTGGCTTGCCAGGTTTGCCCCGCCAATGTTACTCATGTTTATTCTTAAGTATACAACAACCTATAATGCAAATTTATGGTTACAATTCACCGGTTTCACAAGCTTATTTCTCGTCCAGGACGTCGAATTCAAAATCTCTATTTTCAACAGAAAACTCTACTTAATTGCTACCCAAATAGCACACTCAGTCTTTAATCCTTTAGTCATAATCCTGAAATTACGCAGCCCTTTACTGTGGACTACGAGTAACTTTAAATCGACGTAAAAGTTCTCCTTCCTTTACTGGTGAACATTAAGTTCAAGACTTCCGAAATCTTCGGCTAATAAAGGTTAACATGACATGGGTACATCATGAAATTAAACTCATTCGCCACTGCATTGTCGTTTCTGATCAAAGCCTCAAATTCAAATATTTCATTCCTCATGGATTTCAAGGTTTAAGGTATTCATCAACTTAACTTCCATAACTTTCCATTAGAACTCATGATACGTTCAAATCGCTTATACTTACTACTATCCCGTATAATAGGAATTAAACACTTAACATCTTCTCATACTTTAAGCCTCAGCTTAGCGTTGTTCATTATATCATGCTTGGATTACCACTCCGCTGCGCCACTCTGATTTTTATACTCGAGGTAGCATCGGAGGAAGACTTCACTATTGTCACATAAAATTCCATCGATCATTCCTTTTACTCTAAAACTTTGTAATCACTGTAACAAATTTGTCTGACGTTACCATTTCTCTTGATCAGCTCTTCATGTAGAATCATTAAACATTGCAGAAACCCGACTGGAAATATGTCTGAGGCAGCTTAAATTCATGTACATCCATTTGTGACAACTTCTAAAAACACTTATAGCTTCTGACGATTCATACCTTTCATTTGAGTCTTATTATTATTCGCTCTTTCTTTATTCGTAATAATTGCATATCCATATTCTTCCCGGGACATCTTTGGTCTCCTTAGCTCTATCATATCCCTTAAGTTACCCTTGAGTTCTTACAGAACAATCCGTCCTGAAAGTTCCAAATCCTTACTGGTTCTCTCGAACGCCCAACATAGGTTGTGTTTCTTCGAGTGCCCGATTAATCGATCTTAAACTTTTACACATTATCGTGATCTATTGGATTCCTCCGGTAATTCGTTATTGTATTCACAATTCAAATCTATGCCTTAAAACCGCCCTCGGAAACTTATCATCACGAGGTGATCTCTTTCTGTTCTATAATATTTGTGAAAGGAACCTCTTCGATGGGGAGCATATAACTCCTTAGCATTAACCTCAATCCTAAACTTTCATGTTCAAGACGATCCTTCGTATATTAAATTCTCAACATAATTCTCGGCTGAAATCCCGATCATCCTTCAACACTGGTCTACTATAACCTTGAGTCCTCGTACACTCGTCTTCTTCATCCAATAAAGGGACTTCAACTTATTATTCACTATCCAACCTTCATTAAGTAAAATTCCAGTCTAGCTTCTCTTACTTCTAATCTTCTTACCATTAGGATACATCCAAAAATTTGATTCCCTCCTTGACATGCAACGAGTCTTATTGTTACTACTTATTCATCCATCTTAGTTCTTAGGCTGCATATCATCTCCTCTTCTTCTTATTTCACAATTTGATTCAGTAGACGTGGCTGATCTGATAGGGTCAAACTTACTTGTGATTCATACTCAATAACCACTCTTGAGTGTTTAGTTTCATCTATCCAAATAACTCACTTAGTCCATAATTAATTCTCTTAACTGTCCGGTAATTCATCATTTCGTTTCTCTAGGTTTAGTACAGCTATTCTTCAACTCTGTTCTCGGAATTGTTACTTAATCCACGCTTCGCTTTAAATTCTCAAACTGCGGTTCCCGTCTAGGTTCTACGTCATTCCCTAGAGCATTCCATGATTCCTTAATCCTTATGTCTTCCGCAGACGAGGCATCGTCCAACGATGCGTCCAACTGGGTTGAGGCACTTCACCTCACTGTTAAATATCCTTTATGTCTCTAAGACCTTGCCACAATCAGGCTTCGTCGCTTTACAGTTTGATGGCCACCATTTGGCATAAATACTTCTTCACCAATTCCGTATTAAAATTCTGTCAATATAGTCTTCGCCCTTCATACACTTCATTCCTCCTTGGTCACATTCAGCTCTCAGACATTTATCCTAACTGTCACGTACTAGACTGAGTTGATCAGGCTCAACTAGAGGTGACCTTTAGAACAACATCCGGAACCCAATGGTCCCACTACTTTTATTGAAACTTTAATGACCCAAGGCACGGTCTGAATCGACCTGCTCTGATACCAATTGTAACACCCATACTAACTTTAACTAGTATATTAGCATGTGCGTTAAACTGATACTGGATACATTTAAATTTTCAATAATAATATTACAAACGATACAACTGAATGAGTACGAGTTTGCTCGATTATACATTTATCCAATACATCATATACAAATACTTAACACATACTGATAAACTGACACTTATAAGCGGAATATCACATTTACCATATAAATTAACCCATTAACTGACAATTTACCAAATTGCCCTTTGCTTAAAACAGTTCTGATACATCGTCCCAATATTAATAAATATTCGAGTCTTAGGCGGGATGTTACATATTTTGGATTGCTACTATCCCTCTGTTATATGAGTGACGGGCATACCCTATCGGTGTGACGTTACTTAATATGATTATTATGTGATAGAGAAATAGTTGAATATTTATTTAAAATATCTTTCAAACTTCTTTATTCAACTATCATTATTCATTCTCTATCAAGTGGGAGAATCTTTGCTATGTATTGTGTAACGTGATGGACATACCCTATCGGTATGACATTACTTAACATAATCATCCTTTTATAGATAAGAAAAATACCTTATTAGTTAACTATCATTCTCCACCAAGTGGAGAAAATATCATTCTTCAACAAGCGAGAAAAATTTTACATGTCAATTAACTATATCTCATAAACAAATATATTTATTTGTTTCATAACTCTAGATATAAAATTATAGTAGAGACTTATATTGAGGATAATAATTATATTCTTTTCTCATAAATTATTATACACTTCCATATCTTTTATATTATTGTAAACTTATTTTGTAAAAGCGATATGTCAAAATCCCAAAATTCTTAACAACTCCATTGAGAAAAATGTATTTATACCATTATTCTAAGTAATTATAAATGATATATTTGGGATATATAAATTTACCATTTTACTATATTTTGACATATTTTATATTATTGTTATTCTTTAATATTTATGGAAGCTTATGACTATTTTCTCTTATATCCTCAATAATAATAAAATATAAGTCTCGTGTATTTCCGCTGCGTGTAACCTAATCTTTTCTCAAATGTATGTAATTATAGTTGTAGTATTTGAGTTTTGAGTGAGTTACTAAAATCGTGAATACAGTCTCATATCCTATTTTATAAGACTAAAGACTTAATCTTACTCATATGATGATAAACCTTTTATATAATCATCACACTCTATCATATAAAGGTTACTACATTTGTAAAATTCTAAAATAAAAGTTTACATTCTCTTTAATTCTAAATGCAGAATATGTGGTTAACTACGAAACTCAATTCTTGATAATATATCTGCCATTGAAAAATTATATGTTCATGGGGTTTCATACTATCATTGAGTTACCACTTGTGTTAATAATTCTGATATACTCATGTTCAAAATATGTGGTTGAGTTCATGAAACTCTATTAGTTAAAATTATATAACCACTTATGTTGATAATCTTGCACTAACAATTAAGTATCCCACTGTTGAATACTACATTATGAAAATATTTCTATATCAGTGATCACTAATGAGAATCCCACTTACTGTTGTTTATATATATGTGGGATCAGTGGAAGTGTGTACGCGATACTATATACTATGAGCTCAAATGAGAAATCTTACTCATGTTTATATATGTGAGATCAAAAGAAATATGTACACAATATTATATACATACAATTTAAAATTCTCGTCATTGCCATATACTCTTGTGCACATTATAAGATATGGCATAGCTTAAGAGACTTTAAACTTTAGTCTCATTCTATTATATTGAGATATATATTAAAATTCTTTTAATCTCAATAAGCATCATAATTGAATGCTTAAGTTAATTTTGTTGGAATATGCACAATAACCTCTTAGCATGCAAATATATATTGTGCTTCTCTTTTACCAACATTCCACATTTTATGAGGTCATAAATAATAAGTACAATGTACAATATCAATACTCCTATCGAGTATGATATTGTGTTCTTGAAGTACTTATAAACTAATACAATCATAAATGTTTGTTCATTGTTGACATTCTTGTGGCCACATTAATCCACATCTTATTTTTCTTTAAACTAAGTGTCTATGTTAATCCAGTTTGGAGATTCTTGAATTTCCTATTTCTTTATGGATTTCCATAGTCACATTTTTGTTAAAACTTGGATTAATTGAATGTCGTAGAACATTTATCGATTTTGACTAAATGTTGTTACACTCTTTTTATAAGCCATATATCCTTATAAGTAATTATTTCTCTTATGCCTATGTGGATATATGACTTTTATAAATTGAAAACTCATTGGCAGAACCACTAACCACATACTTATAATGGTTTGATTAAGTCTATGATATTTTGGGTTAGTGGGAGTTTGTTATAGCATTGTAAATGCTTGGACCAATATTGGATTACATACTCTTAATTATACAATGTTAATCCATATTCATTATGTTTATCCTTATGTGAAAAGTAAGTATTTAACGTGTATGATTTTGTTTTCCCTATCAGATTCAATTTCTGCATTGTTAAAACTTGTGTTTCTTATATTGTTATAATAACAAGTGATTTTATAAATAGTTGATATTTTAATAATTGATTAAGGTTATCCAAGTGGGAGAATTGTTGGATTTTATGGATTAACCTTAATCAAGAATTGAAATAATAAATTATTATATCAACTATTAATTCTAATCATAATATTGCACTAAATAAAAGGATATTTATTAATGGGCTGTAATTAGAAACGGGTCGTGATGGGTTGTGCCGTTTCTCACAGTAAGCCTGTTGAGAGGTCCTTCTCCCTACTGGTGCTTATATATACTGACTATCCCATTAGGTCAGACAGGGCTTCCACACTTTTATTCTAAAGGCATCAGGAAGGGGGAGAAGAGTCTCTCAACCATACTCCGCTTCTCGTTTCTTTGACAACATCATTCAATTACCATCTGATCAAGGTACACGTTTACAGTATTCTATAATATGTCATAATTTTGTATCTATGATTCTAGGCTATCTCTGTTAAAATCCTTCAGCTTCTACATAATCATAAACGATCAGAAATACTGTACTTTAACAATAAATCATTTTTTTTAGGAGAAGTTAACTGAATTTGGTGATTAATTGTCATTGGATCATGATATTATTATATACCTATTGAAATTTAATATAGGGAACCTCCTAATCCTAATCCTAACTCTAGATATGGTCATTCGATCATTAGATTATTATTAGTATTACTTTGGTGGACAACCTCATCAACATCATCTCAAAGTTTGAGATTAAGACTCTTTCGAATGCTCCACATATTAGTGCACCACATACTACGTTTATCCTGAGATATTTGATTTGCAACATTGAAGAGCACTTCAAACATACCATCTGCAGTTAAGTTAAAATAAGTGGCTCAATTATATCCCATAGTTCCAGAATTTTTTAAGTATCGATAGTTGTTGTGGGTGACTCAAAATCTTGTACGGATTTTTTCTCTTGTTTTTCAAGAAAACTGAAGACACTACTTGTTTCTCAAGAAAACGTAAATATAAGGCAGTTTTCTTGCTTCGAAAGGCATATGCGCTACAAGGCTATTTCTTGAAGTGCAGGACAAGTAAAGTGGTTGCTTCAATTACTTACCTATTTGCTTGACAAATCTTGTAGTCTACAATGTTATTTCTTGAAGTGCAAGACTAGTTGAGTGATGCCTATATATATACAAGGAGTTGATGTTCAGTTCTAGCAAGAGGTGGAAAAGGTGGAAATTCTAGGGTTAAAAGTTGAGAGATTTTGGGGAAATTCGAGGATTGGGAAACACTTCAAAGCACTTTGGGGATAAATCATCGAGTCTCTTGGCCACGATAAAAGATTTGGAAAAAAGGTAGAAATTAGGGTTTATTGTTGAAGACTAATTTCTTGTAACCCTTGTATCTCTTTGTAAATAACTCTTTAATAGTGAATTGGAGATTTATCGATCTCCTCCATACGTATATCAAATTTGTACTGAATTGGGTAAACAAATATCGTCATGTTGTTGTTGTTGTTCTTCTATTTTGTTTTATTTTATTGTATGTGATCACTTTGGTTTGGTTGCGGCTAATTTTGCTCCACATATGAAAGTATTAGTGCGAGTTTTGATCCGAATTCACAAGAATAACAATAGGCTTAATTGGACATTTGGTCCCTTAATTAATTTTGAGGTTTCATTTTGGTCCCCTAATTTATAAAAGTTACGTTTTGGTTCTTTATTTCCATTTCCGTTTGTCAATTTGGTCTCATCCTGTTAATTTTAACCCAAAATATATGAAGTGGACCAACCTTGTAGGTGGTCCACCGTAGACCTTATTAATTTATTTAATTTTAACCCTTTGATTATTTTAAAACAAAATAATCATTGGATCATGCAAGACCAAGAATCTAATAGTGAACCACCAACACATAATTTTTCATTCATTTTCTTCATCTTCTACCTTTTTATTTCTTCTCCTTCTCCATGATCTTCAAACTATATTCATCAACTTCAAACAAAAAAAACAAAAAAAATAAAAGAACATAACCCAAAAAAATCCAACACCACCACCACCGCGACCACCACCACCACCACCACCACCGTAACACAAAATAATTTGAGCACCACCAACATCACACCACCATCATTAACAACAACATCATCTATTCTCAGCACCAAAAACATTCAATAAAACTATGAAACAACAAATAAGCAACACACTAACAACAAATAAATCATAAATCTCAATTTGTTAGCTAAATCCCTAAATCTTTCTCCAAACTCCATCATTTCCAATCAACAACAACACCAATCACAACAACAATGATTTTGTTCACTGGTTCTTTTCAATTCCTTCAACACCCTCAATGAGTTTTTTTTAATCAAATGAGAAGTGTTTCATTCAAGAGTTGTTACCATACATCATCTATTCAATGTCTTTTTCATCAACTATTTTTCTGCTATAGCAAATTCAAAGATTTGGATCTGAAATTTATGTATAAAAAAAGGGTTTTGATAGAACATTGTTTGTGGAGATTTTGGATCTTTTTTTTTCGGGTTTATGATTTCTCTGAGTTTTGTTTCGTGATTTCTTAAAGACATTGATTGAAGAAGATGAAGGATTTAATGTGTTGTATTATTTTTTCCATAATTGGATGAAGAAGATGAATGATTGTTTATGGGATGGTGGTGCGTCGGGGAGGGAGGCGTTTAGATGATGATTTGGGTGGAGTTCTTAAGAAGGAGAAGAAATAGAACAAACAACAGACCTAATTTTTTTGTCTGAGTTTTTTTTTTGAAATTTTTATTAAAGTTGATGGAGAAATGAAGGAACAGAAAGGTAAAAGATGGAAAACGGAATGAAAAATTATGTGTTGGTGGTTCACTATTAGATTCAATGATCTTGTATGATCTAAGAGTATATTTTGTTTCAAAATAATCAAAATGTTAAAATTAAAAGAATTAATAAGGTCTACGGTGGACCACCTACAAGATTGATCCACCTCATATATTTTGGGTTAAAGTTAACGGAATGAGACCAAATTGACAAACGAAGATACAATTAAAGGACCAAAACTTAACTTTTATTAATTAAGGAATCAAAACAAAACCGTAAAATTAATTAAGGGACCAAATATATAATTAAGTCATAACAATATCACAGGTAATTACAAAAGGATGCCAAACATTTTCACCATAGCTATTTCAATGGGTGCAATTTTGAGAACAAAGTACTACTCCGTCTCAAAATATAAGCAAAAATGAGTCAACATAAGTTGATGTATTTGGTACAAATTTTGAACCAAATACATTAACTTTTGTTGACCAATTTTTACTTATATTTTGGGACGGAGGGAATACTTTTTTCATGCGAGCCTAACTTGAGGTAAGGAGACAATCTCTTAACATCCTCCAAATATATTTTTTGACAACTGAAGATACAGCAAAATCCAAAACCACCGACCAGTCACCTTGCACACGCAAACTAGAAGTGTCAACCAAACTATTCACAACAAATTTAAGCGATTTAAATGTAAACAAACCTTTATTATCAAGCTGTCCAAAAATTGTGTCATTTTTGTCTGAGTCCAACAACAATGTATTCAATGTTGTAAATTTTGAGTATATTTCAAAAGTTTTATAATATATTAATAGAAAATTATTATTATTTTATTTATGAGTAATACTAAAATTTGACTTGGTCTAATTCTTTAGGCCACGTCATTTTGACTTGAGTAAGTCTAAGCATTTTTACTCTCATTTGAAACGGTAATTTAGACACATGATTTTTATTTTGTAACCGAAACAAAATTAAGAAGGCACATTATGTTTTGAGTATAAGCTGCTATTATATTTGAGGAGTTAGTGCCTACATTTTCTATGAATCTAACTGCCTATTTTTCACCTATGGTACCTTCCTTTTCCTTTCAAATCAATAACACCATTTTTCTTTTATATGAAAACTCATGCACAACTTATACAAAATTCTCTCTTCTATGAGTCTAATACACAATCCTGGGTTACATCTTCTTGAAAATATTTCTTCTTGCCAGTTCTGCATCCTTGGTTTTAAATCACGAAGGGTCTGTTAAATCCTGGAGGATTAGCGTATAATTACGCGAAAAATCCTTAAAAACATGCGATCAGCACGTCTCAGACTACCTAACTGCTTGTTCGTTCTACAGATCTTGATAGTTGATTCGGTAGCAGGTTTGATTTAGTTGTCAAAGAAATTGATAGAGTTATGGTCGATGATCTAATTCAACAACAATCTCAAAAGAGATAAGTTTATTGATCTCTCCTTTTATTTATATTTTATTGATTCTTTTATTTATATATTGATTATTATTTATAGAGATAATTTATGCCTAATTTTACAACATTCAACACCCCTTCAACATCTTCGCTATGAATCAAGCTATAGATAAGCTCCTAATCCCACTCTCTCGTATCAACCCGAAACAACTCCGCCACTTTAAACATAGGATTAATTGGAAAGTGCTCGGTTTGATCTTTCCATTATGTGGATTGTTACACCACATATCGGCCCAAGCATAAATATGATTGCCATTACCAATATTGCACTTCAGCCCCTCTCTCAACAAAGAATGCGCGGAACATACAGATTACTTCAAGCAATCAAGTGGGAAGCCGAATTGAGATTCAATGATGTTGTTTTTAAGTTAGATGTTAAGTTGTTGTCATTTTTTTTTTAATAAGCCGGTTGTGGATTTTACTTATTTTGGTTTCATATTTAGAGATTGTATTGCTTTGGTGCATGATTTATGTCCAAACTCGTTGGTCGAGTTTTTTTGGAGGCATGCCAATGTAGTGCTCCAATGTATTATTCAGTTTAGAAGAAAGTGAGAAGAAATAATGGTGACAAGTTAAAGCTAATTGAAGGACAAAATAGAGGACAAAGCTAATTGGAAAAATGTGACAAGTTAAAACTTTCTCTTGGTTTTCTTCTCATGTGAGACGAGAAAATAAAAATTTGTAGGTCATACTATTTTTACTGAGAAATGTTTTGTCCACAGAGATACACAAACAATATATTTATATATAACTTGTTCTCTCTTCATGACCAATGTTCACACTTTATGGTATAAGTTGTCGAGATACGATGTCGGAAATTGTTTATTCAAATAACACAATTGATATTTATTCTCTGTTTCTAACTACTCTTGAAACTAATCATCTGCCAAATATTTTACATACGTTTTAATCATTCATGACACACCACTCTAATCAAAATAAAATCCACACAATAAAAAATCTCATACTTTATTATTTTTCCAAATTTCTCCACTTGATTTATGTTTTTGTTACTCCAATTTCCAAATATGACTAAACTCACCATATATAATACCTACTAACCATGTTGTAAAGAAAACGAATGGGAATACACCAAACAACCAACCAACATAAAAAAGAAAAATGATATTTGTACGGCTATTTTTTGACAACTTTTGTGACAACTTTCTCTTTCATACTCACATTATGTTTTTACTTTTTCTCTCCATTGCTTTGGTTTTTGTGTCAATACCTCATTTTCTTTACAAATTTATGGTTGTCTCAAAAGTTGTCATTAAAATGGTTTTTCAAATAACACAACCCTAAAAAAAAAATATGGACGACATATGAATTATGGGTGACTTATCCATTTTATTTATGGTTTTCCTAAGTACAGAGGGCATATTAATCCCTCGTCCGATTATTTATTCTAGAGAAGTGCTAATAATGTTCATTTTTTAAAATTTACTCTTTCATATAGTAACTATTCATGTAGATTTCATCACTTTATATATAAACTATTCTCAATTGATAAGATCTACATGAATTATATTTGTTCAATAAAAAAGTGTATGTTAAAAAGAAAGTAGGGTTAAATAAGTAAATGGTCCCTCTAAATATACCAACATTTGATTTTAGTCCCCCTAAAATATTCTTTAGGTTTTTGGTCCCTCTAAAATTTTTCATCCATGAAATTAATCCCTACTTTTTAGTCAACTCATGTCTAACTTTCATATTTTTAATGAAATTTTCTTGAAATGGGTATAATATTATGACAATCTCTCCCAAAAAAATATTTTTTTTAACAAAACATGAATTAAATATGAGTTTTACGTTTTTGGTGCTAAAAAATTCATATTAAATTCATGTTTTGTTAAAAAATTCTAATTTTTTTTGGAAAATATTGTCATAATTTTCTACCCATTTCTGAAAAATTTCATTAAAAAATAGGAAGATTAGACATGAGTTGACTAAAAAGTATGGACTAATTTCATAAGTGAAAATTTTTGGAAGAACCAAAAGCCTAGAGAAAATTTTAAGAAGACTAAAATCAAATGTTGAGATATTTAGGGAATCATTTACTTATTTAAACTAAAAGAGTAAATGTTGTAAACATTCCTCAATAGTCAAATTCATTTGAAATTAAATTGCAAACAGAATGCAAAGCCCCTTGTGAACTTCAACATACCCTTAACTTAGCTGACCCAAATATATGGCCGGTGATCTTATGTTATTCCAGACTTACAGGAAAAGACAAAAGCATCATATTCGATTTTCTGCTTGATAAAAATAGACCCTTTCTCTTTTTCCCACTTAGCTTTATCCCAAAGACTTGCCCATCAATTTTGAAACTGAAACAGAAAGACTGCGAGGGTGAAGAAAACTACACTAGTACGACTAACTACTTTCTGCTCACTGTATTGATACAATGAAATTTGAACCTCCATCATTAAAAAATAAAGTATTATTTCTATACATTTGAGAAATGGAGAGTATCTTAGCTTATACTCAACTAGCTTTGGTTTGTATTGTCAAAAAATATACATGTATAGATTTGACATGTGCATCCCTCCAAATCTGTATGAATATTTTTTCATTAACACTTGTTAATTAATACTGTTTTCATAAGAACTTTCCTCAATACTCTTTTTGAGTGATTGCAAATTGAAGAAAATAGACAATAATGCTTGACTTTTTTTAACCTATTTTTGACATATTTTAAGTGCAGTTGTATATTTATATTTATATGATTACATGAATTATACCCACAACTACAACGTGGTTATTATTAAGTATATATTACTATAAGATTTTTATTTCATTATTATATTTTAAGAAATAAGCTTAATTCCACTTTTCCTGTTCTATTTTGTCAAACTCACGAAAACTGACTCCTTTTTTGAAATCAAACATTTTTGGTAATTTGTTTCACATTTGTTACAATTCTGGTCTCATGTCATTTTTTAGATCAAAATCCACATTTTTTTCAGTCAAAAAACACAATTTTATGGGGAAAAAAACATAGGTTGGAACCAAAATTACAACAAATATGAAAATAGAGGATCAAAAAATTTGATTTTAAAAAAGAGGGACAATTTTCGTGAATTTGATAAGATAGGTATAAAAAAGAGCAATTAAACCTACAAACTAACATATTAAAATTGAAAAAAATGCAAATAATATGTGTTATTTTTAAAAGTTTTTAAAATGTTATGTTGGCGAGGCTTAGACTATCTTGAAAGAATTGTGAGTATGTTTCCCAACAACCAATCTCAATTAACAAAATAAGTAAATTAGCAAGTGGTAGCCAGAACCTAACTTTCGTTTCACTTGCAAGTTTGCATATGTAGCAAATTTTGACTGATCGATGGGTAAATTACTAACAATTCTTTAAAGGTAAGTTAGAAAAAAAACCATGTGATGAAGATGAGTTATATATGGTGGAAAGAACTAAGGCTATGTTTGGATTGATGGAAGGTAATGGAATGGAGTGGGATGGAATGGAATAAATTAAGATTCCATTGTTTGGATAGTCATTAAAAGGATGGGATGGAATGGAACTCAATGGCATGTATTCCATCACATTCCATCACTTACTCTCATTTTGCTTACCCTCCAATTTGGATGGAATGGGATGGAATCTTCACATAATTTATTTTCCAAATTACTAAATTACAAATATATCCCTACCTTCTCTACATCAATTATACATATATCTTATTAATTCTATACGTTCGACATCATTTCTATTTATTTCTTCGATATATATAGTATGTTGGTTCATAATTAAAAAAATTATCTTCGTGGCCTATTCTTCCAAAAAAAAATTATCATCGTAAGTGTCACATTTCACTAACCTGCATCATTTTTGTTTTATAGAAAAAAAAAAGCTTGCTACACTTTTTAATATACTATCAATAATTAGTAAGCTTTTTTCATTTCATCCTATTATACTCCAATACAGTTTAGAAAATGTAAGATTTCAACTTTTTTTTATTATAATTATATATTTTGTAATCATTTTGATATAAGGGTAAAATTGGAAGAAAAAGTTATAACTTATTCCATTCCGTTAATTTTCCAAACAATGGAAACATAAATTTATTCTGTTTCATCATAGAATACCCAAACAATGGAATGGACTCTCTATTCCATTCCATTCCGTTCCGCTCTATTCCATCTCGTTCCATTCCACTCCGCTCCGTTATCTTCCATCAATCCAAACAGAGCCTAACATTTAACAACATGATTAATTAATGTTCAAATTTTTAGTGATTGTCCATGCTTTCAATAAATTGCCCTAGATGAAATGAACATGTGGAAAATAAAAAGTTAGAGTATATGTGAAAATATGCTAGAATGCTTAAATGCTAGAGTGCTTCGCGCGTCAATGTCTAAACCTTTCTTTGGTTGACATGGATGTCTAAACCTACTTGACTATTTGGCTCATAAATTAGACTTTATGCTAATACTCAAAAGGTTAAACTTGTACCATTGGAACGCAAACGTATTATAGGCATCTGTCTTCATATAATTTTGTTTTGTCTTAGAAAGTCTTTTTCAAAATTAGTTTTCGCTTCACATCTTAGTAAGTATAATATTCGACTTTTTAATGTATGATATATATGTGATGTGAGTATGAGTGTGACTGTGAGTATATGTATTGGCAAATTAATGTGTGGTAAAAGCGATGTGAAAAGTATATTCGAATGATCGTGTGATAAAAAATTTGTTTGTATAAAAAATAATTAAGGCAATTTTGTTTCTATAAAAAATAATTAAGGCAATTATTTATATCAATTTGTTTCTAGAATGAAGGCAATCATTTATATCAATCTCAAATTACTCTTGTATATATTGTCATCGCCATTCTTTTATTATTTTCCTACGCAAAACAGGAAACAGTAGTATGATGCTTACTTGATATATAAAGAAGAGAACTGTAGGATTATGACGTGTTGACTTGATATATATTTGACTTGAGGTGCTCTTGGACAATCAACCGGGAGAAAAGTAATTTTGCATTACTAAGTCACTATTAGGGAATCAATTAAGAAAATGCTTAACTATGTCCTAATCCTCAATTTGTTCATGAGCAGCCAAACTATCAATCACTGTCACTACTAAAAAACAAAAATAAGTGAGAGAAATTAAGCGAGGGAAAACATGAAATCCCTTTTTAATTCTGTCACTAAATTTTGTGACAAAAAAACTTGTAAGAGATTTTATTTTTTCCGTCACTAATTTTGTTTTTCCTAGTTCTGTGCTTAGACTTTTTTTTTTGTATAAAAAGTGTCACTTTTCAGCACCACAAATTTGGCATGTGGGCTTATATGTCTAACGCCTGTCAACTTTCTGTAAGCCATTAATTCTGTAAATGTCTTTATCAAATATGGACATGAATAATATTGGTTCTTGTTGTGAGTCAAAAAACAGCTTCAATCAAATGTACATAAAGAAAAGAAAAATGGGGATAGATAGCTTAACAAAATTGACGACCGAATGACTTTTTAGTCCTCTAGTAATTATTCGAGATTTTAAAGGACACTTTTTTATAAACAAAAAATTTTATTAAATGCCGAGTCAATGACACTTTAAGGGGTAATGCAGTCCTCACCACAATTAAACAACTATGATGCAAACGTCAAGAGAATCGAGATCCTTCCACCAAATAGTGCCACTACCGACCACTAGATTTAGAAACCACAGCTATGCTTCCAGAAATATCACCATACATGTATAATAGTAAAGGATACCAGGTTGCCCTAGTATTAGTTAAGCACCTCCACCGTCATTTGCAATCAGCTCCATATGCTTCACACCAAGCCCTCTCAGCTTCGTCAAAATATAATCGATGAGCACTACCCTCCCTTCAATCGATAGGTATTTTCCCTTCTAAGTAGAAAGGCTATTCTCCAACAAATCTAGCATTGGCTTCCAAGTATTGCATAACCTTGGATTTTCATCAGTTGTAATACCAAGGAATTTGAAGGGAATTCATCCCACCCTACAAGACAAAAAACAAGAAGCTTCCTCAAAGAAGCGATTATCCATCTTTACCCTGGAGACCAACTCGAAGCTTCTAAGGATTGACTTAATAACCCATAAATTATCCCAAGTAACGTCACATGATAAAATTTTATCATCCGGGAATTGAAACATATGGTAACCCATAAAATTTTACATAGATGATTTATGTGATATAAACTTACAATCTAACGGTCAAATTTGAAAAAGGCTTAAATATGTCTATAGTCCCTGCAAATAGGGCTCGTTTGAATTTTAGTCTCTGTACTTACTAATCCTTCCAAAATTTCCCTGCAAATATTAATCACTTGAACTTTGGTCCTAATCATGTTTGTTTGCTGAGGTGGATAGTCATTAGCGATGTGGCACCTATGTGGCAGTGATGACTGAGTTTAAATGTCTCCACGTCAGCAAGCCAGACATGAAAGGACAATTTTGCCCTTAATGAGACAGCCCACAAGGGAAATGACAGTTTTGCCCCTGCTTTCATGTTCTTCTTCTTTCCCTCTTCTTCTCAGTGGATCTCACAGGTACTCTCCTCTCTTTTTCTCCCATGAACCCTAAACCCAGTTGCTCAAACTCTCTCTTCTTCATCACCATCTTCTTCTTAATTCTCTTCATCACACCCTCCCAATCACTCTCATTCTCCTCCTATTTCCGAAACTTTCTCTCCCTTTCCCACTCCATTTTCACCGGCGTCGCTAACCTCCGAGCAAAGCGCGGTGACATCGCCGGCGCCGACAGAGCGAAAGCTATCGCAAACAGTTTGGAGAAGGCCAACGGATTTGGCTTCGTGAAGCTTGTGTGGTCTGCTTGGTCTTGGAAATGGATGTTGAAGGAGCTTCCTTTGACGGAGATGTATGGCGCTGTTTCGGATTTAAACGAGTTTTTGAGAGGTTTGAATGAGTTGACTCGTTTGGAATCGGCTGGTGAGAGAGCGGTTTGGCTCACGAGAAATTACCAGAATCTCCTTACTGTTACTAAATCGCTTTTTAGGAAGATGGTGATGAAGAAGAGAGAGTTTGAGCAACTGGGTTTAGGGTTCATGGGAGAAGAAGAGAAAAGAGTACCTGTGAGATCCAGTGAGAAGAAGAGGGAAAGAAGAACATGAAAGGAGGGGCAAAACTGTCATTTCACTCGTGGGCTGTCTCATTAAGGGCAAAATTGTCCTTTCATGTCTGGCTTGCTGACGTGGAGACATTTAAACTCAGTCATCACTGCCACATAGGTGCCACGTCGCTAATGACTATCCACCTCAGCAAACAAACATGATTAGGACCAAAGTTCAAGTGATTAATATTTGCAGGGAAATTTTGGAAAGATTAGTAAGTACAAGGACTAAAATTCAAACGAGCCCTATTTGCAGGGACTATAGACATATTTAAGCCTTTGAAAAATATGTATTGAGTCGAGTAAAATGATATTGAGTGGTGTAACATTTGTGTAACATTACATCGGTGTAATGATCTCTTCTATATATATATATATATATATTCCACTGATTGATTAAAAGTTTATATCATATAGATCATCAATGTAAAATTTTACTAAAATCTAAATTAATTTGATATGTTATGAGGATTAGGTCAATTGTGCTTTTATCGAATTCCGTTAATTTTAATGAATCTCACTAAAGTTCTCATTGTTACAACCTAGTGGTTTTACTGTGAAGGCATTTTATATGAAATATTGGGTTCAAACCCACTTTTCCATATTCCCCCTCCCCATATGTGTTTATTTGAATATGTATGGCCACTAGGTTAATAACAACAAATAAGATCTAAATAACATATCAAATCGTTATAGATCTATGCAAAATTTTACATGGATCATCTATTTAATAAAAATACTCAATCCAATACCACTACTACATGGATCATCTATTTAATAAATTTTACACGAAATATTATTTTATAAATTAAAATGTTTAAAGAAAGTCGCTCATTCTAGTACTACTAGTAGTTTCATTATAGAGGAACAAGTCTTCCATTGTCACAAGACTATGGACACAAATCTTGGACACACTCACAAAAAGTAAAATGTAGAATTAACTTTTTAATTTTGTTTGAAATAATTAAAAAAATAAAAAGTAGAATTAATATTTTGTGAGGGTACCTGGAGATTTATATTCGGTCTTGATAGACATTAGACAATCACACCTGAAATGTGTTATTGTAACAGTAGCGTTATTGAAATGGATATGCAATATCTCTTGCACTCCCTTAAATAAAATTCTTTTGACTAAAAAAAAACATGGAATGTGTATTTGAATTGTGATTTGTGTTACGTCAAGATCACCAAAAGCATATATGCATATTCCAATAGTTTATGACTCTATCGTGATCAAGGTGAATCCTAGAGTTCTAACATAATGACACGAAGGACGTGACAATGGTGTTACAATCTACTGGCTTGTCGTTTATGGGATGGGGAATTGGTGGGCCTTGTTTTGGGTCCGTGCCAGGGCAATTGAACTAGAAAATTGCTCTTCCCCCAACCACAATTGCTCACTCCTAAAGAAAAAAATGAAACTACCCCTGTGTAATTTAAGTCACACTCGGTAACATCTGCGTGACATAAGTCACGCTGCCTTTAGCGTAAGTTAACTCACGCTCGGTACATATCAGCGTGATTTAACTCACATTGCGTTATGTTATAAGAACAACACAAACCAAAACACATAACCAATGTGTTCTTGTGTTTCAAAATCGAACTTTCTCCCTCCAAGTGTGATTTCAACCATTCTTGTATCAATCAACATCAACTTCTATCCCAAAATCAAGTAAGTGTTTATTATCCTATTGCATTGGCTTTTTATGGTTTAAATTTTGGTTTTTTTTGGAGGAATTTCACAATTTTAGGTTTATAGAAATTTGGTTTGCATGTTAGTTTTTAGGATTGTTAATGATAAATTAAGTTAAGAATTGTAGTTTAGATGTTGTTTAGAGTAATTTTGACTCCAATGTGGTAGTTTAGGGTTTAGAAATTGTTAATCGAATGTTGCACTCTAGGTGTTTGATAAAATGTCTCAATGAAAATTTGTTTGATTTTCGCATCGTTAATGATGAAATTAGTTAGAAATTGGATTGTTAATGTTGATTATATTGAGTTTGAGTGCAATGTGGTAGTTTAGGGTTTAGGGTTTAGTTAGAAATTAGATTGTTAATGTTGATTATAGTGAGATTGAATTGTTATTTTTGCATTGATTTTTGCTTTTAAAAATGGTGTGTAGATATGTCTCAGAGACCGGGCAGACTTAGAGGTCATAGAGAGAGCATGACCAGTAGTGCACGGGCCGAAAAGGCGGCTGCGCACCCTCCTACTCGACGAAGATAGGGTGTTAGGAGACAGGAGGATGTGGGGTCGTCGTCCCAGGCGGGTGCGTCCCAGATAGTGGACCCCACTCAATATCAGCAGCAACCTCAGTACGAGCAGGCGGCTCACCAGCAGGAGGGTGAGGCCTAGCATCAGGCTGAGGAGGAGGAGGAGGCGCCACAGAGTTTTTCTGGGGGCCCACATAACTTGTCGCTCCTACCGAATTTCGGTAGACACGTGGCTTGCCAGCTTTGGAGCGATGCACAAGTAAGTATAATTGTTTAATTTTATTTAATTACGCGTCAATGGATATGTTTATTTTAATTTAATTTTATGATTTAATTTTTATTTTAAAATATTTTAATTACGCTTCAATTTTAAAATTGACGAGCGTAATTAAATTTGACGCGAGTAATTAAATTGACGCGCATAAAATGTTTAATGTTTATTTTAATTATTGTTTTTTTTTACGATTAAATAGTTATGTCTTTTTTAGTTCTTGAAATGTTTGTTTTTTTAACGGTTTGTTATTTGTTTAATTTTTTGTATTTCAGTTGCAAATGACGCGTAAAGTGACCGTTGTCTTGCACGGGAAGAAAGTTAAGAAGATGACACTCCTGACAAACGATCAGGTCTGGTTCTGGAACCGGGTGAATGCATCCGGTCTTTTCCCCTCCTTCTCACTGGGTACGACATCATCAGTCATGCCCTCATCACCGCCTTCTCAGAGAGATGACATGAGGAGACCAGCAGCTTCCATCTGCCTGTTGGGGAGATGACCGTCACACTCAATGATGTGGCGTGTCTTCTACACATCCCCATCCATGGGAGGCTCCTGAGTGTCGAAGATGTGGGATACGAACGAGGTATGGAGCTGCTGCAGGAGGGATTGGGTTTTACAGTGGATGAGGCTGATGAAGAGACTTCAACATAGTGGGGTGGTTATATCAGTATAACTAACATGACGACCCATTGCGATACACTCTTGCATAGGTACAATGAGTTGGAACATCCTCCTGCTGATGATGATGAGGAGGAGCAGGTGCTTGTTAGGGCGAAGTGCACCAGGGCATTTTTGTTGTACTTGGTTGGCATCACCATTTTCGCCAACAGGAATAGCAAAAGCGTTCAGCTGTTTATGGATTTGGACACATTGGGCGAGTGGTCTTGGGGAGGGATGACACTTGCTTGGCTCTATCACGAGCTTTCTCATGTTACGGACCCGACCATGACCGACATTGGAGGTTACATGACTCTACTGGAGGTAGTATTTTTTTTCTTTTTTTTCTATAACATATTATAAATGAGTTACGATATTATTGTGTATGTTTATGGGTTAGTGATTCTAAAATATTTGTTTGTAGGGATGGATATTGGCGCACTTTAGGAATATGTATACAAGGAAGCTGAATACCAACTATAATATTGCTTCACCGCTTGTAGCTAGATGGAGACCTCCCAGAGGCCATGTTGATGTTGCACACATTGTGGCCTCATTGATCTGATGATCAATGTTGATGTGACCTGGATACCGTACGAGGACCAGCGACACATCATGCCTTTCCAGGACATTTGCTGGTACTCTGGTTCGATCACGGACGACAGTCAGACTATGTGTCTTCACTTGCCAGAGCGGGTTCTTAGGAAGTACAGACACATGCAGACCATCCCTGATTTCCTACTGATGTTCAGGCTCTTCAGGTTGAGGCGGTTGTTGTGGCCTTTCAAGACTTTCTTCTCCATGTCCTTCCACAGGCGCTTCGGGGGCCGCTGACACCAGAGGCTAAACCGTGGAAGTTTGAGAAGGGGTACATGAGATGGTTCTACAGGGTATCTCATCTGATCATGACCGACCATTTTGTTGTTGTTGAGGACGCGCCTCTTGTCCCTCCTTACGAGGAGGTTATTGTTGAGTAGCAGTATGCCAGACAGGTTCCTGACCCACTGCAGATCATTGAAAACATCAGACGCAGAGTGGAGGCAGCATTGAAGTATCCTGAGCATCATGCATACTTTACCGGTGTGTTGCAAGGCATCCGGTCGGAGTATCTCATCTTGTAGGAGCAGGGGGTTCCCCGGAGGAGGACTAGGAGCCATAGTCCAACGGTGTAGGGTCTTGTGACTGATGTAGTTTTGTATATTTTTAGTTTTTTTTTATATGACATGGATGTATTATATTTACACTCGCGTTTTTGCGCATTTTTATGACATTTTGGTACATTTTTGGTTTTATTTTTGCGAATTATAAATTTGATTGAATTTGCGTATTTTAAGTTTAAATGACTTAAGCCACGCTCAATCGAATTAAAAAAAAACATAACTATTTAATCGTAAAAAAAACAATAATTGAAATAAACATTAAACATTTTACGCGCGTCAATTTAATTACGCGTGTCAATTTAATTACGTGCGTCAAATTTAATTACGCGCATCAATTTTAAAATTGACGCGTAATTAAAATATTTTAACATAAAAATTAAATCTTAAATTTAAATTTGATTAAATTTGATTGAATTAGAAATAACAATAACAACAATTCATTCATGATCTAAAATAAATCATAACTAAAAATACACAAGTACGCATAATAAATTTCAAAATTAATAGAATACGACAAATTTATTTAGTTATAATTTCATCTCCGTTCAAATAAACGAAGTGTTACTTTACATTACATTCTCCCTAAATATGTTGTAACATCATGATGTTGGATTAAAATTAAATGCATGAAAGTTTGCCGAAAATGTTGGCATTGAAGTGTCTTATACTTAGTGTAAAAATTTTAAAGTCTCTTTGAAAACTCAAAAAAATGAAGAGAACACAACACATCTAGGGAATTTTGGACAAACCCCAAAACAATTTTATATAAAAACATTATAAAAAAAAAAACTTTAACAAAAGACATGAATAAAAAATCTAACAATAAGGGATACCAAATTACCAAATATTATCATGGACTATCGATGGAAGTTGGGTCGAGTATAATAATTTAGTCTTCTACAAACATGGTGAATCAAGGTATGAGTCTCAATTAATTTTGGTAAACATTCCTGCTACCGTGTAAGTCTGCTTCTATCATGTCTTATGCCATCTAATAAATTTATTATTTGGCCTTTAAAAAAAAATTATAAGAGGTGTACACATTTCAAAACGGTGTAATAAGTGAAACGAGTAGTAGTTGGTAGAATGTAGCCACAATTTGACCAAACGGTGTTAGGGAATACGGAAGGCGTCACATTGAAAATATACCCAAGAAAATGGGAAATCATATTCACACGTGCTTAATACAGAACCGGGTATTAAACGTGTTATTCTACAAGCTCTCTCTATATAACATGTTGGAAACATTTCTTTACAAACAAACAACAACACTTCATCTCTTCTCTTTCTTTATCTATCTACTTTAATTTTTTCAACTAAGGTAACCCTTCTCATATATCCAATAGTTTACACTTTGCATTTCATTGATTATTTGGCCTAATTGTTTGTACTTCTTAATTTTTCAGTCTGTACCATACAAGGAATTCAAACCTGAAAGATGATTCAAATTTCGTCTACCAAGTCCATGTCTGAATTTGTAAGTACACAACACATTAAGTGCATATTTAGATTGTTTACGATATTGAAAAGAATCAAGGTGAACCAATGCAACTTTGACGCACAAAAACTTTTGTTTAGAGCTTCAACAAAAATTATAGTATGCAAAATTCACCCATCATCCAAGCACAAACTACAAAACATCATAGAAAAATTCTAAATTCTATTACTTACCATTTTTTGTTTGAATTAACAGGGATTAATGGAGGACACTACTTTGTTTAATGATCATGAATACCCTATAGATTCATTTGCATTCCAGTTTGATGATATGGCATACTTCAAGTCTTTCTCAGCATCCCCACAAGAAAGTACTTATTCTTCTCATAACAACAACAACAACAAGCGAATCCATTCCGAAAGCACACAGAACAGTTCTTTCCCCACTGAAAGTCCTGATCAATCTGTTGCATCAGCAACACCTCCAACTAAGCTACTCAAGGCTTCTCCCAAAATCATTTCATTTGATTACTCGAATAATGATTTTTCTGAACAATTTTACAACCCCGGTTCAAAGGTTAAGAAGCCTAAAACCGAGATCGGGTATGGTGAAAACTTGAATTTTGGAACTGTGATGTCTCAAGGTAATTATTATAAACGAGAGAACATGGTTGCTGCAATAAATAGAAACCCTATCCAGGCTCGAGATCATGTTATGGCCGAAAGAAAACGAAGGGAAAAGCTTAGCCAGAGATTCATTGCTCTTTCATCTCTTCTTCCTGGACTCAAAAAGGTACTATATATTCTAATGAATCTCATGCACATAAATATGCGATCTTTAATACTGAGAGAAATTACATGCAAATTAAGTTAGTATAGTTGCAATTTAGGTCTGCTACCGCAATTGAAAACCACGATATCCTCAATCAAGTATACAAATATTATTTAATATTAATCAATGTTTACTTTGAATGCAGATGGACAAGGCAACTATTTTGGAAGATGCTATAAAACATATGAAGCAACTACAGGAAAGAGTGAAGACTTTAGAGGAACAAGTAGCCGATAAAAAAGTCGAATCAGCAATTTTTGTGAAGAGATCTATTCTCTTCGACGAAGATGACAGCTCCTCTTGCGACGAAAATTCAGACCAATCACTTCCAAAAATTGAAGCAAGAGTTTCTGGAAAAGACATGCTCATCAGAATCCATTGTGACAAATATTGTGGCCGAACTGCGACCGCAATACTCAACGAATTAGAAAAGCATCACCTCACTGTTCAGAGCAGTTCTACTTTGCCATTTGGAAATAACTATCTTGATATAACAATTGTTGCTCAGGTAAAATTTATTCAAATTTAAAGACATGAGTTTATATTTGGCTTAACTGCATGTTTGGTTCTTTCCTTATGTTTATTTTAAGTTTCAAGTTGGTCCAACTTGTTCCAAAGTGATTAATGTTTTAGACCAACTTAAAACTTTTAAAACATAAATGACCAACTTAAAACCTAATTAAAATAATCATAAGGGACCATTTTGTGTTCTAGCTTGGTTCTTCTTGTCCCAGTAGAATTCTTTGTTCATGTTAATATATTTCTTTTTGGTTTGTCCGAAAAAAAAAAAAACATAAAAGACTAAGCATGCAATTAAGCTTCTATATTTTATCTCGGCAAAATTAGCGACATATTTTATTTAATTTTCATCGCTAGTTTAATTTTTTTTCTTGCAGATGAATGAAGAATATTGCTTGACAATAAAGGATCTTGTAAGGAGCATAAGTCAAGTTTTGAGGCAGCTCAATTGATCTTAAGCAACCATTTCAAGGCATCAACTAACATTTGTTGATGTGCATGCTAATGAGTCATGACTATAGTCTATAGTAATGACCTTAGTTTATTATGGCTTTTAATTTTAATATCACAGTGATTTCTTTTTCCTTTTTTTCCATCATTTGGATTACTGAAGTATATATCTTAATGCAGAGTTCAACACATGATAATGCCAAGGTGTTTTCCTTAATTTTTGCACGATGGCATTTTTTTAGAACTCTGCATCTCTTTTCTTTTTCTTCACACAAGAGGGATTTTTTTAGAGGATTTGACTATTTAGATAGATCTGTTTCACCCCTCTTTCACGTTGTGGAGATTGAGTGACAATGTTGAGTGTATTTATTTTTATATTGTTTCTTTTGTCGTTTTGTGATGGATCCATTCTATATATAAAAATTCTTATGATTATTGTCTGTGAGTTGTGACCAAATGACAACCCGTTCTACCAAATATAGTACTCCCTGTCCCAAATTAAAAAAAACTCATTTTCTTTGTCCTAAATTATAAGCAAAAAAGATCAATTTCTATCGTATTTAATTATGTTATTTCAAAAAATCATCTTTTTCAAAGAGAAATTAAATGCAAATTTCATTCATTTTGCTCTCCCTTTCATTTTCTCTATAACTAATAACCAATGAAAATTGTTTTTACATCTTTCGATGAAACTTATTTCAATGATAACACAAGAAACTATACTACAAATTACTATGTTTTAGTTTTTTTAATAAGTGTGAAATGATTTTTTTTGCTTATAATTTGGGACGGAGGGAGTATTGGATACTCGTGTGGATGCATATCTTCAACTACTTATATTCACGTTTAATTAATTCACAATGAATGAGATCAACTATGTGCTTCTAATCTATTATCTTCGTCCCTAAATATAAGATTACGGGAATTAAGAAAGTTAACATTTGTATTAAAGTTGTTTGTAATCACTATTGTTTTTACAATTTTATCTTTTAAGATAGATAATTAGTTTATGTTTTCAGCATGAAATTTATTGCTGATTGAAGAAAAAGATGTATAATAAATAAGGATATGTAGGTAAAGAAATAATTAATGTAGTGGAAAATAGCAAATGAGTCTCATAAAAAGGGACAAAAAAAAATTCTCAAAAGAGTTTTATAATTAGGAACGGAGGTAATAATATTTTTAAATAAATATATAAATGATTAAATAGCTTCTACATAATCATAAACGATCTGAAATGCTATATTTAACAATAAATCCATTTTGTATTGGAGTAGTTGACTAAAATTGGTGATGAATTGTTACTGGATAATGAGTATACCTATTGCAATTTAATATAGGAAACCCCCTAAGCCAAATCCTAACTCTGGATATTGCCATTGGATCATGAGACTATTTTAGTATTACTAGTATACACGTATATAGTTTTTTCCATTCAGAGCAAAGTTAAGATTATACTGCAAAACACATATGCTTATTAAAATCATTTTTATATTATTCTAATTATTTATTAAATTCTTTTATTTCTCTCTCTCGAACATCAGTATCCTCTAAAAAAAAATATAATGGTGTAATTTTTTTTGAAAGACAATGGTATAATATTTGGATAGTGTGCCAACGCTTAATAACATTATATCAGATAAGATAACGTCACCGTAAGTTTATAATGCATTGTAATTTATTGTTTGTTAGAGAGAGGTTAGAGAGAGAGACTCTGGAATGGGTGGGTCCACTAGGGACTTTGACAGTGAGAGAGGGAGTGGTTCAAGGCAGCATCAACTGGGTTTTGTAAGGAATATTGATCAGCAAACATCTTTTTTCATCACAAATTTCCCAGAAACAACAAAAACGGTGGAGTTGTGGCAGATTTTTGCAAAGTATGGAAGAGTTGGTGAGGTGATTATCCCAAAGAAACTGGATAAAGAGGGCAACATATTTGGTTTTGTTAAGTTCAAGGATGTGAAGGATGTGGTGGAGATGGAGGGGAGATTGCAAGAGGTGCGGTGTGGTGGAATGGTTATGAAGATTAACTGTGCGCGTTTTGGAAGAGAAGTCAATGGCCAATTTTTGGTGAGGCAAGAGGGTGGGCATGGTTGTTATAGGCAGGAAGTGAGGGTAGGAATATCATATAAGGAAGCGGTGGAGGAGAAGAGGAGAGTGGAGGTGGTAAAGCCAAGGGAGATAGCTGCGATGGAGGTGACACCAAAGGAGGAAGTTTTAGAGTTTTTGAGTAGGAGTTTTGTTGCATCCCTCCATTATCATAGGGAGGCAAAGGTGGTTCAAACTAGTTTGTTTATGGAGGGGTGGAAAGATATTAAAGTGGTGCCTATGGGGGAAGGTGTGGTGCTGCTGCATTCTGAGAAGGCTGGGGAGATTCAGAAAGCAAGAGAAGAGAAGAAGGAGTGGTGGGACAAAAACTTCAAGAAGGTTTAAGTATGGTCACCTCAACTACTGTCAACAAAGAGGATGATGTGGGTGAAAATTCATGGAGTGCCTCTTCATGTGTGGGAGGAAAATTGTTTCAAACAGGTGGGAGCTATGTTTGGTGAGTTCCTAGATTATGATGAGGATACGGCTGCAAGGAGTAGACTGGATGTAGATTTCTACTCATAGATGGGGGATCATAGATGAATGGGTAAGCATTAGTGTGATGGGAGCGTCTTTCAAGTTGTGGGTGGTGGAGGAGCTAGAAGGTGGTGGAGATTTACGGCGGTCGGAGGACAGTTTCTCGGTGGAAGGATCGCTGGCGGAGGAAGGCGGAGGAGGGCAGCCAGAGATGAATTCAGATGAGTTTTCTGAGGGAGGTGAGGAAGAAGACGGTACAGAAGAGTCTAAGGATGATGGGCCCCACAGTGTTGATGAGGTGGACAAGGTTGACTTGGGGGAGAATAATGATGGTGTTGACAGGTTCCTTTTGGGGGAGCAGATTGCTACATGTACCTTTTAGGAATTTGGGAGTGTTCAGCCAATGGGAACTAGACAAGGTTGGGAGAGTAGTCAAATCAAAGAGGGGGAGATGGGGACATATGCTGGAAAGGGGGAAGAGAATGTAGGCGGGTGTGCAGTACCTCTGCAGACACGCGCAAGCTTGGTTGGAACGGTTGTGATTGGTGGGACCGAGGGAGCGGTTAGTGAGGGACGGGTGGAGGCTGAGGTGGGTCTCGTAGGACCTTTGATAGAAGTGGGTCTTAACAGGTGTGGGCTTCTAGATGTAGGAAATTTGCATCCTGTTTTGGCAAGGGGATGTCAGGAGAAAATAGAGAATGTGTGGTTAGCAATCTGGGCAGAATTGGTTATCATGACTGCGATCGTGATGTGCTGAAGGGGAAACAACAAGTGGACACAAGATTATCGGATTGTTCGGAGTCAGGGGACCAGGTGGAGAAGCATAAAAGGGGAGTGGCTAGGAAAGTGAAGAAATTACCCAAAGGGAGACTTGGTCACCAAGGTTTGGGTTTGCCTAAGTTTATGGCTAGGGGTGAAATTAAACGCCGCCCAAGGAAGTTAAATTCAAATACCACAAATAAAGGTTTTGGTGAAGTGATGGAAGATAAGAGCTCTCCGGAGGAGTATCAAGGAGGGTGTGTTGGGGTTATTTTGTCGGCATGTCCGCTTACTCCAAGCTCGGGGCTCCAATTTTTTGAGGAGGAAATGGGTACGGTGGTGCCAGAAACGCAATGTGGGAGTGTGGCAGAGGCTAGATGTAAAGAAATGGACGCAAAGAGAATTTTGGAGCTAAAAAAAGTGTAGGCATTAAGTTCTTAATGGGTGAAGATAAAGTTCTTAATAAATTGGTGGATATGGAGGAAAAAGATGTGGCAAATAAGGTGATTAGGGAGTCAGAGTTGGTGATAAATGAATGTGTTGTCTTTTAATGTTAGAGGGTTGGGAGGTGTGTTGAAGCGCAAGAAGGTTAAGGAGTTCATTCGGGAGCTTAGTGTGGACTTTTTGGCAATTCAATAGACTAAGATGGAAGAGGTGACAAATAGTATGTGTTATGGTTTACGGGGAGATGAAGATTGTGACTGGGCGTTTCTACCGTCGATAGGTAATAGTGGTGGGATCCTCGGTTGTTTTCTTTTGTTATAGAGGGTTTGGTGGGTGTTTGCTTGGAGTGGGGTGTTTATAAAAAGAGGTGTTTTATGATTAATATTTATTCTAAATGTGATTTGAGTTCTAAGAGGAGGTTGTGGGAGAATCTTGTGTTACTTAAAAATTCCTTGGAAGAAGGTGCGTGGTGTTTCGTGGGGGATTTTAATGCGGTGGGTGATAGGAAGGAAAGAAGAGGTGTGAATATTGAGACTTCATCGGAGCAAATGTTGGAAATGAGTCTTTTTTAATTATTTGAAATATGACTTAGAAGTGGAAGATGTTAATTTGGTGGGGAGGAAATACACTTGGTATCATAATAATGGTAGATCTATGAGCCGAATAGATAGGGTGCTTATTTCGGAGGAGTGGAGAGAATGGTGGGGGAATGTGGTCCTTTTAGCTTTACCAAGAGATGTGTCGGATCATTGCCCGATAGTGCTTAAGGTGGATAGTAGGGTTTGGGGGCCTAAACCTTTTCGCTTCAATAATTTTTGGCTAGAAAATCCAAATTTTAAGAGGTTGGTAAAGGAGGCGTGGGGGAGGAATGTGGTTAGTGGGTGGATGGGGTTTGTCTTGAAATCAAAATTCAAGGGGTTGAAAATGGAGATTAAGGACTGGAATAGGAGGGAGTACGGGGATGTTGATGGGAGGTTGGTGATATTGAAGCAGGAAATTGGAGAACTTGATTTGCGTAGTGAAAGGGGAGTTTTGTTGAGTGAGGAGGTGGAGAGGAGGAAGGGTAAGTTTAATGAATTATGGAAGCTCCTCAAAAGCAAAGAATCTATATGTTATTCCAAAGGTTGCGATCTAAATGGCTTACGGAGGGGGATGCGAATACAAAATACTTCCATCAGTGCATTAAGGCTAGAAGCTCTCGGAATACTATTAAGGCGCTCAAAGTGGAGGGAGGATGGGTGGAATATCCTAACGAAATTAAAAGGGTGGTTATGGATTATTTTCGGAGGCATGTTTCTAGTAGTGGGAGAGATCGTCCGTCTTTAGATGGGATTGTTTTTGAGTCCATTACGGCGGAGGGGAATGGAGAGTTAATTGCTCCTTTCTCCTTGTTGGAAATAGAGACGGTGGTAAAGGAGAGCGATGGTAATAAAAGTCCGGGTCTCGATGGTTATAAATTTGCTTTCTTGAAGCAATTTTGGTATCTAGGAAGGATGAGGTACATATATTTTTTGACCAATTTCATGGTAATGAAGTCTTGACAAAGTGCCTCTTGTCGTATTTTGTTACATTAATCCCAAAAGTAAACAATCTGAATTCTTTAAAAGAGTTTAGACCAATTTCTCTTTTGGGAAGTTTGTACAAGTTGCTAGCTAAGGTGTTGGCGAAACAATTAGCAAAGGTGATGGATCCAATTATTTCCCAATCACAATCGGCATTCCTAAAGGGGAGACATCTTGTTGATGGGGTTTTGGTAGTAAATGAGGTGGTGGATTGGGCGAAAAAAAAAAAGGAATCGAAGTTGTCTAATTCTAAAGGTGGATTTTGAAAATACTTACGATTCTGTGGATTGGGGTTTTTTGGAGTATATTTTGAGAAGGTGTGGTTTTGATAGGAAATGGATTGCTTAGATGAAGGCTTGCATATTCGGTGGGAATATGTCTATTCTTGTGAATGGGAGTCCGACTGAGGAAATAAGTATTCAAAGGGGGTTAAAGCAAGGTGACCCTTTGGCACCTTTCCTCTTCCTTCTTGTGGCCGAGGGTTATGGCGGTTTGATGAGGAATGTGGTGGATCGTCATTTGTTTAGAGGTTTTGAGATTACGAGGGAGGGAGAGTCGATATCGCATCTTCAATATGTCGATGATACGCTTTGCATAGGGGAGGCGACGGTGGAAAATCTTTGGTCATTGAAGGCGTTGTTAAGGGGTTTTGAAATGGTATCCGGGTTGAAAGTTAACTTCCATAAAAGTTGTTTAGTTTGGGTGAATGTTGCGGAAGAGTTTATGGAGAGGGGGATTTGCTTCCTGAATTGCAATCAAGGTTCGCTTCCTTTTAAGTATTTGGGCCTACCTGTGGGTGCTAATCCTAGGAAGGTGGAAACTTGGGAACCTTTGGTGGAGCTTTTAAGGACTCGGTTACTTTCTTGGGGTAATAAGTATATTAGTTTGGGAGGAAGAATTGTTCTTCTTAATTCGATTCTTAACTCGGTGCCTATTTTCTATCTTTCATTTTTGAAAATGCCGGTTAAGGTGGTTAAGTTGGTGGTGGCCCTTCAACATAATTTTCTTTGGGGTGGTGGTGTGGGGAGGAGAAAGATGTGTTAGGTTAGTTGGAAGAAGGTTTGCCAATCAAGGCAAAAAGGAGGTTTGGGGTGAGAGATATTCAATTGGTAAATTCTAGTCTCCTAGCAAAGTGGAGATGGAAACTTCTTCAAGAGGATGACTCGCTTTGGAAGAAGGTGCTTGCGGATAAATACGGAAGGAGAGTTAGAGGTGTGGTGGGGAGGGGGGATGGGAGGTGGCCAAGGGGCGCCTCAATTTAGTGGAAGGATTTAATGATGTTGGAAGGGAGTGGTGGGCCGAAGTGGTTTGAAGAAGAGGTTGTGAGGAACGTGGGTAATGGGATGGGTACGAGTTTTTGGTCGGATAGGTGGGGGGTCGAGGCACCCTTGCGTGAGTTGTTCCCTCGTCTTTTTGAGATTTCAAATCAAAAAGAGAGCTTGGTGGGGGAGGTGTGGAATTCTTCGACCAATAGTGGGGTTTGGGAGCTTTCGTGGCGTCGAGACCTCTTTGTGTGGGAAATGGATCTTCTGAGTGACTTAATGGTTCGTCTTCAAGGATTTGAGTTTGTAGGTGGTTCGGATGATTGGAAGTGGAGGCCGGGGGAACAGGGGAAGTTCTGTGTTAATTCTTGCTTCAAGATGCTTTAGAGGCGTACCTTGCCGGTTAGTGAGTTGACATTGGGGGAGGCGGATGTGTTTAGGTACCTTTGGAAAGGTAAGGCTCCTTCTAAGGTGTTAGTTTTCACTTGGATGTTGTTTCTAAATAGAATACAAACAAGAGTCAATCTAGCGAGTAGAGGAGTCCTGGATGCAGAATCTTCCAAGAACTCTGTTTTTTGTGGTAGATTGGAAGAAACAGGGCTGCATCTTTTTCTGCATTGTGCAGTGGTCTCTAGGGTGTGGAGAGCGGTTATGAATTGGATAGGGGTTGAGGTGTTAATACAGCATGATCTGCTGGTTTTCTTCAATTGTTGGACTCGTGAGTCGACATCAAAGAAATTGAGACAGGGATTATGGATCGTCTAGAATGCAACAGTGTGGTCAATTTGGAAGATGAGAAATGGTATAATTTTTAATAATGGTGTGCTGGATGTTCTAGAATTAGTTGATAATATTAAGCGGCTATCTTGGGTTGGAGTTTGAACCGGTTGAAAATAGTATTGTGCCTTTACTACGAATGGTGCTGGAATCCGAGGGAATGTTTGGCTAGATAGGTGTTGGAGGAGGAGTGTTACTGGGCTTTTTCTGTTGTGGTTTTTCTGGAAGTTTTTTTCGCGGTACGGTGCTGTTAACAAACAGCCCGACTGGGTGTTGTGTTTTTAGCCTCTCAGTTGGTCTAGTTTGTTTTTGTGGTGACCGTTATGTTTTTGGCTTTTCTTTGTAACACGGTTGCTACCTTGGGGGTTAGTTTTGGTGGGGAAGTTTCCTTTATTTTGTACTGTGTGCCCTGTTAAGCCTGTGCGTTGGGGCTGTTATGTTGTTCTGCCCGCTCCAGCTTCTCTTCTTAAGAGGCTGGGTGCTTTAATATATTTGGCTATTAAAAAAAAAAATAATGCATTGTAATATACAGGGCGGACACCCCACTTATTCATTTTAAGAGGTGAATTTATAATCATTAGACTACTTGACCAAAAAAAACTTTATATCATATACTTATATTGCCGACTACAACAACAACCAAATTTTATCCTATTAAATAAGGTCGGCTACATAGATTAAATTACTTTATAATATTCTATATAAACCATACATTGCCAACTCACTATTGAATTAAACATTTATATAATATAATGTATAAAGTGTTTATATTAAACAACATTAATCTTAACACACGAACGACATATCAAATTATTTTAGATTCCCTTAAAAAAATTATATACACGGTCCATATGATGTATAACGCACCTGAATGACATTACCTACTCAAAAATTTACTTGAAAATTACGTGTTTTTGGTTTTGTAGTTATCTATGTTTGATTGCTTGGTTTTTGTAGTTTGTATTTTCTTTTCCTTGGCTTTTCTTTGTATCTTTGCTTCCTTTTGTAAGAGGCGCTCTCGTACTGTCTTGTTTTTAATATATTTTTGTCATTTAAAAATAAAACTTTCACTCCAATGATAAGTTTTATAAAATATGAATACGATAATATGTTTGTGAATCTCTTGTGTGTGGGTATATAATACAAACCAGTTGAGAATGATTTTCACCATAGAATCATCTAAATATCATTAAGTGTTCTTTATGTGTCACAACAAAAAGAATATGTAAATAGTCGTTTGTCTTAGTTTTTCCGAATAATTCTTGTTGTGAAAGTGACTTAAATTGTTGGATGTATAAATATGAGTCTCACATTGTATTTGACTTAAAAGTGACTTAAATATGTATTTGAGTCTCACATTGTTCAGATTTTTAAATTGTTGGATGTATAAATATGATTGGAGACTCGCATCTTTTGAGTTAACTTTTTATAAGATTCAAAACGACATACATTAATCTCTTAGAAAGGTACTAACTAAATTCACTTTAACATTTTTTGACAAGAAAATTCACTTTAACATATTTTTAATATTTGCTCTTTTATTGCATAAAATACATGTAGGTACAACAACTTTATGAGAAATTCATTTTTAAAATGGCCGGACATATATAAATTTTGCTCAATAGTAGGTGTTGGTAGCACTATTCTACTTACGGGCTAGCACAAGGTTCAGTCCCTCGCGACCTTTCGGCCCACTTCTGAAATTGTCTGAACAGATCCACTTGATCAAGGAAGTCTGCGATTTGTAACGTCTCAACGAGCTGAAACACCTCCCAACAACTACCGGATCATGATATTGAAGGACACCGTCCGTAAAGGTCCCTCCATTATCCTCCAACGGCTCATCCTCGATGCCTATGAACACATCATGTGATAGCAACATAGGGCACACATTCTTTCTATCTAAACCTCCCACACTTTGTTTTCTTAATGATTTAAGTGTCTGAGTGCTTTCAGGTACACCTCTCAACATTCAAACTCCACGAAACATTGCTTCAGTTCGGTCTACCGTCTCGTTCGGGTAAGTTCACTACATATATATTCATTTGAAACAGAAGGCAAAGCCCCTTGTGGACATGATTATACCTTGACATAACGGGCCCATATATGGTCGGTGATCTTATGTTATTCCAGACTTACAGGAAAGACAAAAGCATCAACATCATATTGATTTTGATTTATTGGTCCCTTTCTCTGTTTTTTCCTTTTTCTGCTTGATCAAAAAGACCCATTCTCCTTTTCCCACTAGCTTTGTTCTAAAGACTTGCCCATCAATTTTGAAACTGAAACAGAAACACAATGGAATTTGAAACCTCCATCAATAAAAAAAATATATATAGATTTTTAAACATTTGAAAAATGAAGAGTATTTAACTCACACTCAACTAAAATTCGTTTGTATTGACTATATATATATATATATATATATATATATATATATATATATATATATATATATATATATATATATATATATATCATCTCCTCCAAATCTATATGAATATTTTTTCATTAGCACTTGTTAATACTGTTTTCTTAAGAACTTTCCTCAATACTCTTTTTGGGTAATTGCAAATTGAAGAAAATAGACATTAATGCTTGCCTTTTTAACCTTTCTTTATGGGAAATTCTTGTTTACCCATCAATAAAAGGTGAATAATACTACCCATGTTGAGTTGGTCCAATCAAAACAATGTATTTATATGACATTAAAAATAATAGAAAACAAACAAATAACTTTGATTGGTGCTAACTCAGCATGGGTTGTGTTACCCACCTTTTATTGATGGGTACCCAAGTTGTCACCTTTCTTTATTGACATATTTTAAGTGCAGCGGTAACGTGGCTATTATTAAGCGTGTGTGTGTGTATGTAGGTTTTTTATTTTATTATTGGATTTTGGATGTGTGTTAAGATTAGACGGAATAAGATTAGGAATGACAGTATTAGAGAGAGTTGTGGTGGCATCTATAGTAGAAAATAGGCTTAGATGATTAATGTGGAGAGAAGACTTGTAGATGTTGTACTAAGATGATTGATTAGTAAACATAGAGGAGTGTAAAATCAAAAGAGTTAAAGAAAGACCTAGAAAAACTAAAAGAAAAAAAAACTATTAAGATAGAAATTAATGAGTTGGACCCACATATAGTTTATGATAGAATATTATGACGGAATTTGATACATGTAGTCGACCCCATTTAGTAGGATAATATTTGATTGTTGTTGCATTGTATTTTATAAATTAAGTTTAATTACAATTTTGGTCCCCTATTTTATTAAATCTCACAAAAATAGTATTGTTTTTTTAAAAATCAAACTTTTTATCCCTCTATTTTCACATTTGTTACAATTTGGCCACATCCCATGTTTTTTGACCTAAAAATGGTCCTTTTTGACGTCAAAAAAGGTGTTTTAATACCTCAATGTTGAATCTAAAAACTAAATATCATTTTTGAGACTAAAATTCACCTTTTTTGTTGTCAAAACTTGTAACATTATGGCAAAAAAAAAACAAGGATTGAGATCAAAATTGCAACAAATGAGAATATAGAGGATCAAAAAATTTGATTTTAAACAAGGGATAAAAAGTGTAGTTAAAACCTACAAAATAAATATTACCAAAAAATACAAATAACATGTTTCGTTTTCTAAAGTTTTCATAATGCTATGAACATGAGTTAAGTCTAGTGCAAAGAACTAATCTTCAACAACATGATTAATTAATGTTCCAATTTTGATTAAGATGTGTATACTTTTGTTGGACTGTGCTTCCAATAAGATTGCCCTGTATGAAATGATTCAATGAACATGCAGAAAATACAAAGTCATTATATGTCAAAATGCTAGAATGATTCGCGCATCGATGTCTAAACCTACTTAGACTTTATGCAAAAACTCAAAAAGGCGAAAATTGTACCATTTGAACACAAACGTATTATAGGCATCTGTCTTCATATAATTTTGTTTTATCTTAGAAAGTCTTCATGAAAATTATAGTTTTTGTTTCACATACTAGTAAGTATAATATTTGACTTTTTAAATATATGATATATATGTGATGTGAGTATGAGTGTGGTGAATGTGAGTATATAATGTATTGGCAAATTAATGTGTGTAAAAGCGATGTGAAAAGTATATTCCAATGATCATGTGTGATACAAAAAAATTGTTTCTAGAAACAAGAATTAAGGCAATTATTTATATCAATTTGTTTCTACAATGAAGGCAATTGTTTGCATCAACTTCAAATTTCTTTTCTCTTTTATATATATATATTGGGTTTGCCATTCTTTTACTTTTATCCTACGCAAAACAGAAAACAGTATGATGCTTACTTGTGACAGTATATAGTGAACTGTAGGATTATGGATGTGTTGACTTTGAGGTTTAAGACTTGTGCTCTCTTGGACAACAAACCGGGAGAAAAACATATTTTGTATTTCTAATTTATTAGTATTATGGAATCAATTAAGAAAATGCTTAACTATGTCCTTAATTTGTTCATCAGCAGCCAAACTGTCAACCACTACTTAGAATTATTTTATAAAAGGTGTCCCTTTTTAGCACCACAAATTTGACATGCGAGTTCATGTCTAACGCCCGTCAACTTTCTGTAAACCATGTTAATTCTGTTAAGGTCTTTATCAAATGCGCACATGAATAATATTGACTCTTGCTGTGAGCTAAAAAGCAGCTTCAATCAAACGTACATAAAGAAGGAAAAAAGAGGATAGATAGCTTAGCCAAATTGTCTACTATATGCATTTTTGGGTGCCTATAATTATTATTTGAGATGTTAAAGGAAACAAACATTAATTTTGAATAGTGGTATTTCATTCTCTTTAACACTGGTTTTAATACTTACTTTTTTATTTTTGAAATTTATGTGGAGCACACAATTTTATATGCGTTCAGTTTTTAAGTGTTGGTGTTGGTTCAAAATATATAAGTTACAAAGGTCTCACATCGCTTAAAATTGTAAAGGAAGAGGTTGAAGTGCAAGACAAACAAGATGATTCCTTAACTTATTTACTTTCTTGTTTGGCAATTCTTATAGGCCACACGGTTGTTTCTTGAATGCAACACAATCAGAGTGATGCCTATATTTAGGCTCTATTTCTTCATTACAAGATGCACCAGTCGGAAAACACTTTAAACTTGTATCTGACTTTTTCCCTTTGTCTTAAACTTGTATATGACTATTTGTTGTAAAAATATGTATATAGTATTGTCCTCTGGTTGTCATTATACTACAATTGTGGGTTTTCTCCGGTTCTGGAGTTTCTAATATATGTTCTTGTGTTGTGATTGTGTTTCTTTACTTTCTAACAATTGTCAACTGGTATCAGAGCTTATATGGTGAGAAACATCATGAGAGTGAAAATCATTGAGTGACTATAAAAGGGTAAATGAGAGAAATTTAGGGGATGTTCTTGGAGAACATTGGGAGCTAAATTTTTGGTCACATTTGTAACTCTCTGAACCAATGGAAGAGAGTGGGAAAAGGGTATTAAAGAGCATGTTGAAGCTAATTCGTGTATCTCTTTGTAAAGACTCTTTGGTAGTGTATTGGAGTGATGTTCTCTCCTCCAGATGTAGGTCACTGACGGACTAGATTGGGTAAAAAAATTCTTTGTGATACTCTATACTCTCTTTATATTTTTTCTCTTTCCATTAATTGTGGTGTTTCTATTCACTTAGACGTTAGAACTGTTGTTGTTTTAGACAGTTTTATTATTATTTTTTTAATTGAAAATAGTGTGAGTGTGAGTGTTTGTGTGTGCACGTCCGCGCGCCACCCAACCAAACAGGCCGAGCTAACTAAAGAACAGACAAAGAAAAAGTAAAGCAAAAAGCAACTATGCTGTCGAGAAACGTAGGCCACCCTACAAGAAAACCAGGAGCAACCCCTCTACAACAGAAAAAGAAGGAAGAGACACCCATAAAATGGGACAACGCAAAGAAAGGTACAAGCCCCATCCCCACCCCCAAACAAGGTCACGACGAACACCACCTCAAGTCCTAATGAGTCCAACACAGAATGAGTTGCATAGAAGGAACATGGGCTAGCAGAGCACTTCGTCAGGAACCACTTTTAGACTAAGAGCTTTGACATTGATACTTACTCTATACATCAAAATATTTGTGAAATTTTAGTCTGAAATCACAACAAAGCCACATTTGATGACTTGTGCTAGTGTAGGCATGCTTTCATGCCATTCATTATACTTATGAGGCTAGGTTTTACAATTTCTAGCTTATGCGTAAAAATTCAAAGAGCGATATAACCATCAAAACTGCGTGAATTACTGGTTTTGACTGCTAATTCACGATGTAAAAATTCTTGATCTAGTCGGTTTAACCAGCGGGACCCATTTTTATTACCTTTATATCTATTTACAAAATAGCAAAACAAAAAGGGAAATGCTAACTAATGTCCCTGTGGCACTCTTTAAGGATAATAAATTGTAATATTTTATGAAAATGTGTGTATTTAATGCATTGAAAATTGAAGGATTTGACTTTATTAAAGAATAATTTCTTAATTTAAAATGATTAAAAAGTGTCCAGGACGCTCGTTAGCCAGACTCAAATAAAAATAGCAAAATGTAACTATAAGAGACAATATTTACATTAATTAGATCGTTTAGAATATTCATCCTCGAATCAAATGATCGGTTCCCATTTGATGAATTGCTACTTCGAGGTATGACAAAAGTTACAAGATTTATGCAACAAAATAAATAAATGGTATCCGTTTTTTAGGTGTCTATTTACGGTGTTCATTTGATTCTTATTGAAATACTAACTATTAAATCAATGATTTGGGCGTCAACCTTGCATATCCAGAGACATGTGTATTCCGGTCACTTTAATTTTATCATATTATTTATAGACATTTGTTTTTGAAGAAGCTAAAATGAATTATATTAATTGAACCTCCTATACCTACCCAACACAAGGAGTGCTTGGGAGGATAGGGAAAAGTCGAAACAATTACATCAAGAGATCAAAAAACATATTAAAAAGAGGAAAAACACCCTAAGTGATTGCACCTGAGCATAAAATGGGGTTAAGTCATCCCATATTATAATTAAAAGCGAGAGTATCATGTCTCGTCTTCAACCTTCAAAAAGATTGAAGCTTAATTTTGTCTAAAAGATGTTGCAATGAGCCCCCCACCCCGCTAAAAAGTACGGGTGTTTCTTTCCTTTAAATGATCCAAACACTAGCTAACCAAATAAGATTTAAGGCTGAGCGAATATTTTTCAAAAAACCACTCAGATTTTCGAATTGCAGTAAGTGATCCGAGACACAAGCCAGGTGAACCGTGATTAAGACTAACGAGAGATAAATAACATGCCAAATTTTGCCAAAAAAATCACAAGTCGGAAATAGGTGGTTAATGTCCTCAAGGTTGCCGCACCCACCCACACAAACATGCCTCAAGGTTGTAGGCATTTTGTCGTTGTATGCTATTAACTTAGATGTTGTGAGTTTCTTCGCAGATTCATCCTTTACGTTTTTAGCGATGTTGAATGATGTACTCTATCAATCTGAATGAATGCATATCATTTTGTTTTTTGTCCAAAAAAAAATAACAATTGAGGTGTGAGTTACACGCACCGCAAGTGATTTTACGATATTATATTTTGTTGTTTTTTTTAGGGCGAAATATGTTTTTGCTCCCTATAAATATACAAACTTTTTGTTTTAGTTCCCCAAAATTTTTTGTTAAACTTGTAGTCCCCAAAAAGTTTTCTATCACCACTTTTGATCCTTACTTTTTAGTCAACTCATGTCTAACCTTTATATTTTTGAATAAATTTTTTCATGAATGTGTAGAATACTATGACAATCTCTCCCAACAAAAACTAGATTTTTTTTTTAACAAAACATCAATTAATTTTGAATTTTAAAGCACCAAAAACATACAAATTTATATTTAATTCATGATTTTGTTAAAAAAATCTAATTTTTTTTAGAGAGATTCTTATAATATCCTAAACATTTCTGCAAAATTTCATTCAAAAATATAAAGTCTACACATGAGTTTATTTAAAAGTAGGACCAAAAGTGATGATGAAAAACTTTTGAAGACTAAAAATTAAAAATAAGTTTTAAGGAGACTAAAACGAAAAGTTGATATATTTACAGAAAACAATAAACATATTTAACTATTTTTTTATAAACATCCTTTGATGAATATGATCTGAGAACTTGTTCAATTTTTATTTTTTTATCAAACAAAAATTTTAGATTGTTTGTTTTTAAAAACCTGACGAATTATATTCGCTTTCACCAAAAAACTTCTCAATATAAAACTAGGGACTTTATAAGTTGTTTTTGTTGTTCCACTCACAAAAAAACAGTTTTCTATGTTTTATTTTAAAAAGATTTAAAAACAGTTTTGAAAAATTAAAAACAGTCTTTTTGTGGGTGGAATAACAAAAACAGAACCTAATTACTACAAAAAATATCAACATTTTCTAGGAATTTTTTTCAAGGAAAACACCCTAAATTCGTCGGGAAACGGTGTTTTCCGGTGAAAATTAACATAGGAAATTTTCAATCTATTCCTACGTGTTTCTGAGGAATTTCCTAGGAATTTTTTGTCACAAGTTTTCCTAGGACTTTCGAGGAAAATTCTGCAGGAAAGCTTTCCTGCAGACTGCTGTGTCTGACAGGTGCTTTCCGACGAATTTCTAAGGAAAATTTATTAATATTTTAATGGTTAGTTTTCGAGGAATTTCCGAGGAAAATATTTATTTTTTAAAAAAAAAATTAAATTTTTAAAATTCATAATTGCGGCAGTTTTTAAAAAAAATTGCGCCAAAAAAAATTTAAAATTTTTAAAAATGTTTCTGAGGAATTTCCGGAGAAAATAATTAATTTTTTAATAAAAAATTAAATTTTGGAATTTTAAAATTGCGCCAAAAAATTTGAAATATTTTTAAAATTGTTTTCAAGGAATTTCCGAGGAAAATAATTAATTTTTAAAAAAAAATTAAATTTTTGAATTTCAAAATTGCGCCAAAAAAATTTGAAAATTTTTTAAAATTGTTTCCAATCAATTTCCGAGGAAAATAATTAATTTTTAAAAAAAATTAAATTTTCAAATTTCGAAAATTGCGCCAAAAATTTGAATTATGAAAAAAAAATTGAATTTTTTTAAAAAAATTTGCGCGGAATTCAAAGTTTGAAAAAACTAAGCGAAATTCAAATTTTGAAAAAAATATTCTAAAAGATATATATTAAAAAATGATTTTAAAAAAGAAATATATGTAGTAAAAGTGTTTTGAATAAAAACAAAAGTAGGAATGAATTATTTTGATGAAATTATTTTTGAAAGAAATAAATAGATTTTATTGTTGAAGAAGATGAAAATTTGTGTTAATGAAGATGAAAAATTTGTTTGGAAGAGTTGTTGAAAAAGGAAGAAGAAGAAGAGGAAGAAGAGGAAGAAGAAAAAGAAAATAGGAAGAAGAAAATTAATGTTAAAAAAATGATAAGAGATTATTGTTGAAGAAATTGGTGTTAATGAAGATGGAAAATTATTGTGGAAGAGTTGTTGAAAAAAGAAGAAGAAGATGATGATGAAGAAGAAGAAGAAGAAGAAGAAGAAGAAGAAGAAGAGAATAGAAGAAAAAGAAGATTTATGTTGAAAAAATGAAAAGAGATTATTGTTGAAGAAGATAAAAAATTATATGTGTTTAGAAATTGTTGAAGAAGATGAAAAAGAAGATGAAGAAGAAAATATAGAGATGGATGAATATTTGTTTGAGTAGAAATGAATGAATGAATGAATGATGAAATGTGTAGTAGAGTGTGTTATTTATAGAGAAAAAAATTATGTCACGTTTTCCGACTAAGAATTTTAAATTTTCGTTTCCCTCTTCTCCAATTTTCAATTCCCTCATTTAATTTCCTAGGAAAAGATGTTTTTTTTCAAAAAAATCAATTATTTTAAAAAATCGATTATTTTTGAAAAATTTGAGAAAAAACTTTATAATATTTTATTTGGTCTTGTCTAAAATAAATAAATTTTTTTGGTTAAATTAAATAAAATAAAAATAATGATTTGAGTACACAGCAACAATATTCATAAATTACTCGCTATCGACAATATTCATAAAATTTACGAAACAAAAACATAAATTACTCGCTATCAACATCCTTATCCTCCTCCTCGTCCTCGTCACTATCATCATCGTCGTCGTCGTCATGTATTTGATGAGGTGTCGGTGAAAATTGACTCGATGCAGGCGACGATGAATCAGATGTCTTTCTACTCTTTCTCCCACCAATGAACTTCTTTGTCATCATCTTTTGGAATTTTCGAAAGAGATTCATTTCTTTCCTTTGGCTCCTTCTCTATCTCATATTTCCTTGCCAACGCCTGCTTTTGAGATTCCAACGCCTCCTTTTGAGATTCCAACAGCTCATTTTGATTTTGCAACACCACCTTTTGACTTTGCAACTCCTCGTTCATTCGAGTTATCATTGCTTGTATCTCAGGAGACAACTCTGCAGAACGAGCTGAGCTGGACTCTGGTAGAACAGGAGCACGGAACAAATTTCCATGCACCACGTTGTCGGCTATCGCTCCAAGACCGTATACTTTGTCCGGTCTTCGTTGTCCTCCTGTAGCCTTTACCCATAATTCAATTTTGATGGAGTCGAGAATTTCATCATGCGATTGAATCTCAGGATTCTGCGCCAAAAACTATGCTACGTATTCGTCATAAGATGCCTATAAAGAAAAGTAAAGAAAATTAGATAATAGTATTTGGTCATTTGGTCCCCTAAATAATTTCCAGTTTTCATTTTGGTCCCATATCTCAAAAAATCAACATTTTGGTCCCCTTGTTTTTTCTCCGTTATTCAAAAAGGTCCCTGGCTGTTAACTTTAACCCCAAATGTCTATGGTGGACCAACCTTAAGAGTGGTCCACCATAGATCCTATTAATTAATTTAATTTAAACCGTTTGATCTTTTTTTAAAAGGAGGACCATTGGATTACGCGGGTGTACTTTATCTTACGGTGAGTTAACAACAGTTAATTAATTCTCCCTTTCTTCATCTTCTTCCTCACTCTTCTTCATCATCCTCAACATCACATTCATCAATTCTCAACAAAAAAAACTGTAAAAAAGGGGTAATTTTATTTTTAATTTTAATTTCAAACAACATTCATCCTCAAATTTCAATTCACAGATCTAGATCCACAAACAGTAAAGGCACAGGGACCAAATTGCACGAAAATTAAAGGACGAATCTGAGCTTTATTTCTTCACAGAAAGAACCGAAATCTCATTACAAATTCGAAAGGCTGCTCGTGTGTTGAGGGATCCCGGAACAACTTCTTCCTGGAAATCAACCTCCAGATCTACTGATGCCCCATTCAGAAATCCCAATTCACTTCCTTCCGCCAAACACAAAGACAACAACAATGTCTTCTTATACAACTGGAACAACTACAAATCCTTCAACAAACAAGATCAACTTCAAGAAGAAGAAGAAGAAGAAGAAGAAGAAGAAGAAGAAGAAGAAGAAGAAGAAGAAGAAGAAGAAGAAGAAGACAACCACTCTTCCTCCTCCCTTCTTGCTAGTTTAGACGACAGCTTGAGTGATGCTCACAACGGTGATGGTAGTGGTGGTTTCGATTCAAAGAGTGATGTTGGGACCCGCTCTTCCTTTTTCAGAAATTCAAATTCCAGAAGAACAATCCCTCCTCTTCCTCTTCATAAGAAGAATCAAAAGCAAAAGAATAATAATAATAATAATAATAATAATAATAATAATAATAAAGTAGAAAACGAAGAAAGAAGAAGGAAGAAGGAAGAAGGAAGAATGAAGAAGGAGAAGGAGGAAGGAAAACGTTGCTGAAGGAAGAAGGAAAATCAATTTGGGATTTTTCTGGCTTTGTTCATGAGTGGAAAAGAAATACAATTAGATGTTGTTGGTTCACTGTAAGATAAAGTAGACTTGCATAATCCAATGGTAGCATTCTCTTAAAATAGATCAAATGGTTTAAATTAAAAAAATTAATAAGGTCTATGGTGGACCACCTACAACGTTGGTCCACCATAGACATTTGGGGTTAAAGTTAACAGTCAGGGACCTTTTTGAATAACGGAGAAAAAACAAGGGGACCAAAATGTTGATTTTTCGAGATATGAGACCAAAATGAAAACTGGAAATTATTTAGGGGACCAAATGACCAAATAAGCCTAGATAATAATAATTGTTTACAAATAAAGTCAAATAAAAATTATATAATAATACTAATAATTAACATATTTCATATTAGGTAACAACATAATTCTTTAATAATTCACTTTCTTTTTCTAATTAAAATATATTATGAATATTTGCAAATTTACCTGGGTATTGCGTGCTCGAGCATCGACATACTGACCAGTACGCTGGCTGAAATGAGTCTCTCTATGGACCTCATTTGGATAAGGATCTCTCTCCAAGGATTTTGCCTAATTGTACACAAAAAATATATAAGCAATTAGAACATTTGAGTTTATTTAATATATACATGTATAGAAATAGAAATAGTGAAATATTTTTTTACCAGATGTCTAGCATGGGTAGGGACACTGACACATCCTTGTGTGTGGCCATGTCCTTCTATAACAGATGCTCTGTTCTGCTTGTTAGCTCTGGAACGGTTCTTAAATTTTGGATCTTCTAGCCAATACTTCACCAAGTTTTCCCACGCTTTTTCCCTGATCCACTCTGATAAACGTTTGGAAGCTAACTTGTGAAAGAGCTTCTCTACAAGAAGATTGACATCTCTAGACCAGGTACAACGCTCCTGCAATAAACAAAAAAATTATTAGACATTAAATTTTTTTATAAATATAGCATGTTATAAAGTAATTACAATTATTTAATATTTAATAAATTGTGTTTACCGAAAAGTATTTAAAAAGTGCCGCCCTGTCGTTGTAGTAAGATGTTTATAGACGGCCCAACACCACTCTTTCGGGTAAAACATCTGGATGGCTCCTCGAATAAATTATGCCACTCTCTTAGATGGCTTCAACCTACAAATTTGAAGTGTTAATTAAATTATGCATTTAAAAAACAAATAAAAATTAAACTTTTAATACTTACGATCCAGGTGTCGGTGTAATCCTAAGTAGCCCATCCGCATAATGCAAGTCTTCGATGTAGCGACGTCGTCCTCGTCGTGGTGCTGCTAATGCTGATGCTGCTGATCCTGCTGATGCTGCTGCTGATGCTTGTGGCTCTTCATGTTGGTGTTGCTCGTGCTGTTGAGGCTGATGTTCAATAACATTCATTAAGCCTAAGAAATTTCTATCTTGCATAAATTCTTGCATCTGGTCCGTTGATGGTCTTGTGGGAGGAACGGGAGGAACACGTACGTTAAAGCCTTGCCGGATAGTATATGGGGTGGTATTGAAACCAAACGAATGTGATGAGAGTGGACTATATCCAGGCATAACAAATCCAGACGTAGTGTATGTGGGAGGAATGGTCTGGAATGATGTGGGGGGAATGGTCGGGAATGATGCGGGAGGAATGGTCGGGAATGATGCGGGGGGAATGGTCGGGAATGATGTGGGAGGAATGGTTGTGAATGGAGTGGAGTAAGGTGGAGTAGTAGTAGTAGTAGTAGTAGTAGTGGTAGGAATAGGAGTACCAGTCCGTTCATCAATGTTACGGAAGGAAACCCCTGGTAGATGGCACCATGATCTGGTCTCTTCTGAGGTAATATCTATTATGTTTTGATACTTATTTTTCTTCTTCTTCTTCTTCCCGGTCTCTACAACATGAGCCTTACCCCTATCTTTGTCTTGCCCAGACATCCCTGTCATAATACAATAAACAATAATTAATATAATGAATAAAATATTGTCACATTATATATGCAAGATTAAAATAATTCATATGATAAAATCGTACATTAAACATCGTCATAATAAAAATCATCCACATTGTTGTCGGGGTTAATTGCATCTTCCCCATTGTCTATAGAGTTGCTAGACTCATCCCCACTGTCAGTGTCAACAAGTAACATTTCAGCTAACATTTCATCATCAACTTGCTGACCGTCAACATCTCTGTCAACCAAATCTGTAGCAGGAACGACTTCAATCACTTCTAGAACATGTGATATTTCATCATCTTGGTAAGGTACTTCTTTATCTTGAACTTCTGTCTCAATTTGACCTCTTGGTTTACACTTGATAGCAGCACACCATCCATGTTTGCGTCGGTGGTGAGAAGGATAAGGTACATAATACACTTGACTAACTTTACTTGCCAAGATGAAAGGGTCAAATGCATTATACCTTCTGTCCATTCGTACATCAATTGTTTTATACTTTGGATCAATTCTTATCCCATGTGTAGGGTCAAACCAGTCACAGTAAAACAATACAACTTTGTTGGGTTCATCTACATATAGGAAAGTTACTTCAAATATATGTTTGATCACACCATAGAAGTCATCTTCACCTCCATCACTGATTCCTTTGACGTAAACACCGCTGTTAATTGTTTTTTTGCCCACCGACCGTGATTGAGTATGAAATTTAAATCCGTTGACAAAGTAAGTGTGATGTTGTTTGACTTTTCTTCCCGGACCTTCGGCTAACCCCTTCAACTTATATATCTGTGTAGTCGGATGATCATTTAGCAACTGATGTTTAAACCATCCTTGAAAAGTTGTATATATGTTACCAATATTTAATCCTTGAAACATCTCAATGTATGGTCCAACTTCGATGCAATTAATCATCACATGAATGGCCGCTGACTGCAACTCAGTTCATCCAGTAATCTTTCTGTGAAAGACAAAGACGTCCGTGGTGACGAAAAACTGATAAGGCTGACTGACACTCTACACTTTCAACAATAACTTCATTTCGTTTATGCAGGGAACTTCAATTGGTAGTGGGAATGCAGGGAACTTGTACTTAAGCCCCAGGTACTGAGTTCGATTCCCACGGAAGGCAAAAACTCCACATGGGGGGTGGAGAAAGTCATGAGTGCATCGCGGGGACCGCCAGGTAGGCCAATTCCCGGATGTTACACTGACTCTACGGAATACTTCCTTTGATGTTGTCCTAGGAGGCGGACCATCTTTTTCTGTTTGTCCTTTACGAAACAAATTCCTCTTCTTACGAAATTCATGTGTTGCTGGTAAAAACCTACGGTGGCAGTCAAACCACGAACTCTTTCTTCCCTGATGCAAGTTAAACGCCTTTGTTTCTTCCATGCAATGTGGACAAGCCAATCTACCATGAGTCGACCATCCAGACAACATTCCATAAGCAGGAAAGTCGTTAATAGTCCACACCAAAGCTGCCCTCATCCTAAAATTCTCCTTCCTTGCAATATCATATGTTGATTCACCAATCCACAATCTCTTCAAATCATCAATTAAGGGTTGTAAATACACATCTATACCATCTTATGGGCTATTAGGTCCTGGTATAACACAAGTCAAAAACAAATAAGGTTTTGACATGCACATGTCAGGAGGAAGATTATACGGGGTAAGAAGAATTGGCCAACAAGAATAAGGCGCTGCCGACTTTTGGATATACGGGACAAATCCATCAGAGCATAATCCAAGCCTCACATTACGTGGATCTTCTGCAAAATCAGGATGTACTGTGTCAAAGTGCTTCCATGCCACCCCGTCACAGGGATGTCGCATCACACCTGTATTTGTTCTATTGTAATAATGCCACGTCATTTTATCGGCTGTGTGAGTTGATGCATACAATCTCTGCAATCTTGGTATTATTGGCAGATAAAACATTGACTTGACTGAGACCAGTTTCTGCTTCCGAGAACTGGCATTATCACGTACTTGATACCTCGGTGCATTGCAAAATTTACACTCCACCAACGGCCCATCATTTTTACCGAATTCGTTGTCGTAAAATAGCATGCACCCTTTAACGCAACAATCAATAGTTTTAACTTGCAATCCCAACTTCGACACCAACTTCTTAGCCTCAAAAAAACTCAATGGCAAATTGTCCTTTATAGGAGTTATGTCCCTCATCATTTTTGTATAACATTTTGCGCCTTCTTCGGCCACACTCCAATCTGACTTGGCAGCTAAAAGCTTCGCACTCATGGATAACTAAGAATCAAACGACCCTTCAAACAACGACTTGTTTACTTCCATCATCATTTTGTAAAACTTCAACGCTTTCTCGTTCGGAATTCTTTCCTCTTCAGCGCCCTCGTTCTCGTTGTAAGACAGGTTCACCCCAAAAGCATTACCAACCATATCTTCCATCATGCCAAAGTTTTCACTCTCTGTACGCGCCCCACTGCTTGAAGCGTGCATATTAATATCATTTGTCGGCTCTTGTTCACCATGATATTTCCACACGTAATAATTCTCCATAAAACCAAGGTCCTTTAAATGATTTATAACATCTTTTGGGCTCTGAAGCAGCCTACACGTACATTTAATACACGGAAATCTTATCCCTCCCTCCAATGTAAACGCACCTTGCGACATCGCGTAAGCAACAAATTCACGAACTCCATCCACAAAAGCCGCTTTAAGTGTTCTTTTCCCCGGATATTTTCTATCGTACATCCAACTACGATGTAAAATATATTGATCCATCTTCCGCGTCACTAATATTAACTCAATTAGTTTGTATTTATTCGTTACAATAACGCGCGGATAATAAATCCTCGCATTGCCGACAAAAGTTAATGACTACAACCTGAATATAAATAACAATCTTTTTTCTTTCTAAAAACCTAAATATTTAGAAATTCGTACACATATTTCATATAAATTAACTTCATAATTCTTTACTAATTTATCTTCTTTTTCTAACAAACTTTTTAAACATATTTCTTTACTAACTTAACCTTCTTTTTTTAAAATCACTACAATAACATTTTTACTATAACCACAATTTTTACTTGCATTTTTATTAACTAAAACATATTTATTACATAAATTAGTTTTACTAATTATCTAATTTTTAAACATATTTCTTTACTAACTTAACCTTCCTTTTTTAAAATAACTACAATACCATTTTTCCTAACCACATTTTTTACTTGCATTTTTATTATAACTAAAACATATTTATTACATAAATTAGTTTTACTAATTAACTAATTTTTATACATATTTATTTACTAACTTAACCTTATTTTTTTTTAAAATAACTACAATAACATTTTTACTAACCACATTTTTTACTTGCATTTTTATTATAACTAAAACATATTTATTATATAATATCTCACATGAATTGCATACAAATTATATAATATTTTACAACTAACATATATAACATTTTCTAATTAATCTACGTCACATTTTCTAAAATTTGTATGAATTCAACATTACGCGCATATAAAAATTACGAGCCACAAATAAAAGTTACACGCGGATAAGAATTCGGCGCGCCACCGGCAAAATTAATTACAACAACTAATTCACATATTTCATATCCATTAACTTCATAATAAATTTTTTTAACATATTTCATTACAACAACTAATTCACTAATTCACATATTTTTTACTTTACTAATTTACGTTCTTTTTCTAACAAAATTTTTTATACATCTTTCTTTTTCTAACAAACTTAATTTTATACATATTTTTTTTATTACTAGTCAAACCATTGTAGCAATTTAAAATAAGTAGAAGATATATACCAACCTCAAATAATTAGACGATGAACAAAGTGGATGAAAAAAAACCAAGCAGCAGCTGCAGCAACAACACCAACCTTAAAATGGATCCGAAGCAAGAAACTACAAAAAATAATACAACATAATTAATAAAATCAATATCAATGGAGAATAGTGTAATAACATTGAAATAAATTATTATAAAAAATAACATTAATAAAATTAAATATATACACAAACCTGATGGAGAATAGTGTAATAAATTATAATGGAGAGAATAATTGATTTTGATATGGTGTATAATATGAGAGATAATAACTATATAAAAAAATAAGTATATAATATGAGAGATAATAATTTGAGAGAATAAATGTATTGAGAGAAAATAGATTAAGAAAATGAAAGAAAGAATGAAGAAGAGTGAATGAATGAGTAAGAATGAAGGAAAGAATGAGAAATATATATATAGAGCTGCCATGCAACTGTCACATAAGCTTGCAACGGTCAGAAAATTTCCAACGGTCAGGAGTGCTTTCCGACGAATTTTTCGTCGCTAAGCAGCCTGCTTTCCGAGGAATCTATTTCGTCAGTAAGCTTCTCCATAGAAATGCTGTCACACGTGCTGAAATGGCTGTTTGTAGTGCGTGTGGGCCATGCTTTCCGAGGAACCATTTTTGTCGGTAAGCTCCTCCATTTAAAGGCTGCCACGCGTGCTTTTCTGTACAAGTGGGACCCATTTTGTCCTGAATAAGCTTTCCGACGAATTTTTCGTCGGAAAACAACTTGTTTTCCGACGAATTAAAATTCCTAGGAAAATTTGGTATTTTCTTGTAGTGTAAAGAACTGCATATATAAGCGTTTTGTCCTAACGTTATTGTGATGTGTTATTTTATTTTGGTGTGAATCATATGGCTCACTAGTCTAACAAAAAATTGTTTCAGAAATCGAATTTAGGTTTTCTTAGACAATCTATGTCTTTTGGTGAAATTCATTAACGTGCTAAATTGTTTGGTTTAATGTGATGTATTATGAGATTAGGCTCTCAAACAAATTATATGTATTTTTCCTCCTATCTCGTAAATCCATTCAATCCCATAATACTCGTTCCTACATTATACAAGATTAACGGATTTCAGTTGCATGATTCCCATGAGTTTCATTTTTTTTTTTTCATTTTTCCTACACAAGAGTTTTAACAAAAGCATTTAATAAATTAATTTTCTCTGATCTTGATATGATTACCATTAATTAACTATTGAAGGATGAGGAAGGAAGTGGTGATTGTAAGCACAACTCTTGTTGTGGTAGCAGTGGGGGCAGTGGTGAGGAGATGGAAGAGAAGGAAAGAGCAACAATTGAGACAAACAAAAAATATTATTCGAAAGTTTGCAAGGGAATGTGCCACCCCTGTAACAAAACTTTGGCATATTGCCAATGATTTGGTGTCTAGCATGGAAGCCTCTCTTGATTCATCAACTGAAACAACTTCAACTCTCAATATGATCATTTCCAATGTTACATCCCTTCCAAACGGGTAATTGAAATTGAGTTTAATTTGCATATATGGGTAACAAAAATAAGACGTCGACACAGATATTAATTCTTAATAATTAGATATGTTATATTTAATTTAAACGGTGAATATCATTGGATGCATGTGCAAAATTATTTTATAACATCGGTCTATACAAATTCAATTCATCTTTCTTTTAAACTTTAAATTTGATTGGCCTAGTTAATTAATTAATGATAATGAAGTAATGTGTATTGACACTTGTTGTAGAGAAGAGAAAGGTCTTTTTTATGGAGTGAATTTGCATGGAACGAACTTGTTGATGTTGTGTGCACGGTTAGGAGGAAAGAGCAAGCCTATATCTGGTTTACATAGGGAAGAGATTTCTATCCCTGATGTTGTCTTGGCTGGTACGGCTCAGGTATTTTTACATTCATTTAGTTGCTCCAAATTTTACTTTATCTTATCATTTCTTATGAAGATTGAAGAGAGCGTGTAATAATATGGATGCAAAATCAAAAAAAGAAAATTAAGTCCTACCTTCCCCTCTTAAATCTTCGATCCAAACACACCCTTGATAAGTTTTGTTCATTTCCAAAATAGTTTTGTATAATGGAAACTTTTTTTATGTTTCAGGAGATAATTGATTTTGTAGCTATAGAGATAGCGAAGTTTGTTTTAACTCATCCTGATAATAATGAGGGAGCTGCACCCACCAAGAAGAAATTGGGCTTCACCCTATCATCATATCCAGTAGGCAGAGTTATGCCTTTCACAAGCACTACATTTCAACATAAAAACACCAACGACCCAGTTGAGTTAGTGGCTTGTAATTTTTTGTCTTTAATTTTAATGCACATACATACGTATTAACATGTATTTAGTGAAATAAATTAAGATTTTGTTAACTTGTGCCTTAAGTCATGTGTGAAGGAATCAAAAAATAACAATTTTGCATTGAAAGAAAAAAAAAAGCAAACTTTTGAATTGAAAGGGATTGAATGCACAACTTTAAAAAGCAAACTTTTGAATTGAAAGGGATTGAATGCACAACTTTTACCTTATATTAGTTTTTGAAACCAGGTTCGAAAAGGATTGGTGAAAGACCTAAATCGAGCATTGAAGAATCATGGAATAAAAATGCGTGTTTTTGCACTGGTTAGAGGCTCTCATGCTTGACCAATTAGTTTTGTGCTCATTCCATGTCTCAAACTACAGAGGACTCAAAACATTAATACTCAATAGGTTGATGCCACCATTGGAGGTTTGGCTGGAGGAAGATACTACAACAGGGACAATGTGGCTGCAATAACTCTTGGTATGAGCACAAATGCTGCTTATGTAGAACCAGCCCAAGAAAATGAGCCTGCACAATCTCCCAATTCAAATGAACTGGTTAGTGGATTGCCATAGCTTTTACATTGTTTTTTAACGGCAAAAGAAAACATACACAAAAAAAAAAAACGAGTACAAAAGAACCACTTATCTTAATTCTTAACCATCCAGTTTTCAGAGGATGAGACACATATGGTATTTGGGAGGTAAATAAAGTTTAATTAAGATTGTTTCAACGAGAATTCGAACTTAATTTCTCCGGAACAATTTGTCCGCACTCATTTTTTATATAAAATCTTATATTTCCTGATGTATATAGCCTATCATATCTTATATTTTCTGATATATTGTTGCAGGTAATTAGCATGGAGTGGGGAGACTTCAATTCCCCTCATCTTCCTCTAACATCGTTTGACACTAGTTTAGATGCTGAAATCTCATATCCTGGAAGTGGGGTATATTATATACTAAAATCACTATTGATAATTTACTTTGATATCTGGAGTGGATCCCTGATTTTTCATTTACCTTTTTCTATTAGATTTTTGAAAAGCTGATCTCAGGGATGTATTTAGGAGAAATTGTGAGATGCGTTTTGTTGAAGATGGCACAAGAAACAGCCCTATTTGGAGGCACCGTGCCTCCAAAATTGATGACTCCATACTCACTAAGGTACATGAAGCAACAGTTTTTACCTAAGTAGCACAAACATTTTGGGTTAAATTTGTTGTCGATGTCTAACACCGAGACGACTATGACACACACACATGGTTACGATCAAACACATTCATTTTCCTAAGTATATTATTGGGGTTTATGTGTGAGTAAAAATGAATTTTTGCAAATGTTTCATATTGACTTTGGATGAAGTCATTGGATCGATGTCTAAACAATGCAAATGGAAGAGCACCTATTGGAGATAGGAAATGCACAATTCAAGTAATCTAACAGACTTGTCACTTAATTAATTTAGATCTCCAGATATGGCTGCTATGCATCAAGATACATCAGAAGATCGTGAAGTAGTAGCCGAGAAACTCAACGAGGTCTTCGGGGTAAGAATATTTTCACCTTTACATATATTAATAAAATTCAAATAAATGCATAGCTGCACACAAAATGAGAACACTTACTATGAAATTCAACAAAACTAACTCAGATCATTAGCACAACTCCAATGGCACGCGAAGTGGTTGCCGAGGTCTGCGACATAGTAACAGAGCGAGGTGCTCGCCTAGCCGGAGCTGGAATTGTATCAATAATTAAGAAGCTTGGAAGAATTGAGAATAGAAAAAGTGTGGTCACAGTTGAAGGTGGACTTTATGAACATTATAGGATTTTCAGAAATTACCTTCATAGTAGTGTATGGGAAATGCTTGGCAATGATCTTTCGGATAATGTCATTATTGAACATTCTCATGGTGGCTCTGGAACTGGTGCTCTATTTCTTGCTGCTGCCGCTTCTCACACTCCCACACAACCTGCAGAGTCTTGAAAATTCTATGTTTTAAAAGTTTAAAGGCCTTTTAGTTTTTTTAGTTTGATGTTTGAACTTGAAACTATAATTCATTTTTTTGTTTCTATTTTTAATTCTAGAGAAGAGTTGTGAAGTTTATATGTACTACCCACAAGCAATCATTTAGGCTCTGTCTCTGGTCAACGTTACACAAAAGTCAAATATTCTTCATCCTCTAGTGCAAGATCATTCAAGACCAAGACGTCATTGTCTGATGTTCAGCCTCTCGTGATCAAACATTTTATTCTAGTGAAGAAGACCAAGTATTCTCTAAAAGCTTATTATTTGAAGATCAATTATGTTATTCTTCATAGTTTTCCCTCCAGAAGTTCAAATTTAAATATAGAGACAACTGAAAAATAGTGTTGGAGATTTCCAAAATAGGTGAGAAAAACTGAAAAACAGAAAATTACACATGGTAATCGATTACCACGGGACTGGATGTGTTTTTCTGCACTTTTTCTCATAGTTTTGGGTTCCAAAAGTTGTAACTCTTCATGGGAATGACTTGTATACATTGGGAAGTTATCATTTACTGATAAATCATGAATCATTGCATTGATTCAAGCCAAAAGTTGAATGTATATGGTTGTAACTTTTGATTAAAAGTTGCATTCTCTCATATGAAGGGGCATATGATGCACTATAAATGCATGGCATTTGTGTATCAGAAGGAGCACGTTTTTGACATCAATTACAGTCAAATTCTCCCTCATTCTCATACTCTAAATCATCCATCAATTCTCTAATGCATGAGTGAATTGTTGGAAACATATTTCTGTCAAATATTGTTAGGAGATACGCTTGGTGTGATTGTGCAATACACATCAAGGAACTCATAGTATCCTGAAGGGGATTCGCTGGACATTCCTATTGCATCCAATATAAAGTTATTGGTGGGGGCGAATCGAACCTAAAGGTTAGTGTGGCAACCCCATACGCTTTGAGTTTTCGTGCATAAACATTAATCATTTCAAGTTTCAAGTGCAGCAGCCTCTTCCCAACAAATCAAGTTTGATAACAATCTTTAGGTTCGATTATATGGCTGCTTCATTGAAAGAAATGACCTCTGACTTTGTTAAGTTGGAAAAGTTTGATGGAGGAAACTTCATCCGTTGGCAGAAGAAAATGAAGTTTCTTCTCACAACATTGAAGGTGGCTTACGTTCTGAACATGGCAAGGCCCGTGGAGAAAGATGATGAAACCATTGCTGAGACCAGAGAAAGACAGAAGTGGGACAACGATGACTACATCTGCTTGGGACATATCTTGAATGGTATGTCTGATTCTCTGTTCGATATCTACCAGAGCAGCCCATCGGCAAAGGATTTGTGGGACAAATTGGAAACCAGATACATGCGTGAAGACGCTACAAGTAAGAAATTCCTTGTCTCACAATTTAATAATTACAAAATGGTAGATGGTAAGCCTGTTATGGAACAATTATATGATATTGAACGTATTCTTAACAACTACAAACAACATAACATGCATATGGATGAAACTATCATTGTGTCATCCATAATTGACAAACTCCCTCCTTCATGGAAAGATTTTAAACGATCCATGAAACATAAGAAGGACACTTTAAGAATGAGTGCAGGTTCTTGAAAAAGAAGAACAAAGAAAAGAATTCAAGTGCAACAAATGATGATCTTGTTGCGGTCATTTCTGAAATCAACATGATTGAAGATGTTGATTCTTGGTGGATAGACTCTGGTGCTACTCGTCATGTGTGCAAAAACAAGGAATTGTTTAAGACCATCAATGAAGATGGGAGTGTTTTGTACATGGGAAATGCTTCAACTGTGCAAGTCCAAGGAAAAGGGACCATAGAGATTGAATTCACTTCTGGAAAGACACGTACTCTTAAAGATGTATTTTATGTTCCTGAAGTTAGGAAGAACTTGATTTCTGTACCATTACTTAATAAGAATGGGTTCAAATCTGTATTTGAGGGAGATAAATTTATCCTCTCAAAAGGGGGTATGTTTGTAGGAAAGGGATATTTGTGTGAGAACATGTTCAAATGTAATATTGCAAATATTAATAATAATGATATGATTTCTGCTTATATTGTTGAGTCTTGTGATTTATGGCATATGCGATTGGGACATGTTAATTTTAGAAAATTGGAGGATATGATGAAATCAAATCTAATTCCTAATCTTGATAAAAACTTTGATTCATGTACTACTTGCATGTTGACTAAAATTACAAGACAACCTTTTAAAAGTGTTAAAAGAAGTTCTAGGGTGCTAGATTTAATTCATTCAGATGTATGTGATTTACATGGTTGGCCCACCATTGGTGGTAAAAAGTACTTTGTTACTTTCATTGATGATTGCACTCGATTTTGTTATGTTTATTTAATGCATTCAAAAGATGAAGTCTTGGATAAATTCAAAATGTTTAAAGCACAAGTAGAACTTCAACATGAAACTTTCATTAAATGCTTTAGAAGCGATAGGGGAGGAGAATTCTATCATCCGAGTTATTTTGAATCCACCGGTATTGTGCATCAAGTTACTGCACCATACACCCCACAACAAAATGGAATAGCAGAAAGGAAGAATAGGACTTTGGTAGAAATGATTAATGCCATGTTGTCCTATTCTGGATTATCTAAAGGATATTGGGGTGAAGCAATGCTTACAGCATGCTATATCCTCAATAGGGTTCCAAACAAAAGGAACAAAATAACCCCATATGAACTTTGGAAACAAAGGAAGCCAAATCTTAATTATTTAAAAGTTTGGGGTTGTAGAGCAATTGTGAAAGTGCCTGAACCAAAAAGAAAGAAGTTGGGTGAAAGAGGAATTGAATGTGTATTCTTAGGCTATGCAGAAAATAGCAAAGCATACAGATTCTTGGTTATTGAATCGAATGACTCATATTCTGTCAATACAGTAATTGAGTCAAGAGATGCAATTTTTCAAGAAGATAGATTTAAATCATTCTCTTATCCCAAGGACATTGTTCATTCTAATGTACCAAATTTAGAAAACAATGAATCAAATGTAGATACATTGGATGGTTCAGAACTTAGAAGGAGTAAGAGGATCCGAAAAGAAAAAGATTTTGGACCTGACTTCTTCATGTTTCTTATAGAAGGAACTGGTACATCCATAAATAGTTATGGACCAATTTGCTTTAACCTTGAGAGTGATCCAGTGACATATGAAGAGGCTATAAAGTCTCAAGATTCAGTCTTTTGGAAAGAAGCTATCCAGGAAGAAATGGATTCAATTATGGGTAATAAAACTTGGAAAGTAGTAGATCTCCCACCCGGATCCAAACCAATAGGTTGTAAATGGATCTTTAAAAGGAAAATGAAAGTTGATGGTACCATTGATAAATTCAAGGCTAGACTAGTTGCCAAAGGGTTTACACAAAAAGAAGGAATTGATTATTTTGATACATATGCACCTGTTGCAAGAATTGCATCAATTAGAGTGCTAATTGCACTAGCATCCATCCATAAGTTTGTTATCCATCAAATGGATGTTAAAACTGCTTTCCTAAATGGAGAGTTGGATGAAGAGGTATATATGAAACAACCAGAAGGGTTTGTGATCAAAGGTCAAGAAGATAAAGTGTGTAAATTAACTAAGTCTTTATATGGATTGAAACAAGCACCCAAACAATGGCACCAAAAATTTGATCAAGTTGTGTTAGCCAATGGATACATTATAAATGAATCTGACAAGTGTATTTACAGTAAATTCCACAATGGAAAAGGTGTCATGATTTGTTTATATGTAGATGATATGTTAATTTTTGGCACAAGTTTAGATGAGGTAGAAAAGACTAAAGCTTTCTTATCCAAAAATTTTGATATGAAAGATTTAGGCGAAGCAGATGTGATTTTAGGAATTAAAATCATAAGAGATGGTAACCACATTGGTTTATCCCAATCTCATTATATAGAAAAGGTGCTTCAGAAATTCAATCATTTAGATTGTAATCCGGTCTCTACCCCATTTGACCAAACTGTTAGTTTGCAACCAAACAAAGGTTGTCCGGTGGCACAACTTGAATATGCAAAAGTAATCGGATGCTTGATGTATGCCATGACCTGTACAAGACCTGATATAGCATATGCTGTTGGAAGGTTAAGTCGGTATACTAGCAATCCAAGTAAAGAACATTGGCATGCTGTGAAACGAGTATTAAAATACTTGAAAGGAACAATGAATTATTGTTTAACGTATAGTGGAGACCCTTCAGTTTTGGAAGGATACACAGATGCTAGTTGGGTAACTTATGTTGAGGATCATGCTTCCACAAGTGGATGGATCTTCAACCTTGGTGGAGGTGCAGTTTCTTGGGGTTCAAAGAAACAGACATGCATTGCCGACTCCACCATGGCTGCAGAATTTATTGCATTGGCTGCAGGAAGTAAAGAGGCAGAATGGCTAAGGAATTTGTTGTATGAGATACCAGTCTGGCAAAAGCCAATGGCACCAGTATCCATACATTGTGATAGTCAATCCACACTATCAAAGGCCTATAGTCAAGTATACAATGGGAAATCAAGGCATATTGGTTTAAGACATAGCTATGTAAGAGACTTGATTTCTAATGGAGTAATATCCATCATGTTCGTAAGAACAGAAAAGAATCTTGCAAATCCTTTGACGAAAGGTTTGACAAGAGACATGGTGTTGAAGACATCATTGGGGATGGGACTCAAGCCCATATCTAATTGATTACCAATAATGGAAACTCAACCCACACTTGAGTAACATCAAGTCTTGGGTTCAATGGTGAAAGTACATTATTAGAGTAATTGAAGTACTTGTTAATAGATACATCCCAAGGTTAAAAGTACTTGGACCATAAGATTAAAAAATGGTAGGTTGAGATTTTTCTCTTAATGGACATATAGCATACATTTGCTGAAATGCATACTTATGGGGCATTTCCGATATAGTCTACCTATGTGAGAATGAAGTTTGGCCGCTTCACGGAGTTCAAGGGCTTGACTCTTAAGTTTTCATGAAAAGGGATATATGACACAAGGCCTTATTAATGTGTCATCTTACAGTTCTCTTTATTAATGATATTGAGATTCTATGTGTAAATTATGTACACTTGTTCTAATGAATAGTTGGTTCAAAGCTTGCCTACCATACTATTTGGGAATGAGCGAAAACTTAATTTACTAAGTAATGGTTCAAATCGTGAGATACCATTATCTGAAACCATGGAATTTCCAGTTTTATGGGATTTAGTATTTTGAAAATGGTGGGGGATTGTTGGAGATTTCCAAAATAGGTGAGAAAAACTGAAAAACAGAAAATTACACATGGTAATCGATTACCACGGGACTGGATGTGTTTTTCTGCACTTTTTCTCATAGTTTTGGGTTCCAAAAGTTGTAACTCTTCATGGGAATGACTTGTATACATTGGGAAGTTATCATTTACTGATAAATCATGAATCATTGCATTGATTCAAGCCAAAAGTTGAATGTATATGGTTGTAACTTTTGATTAAAAGTTGCATTCTCTCATATGAAGGGGCATATGATGCACTATAAATGCATGGCATTTGTGTATCAGAAGGAGCACGTTTTTGACATCAATTACAGTCAAATTCTCCCTCATTCTCATACTCTAAATCATCCATCAATTCTCTAATGCATGAGTGAATTGTTGGAAACATATTTCTGTCAAATATTGTTAGGAGATACGCTTGGTGTGATTGTGCAATACACATCAAGGAACTCATAGTATCCTGAAGGGGATTCGCTGGACATTCCTATTGCATCCAATATAAAGTTATTGGTGGGGGCGAATCGAACCTAAAGGTTAGTGTGGCAACCCCATACGCTTTGAGTTTTCGTGCATAAACATTAATCATTTCAAGTTTCAAGTGCAGCAGCCTCTTCCCAACAAATCAAGTTTGATAACAAATAGTACACAACATATAATAGTACGAATTATGCGCCATAATTTCAGCTATAGTACAAGATCATGGAGCCAATTTCTGCAACAACAAGACAAGGAATTGCTCTGCAACGTTCAATTCATTCCTTGCAACGGTCCAAGTCCAACCACCGTTGGCTATATAAGAAGTGATGATGTATTTTCATACGTATTTTATTTAATAAATTATTAGTTTTTTAAATGGAGGGAAAAGAAACGAGAGAAATCAAATCAAGAGATGATAGAGACAAAGGTAGAGAAATGAAAGTTAGAGGAACCAAATCCCCTCGATGAACTACCACTACATCAGTATGTTTGCTTTGCATGCTGTCTCGATGACGTTGATTTTTTTTTTGTTAAAGGACTAATGTTTGTATGTTAATTTATATGTTACTACTTCCGTCTCTATTTATATACTATTTTGACAAAAACACACTAATTAAAAAAATTGATATATATATTAAATTTGTTTGTAATTACTATTGTTTTTACAATTTTATGTTTTAAAAGAGAGAGTTAGTTTATATTTTCAATATATTATTTATTGTTGATCGAAGAAAAAAATGTATAATGAATAAGGATATGTAGGTAAAGAAATAGTTAATGTAGTTGGAAATAGCAAAGGGATCTTATAAAAAGGGACAAAAGAAATTTGCAAAATTGTCTTATAATTAGGGGACAAAGGTAGTAGTTTAAATTACACTTTTGGTCCCTTAAATATTTTTCAGGTTTCATATTGGTCCCCTAATTAATAAAAGTAACGTTTTGGTCCCTTAAATCCTTCTCTGTTAGTCACTTTGGTCCCTTCCGTTAGTTTGTGTTAAAGAACGTTCAATTTTGGTCCCTTAAATATTTTTCAGGTTTCACTTTTGGTCCCTTAAATATTTTTCAGGTTTCATATTGGTCCCCTAATAGGGGACCAATATGAAACCTGAAAAATATTTAAGGGACCAAAAGTGAACGTTTTTTAACACAAACTAACGGAAGGGACCAAAGTGACTAACTGAGAAGGATTAGGGGACCAATATGAAACCTGAAAAATATTTAAGGGACCAAAAGTGTAATTTACCCTTATTTAATGGACCAAAAGTATAAGAAAATATCACAACTTTTAAGGTATAGTTATTGTTTAAAAGACTTTTATACCCCTTATTTAATGTTTGTCTTTTTAAAACTAGTGAGTGTATTTAATGCTTCACAATTTTTTATGAAGGTATATTTGTAAAAATATTCAAAAAGTTACATTAATTAATGAGTGTATTGGTTTTGATGTTTTTTGGTTTTTCTTCTTATAATAAGGACCAGAGGAAGTATTTCAAAGACACTCGTTAACTAAATCTTTTAAAAAAAATTTAAAAGAATTAGAGGGACAGTTTGGGGTTCCAAGAGGTAAAAAAAGCAGACAAAAAGAACACCATTCGAGACATTTTAAATTTTCCTACAAATGGGACAACGTGTTTTCGGGGAAAAGAGCTTCGGGCTAATGAATTTTGTTTCGTAGTTTATCTTGTTCTTAGTGAAATCTGAACGCTATTACAGCTAGTGAATACAAATAGACTTTAATCATCATTAAAGTCATAAAAACATTAATTTTGTCTTGTGTTAAATGATTTCATAAGCAATTATGTTCCATTAGTTTAAGCATTATTACTACTAGCTTACAATAATTTTTTTGGAAAATGCACCATAATTTTTTTGACAAATTTAAGTATAAAATATAATTGAAATAGGTTGTCATGTAAAATCATACTCCCTCCGTCCCAAAGTATAAGCAAAAATTGGTCAACAAAAGTTAATGTATTTGGTTCAAAATTTGTACCAAATACATCAACTTATGTTGACTCATTTTTGCTTATATTTTGGGACGGAGTAGTACTCTCTAAATACTATATTAAATATCAAAATATAATTCTATTTTATGTAGAGGTGTTCAAAACTGAAACAATCCAATAGAAAAACCGCAAATCGAACCAACCCAAACTGAAATCGTAAAAAACCATATTTTGGTTTAGGTGTATTTGGATCATTCTTTTTACTCAACTGTAGTGGCGTAGTCAGACAAAAAAGTTTGAAGTGACCGCCATCAAAATAAACTAAGATATATAAATCGTATTATATACAATACAACCCATTTCAGTTACGTTCATCAAAAGATCCTATGGTTGTGGCTGTAGAAACTGGAAAAGTCATAATAAGGCGCAAGAGTCTATCAATCAAGAAGTAATTTTTAGTTTGTCTGGTTGCAACCAAACATGAGCATAATTCTTGAATAGTTGATAAATTCTTCAAACTTGGCAATTGGCGAGCATCAAAAAGGAAATGTCGAAGTTGAAATTGCAAATTACTCTTCTCTTAATATCTGAAATCCATGGGATAATACTTTTCAACAAGAGCACATATAGTATCAATGTTAAAAAATTTATAACTATCATCAGGAGACTAAACACAACTTAGAGTCAACAAATTCATTGTTTGCTCACTAAATATGCTATTCAACTCTTGTAATTGTTTCTCAATGGTAATAAAAAAAAATCAACGCTAAAATAATGCTTTATTGTGACATGATTCTCTTCATAACGAGAGCGCCCAAATCTTGTTGCTGAATGACAATCATTTAGGTCAGGAACACAGTTTCAATTTATTTTTCCCTTTTGACCCATTCAATTTCAGCCTGATTCCAAAATCAAATAACACTATAAGACAATTTCAATTTTGATTCCCTATTCCTTCAACACAATTTCAAAATCAATTTTTGTAATTCAGTTTTGATTTCCCATTTTCCCATTTGTTTTGTTAGGGTTATGAAAAATTGAAAGGTAACCCCAAATAAAAAACCAAATTCATTACCAAACAACACAGTAGGATTCGAAACATATGTCACCTAGACCAATGCTCATAGAAACTCAATGAAAACTTGTATAAAATGACTTTTTTTTTTCTTGTTAAATTTCTTATTAGCTTTTTATTTAAAAAATGTATTTATGTGCTATTTGAACTTTTAAATAATGATAAAATCTTAGTCTTTTACATTTCTTACATAATAGGATTACTTTTTGTTTATGTTTTTAATTTGGTTTATGTTGTTTGGTGAAAATGAAATTGTAATGTTGGATGAAATTTTAACATTGTTGGAAACATTGCTGGAAATATGTTGTGTTTTAATAGCTTTTTAACTCAATTTTAATGCTGAAAACAAAAAATTGTATTGTCTCAAAAAAACCACACCAACCGATTCAACCCAAACCACATTGGTTTGGTTTGGTTTAGATTTTATTTTAAAAGTCAACCGAATCAAACCAAACCACGTATTTTTTTTATTTTACGAATAAGACCCCCTTGGAGGTCTCCATCTGGCAGTATAAGACCCTGATCCCCGATACTACTAATTACGCGATAAATCATGCAACACAATTAATCAGAATCTAACAAAATCTCCAATAACTCATACATATATCTCATAAAGAGAATCTCATCAACGAATATTACAGCACAACGGAAATAGATCATCTCAACGTAAACATCATATCGGGTCTCAACATAAATATCTCAAATAAAATACAAACTCATAAAAGTTCAACAATAAAAATAAAAATAAATCCCGGACTCCTAGATCAGAGCACCTAATCTAGACATCCTCGGAAAAATAAAGCGATAAAAGGAGAATGGGCGCGATGTCATCCTCAACACAACTCACCGAGCAACTAATACTCAACCTGCACGTCTACATCCATAAGGGTTGAACCCACGAATGAGGCGATGATAAGTGCCTAAAAGTTGTTATCTTTTGATACATTTTAGGGCACTTATGATTACTTGTTGTACAAGTTACCTTAGGATTAGAGCATATTTGTGTTAAAAATGCAATATTTGTAATCCTAAGCCTTACCCTATGTGATTATGCAGGAAATACATGCTTGGACCTGATTGATGCAAAGAAATGAAGATTTTCTTGATGCCATCGCTACAAGCGCAGAAGCCATCGCTAGTAGCGAGGATAGGCAGGGATTTCCAGGTTTTCATCGCTTGAAGCGCAGCTTCCATCGCTAGAAGCGAGCTTAGGCAGGGATTATCAAGAGTTCATCGCTTGAAGCGATGAACTGGACGCTTGAAGCGAGCCTAGGCAGGGAATTTCAAAGATCCATCGCTTGTAGCGACAGACCTTGTCGCTACAGCGACCAGAGGGCGGTTTAATGATGATGGATGACGTGGAGCTCTTGGATTGGCCAGTTGACTTCCTCGCTACAAGCGACAGGCTGGTCGCTTGTAGCGAGCGTGCTTTTTCTCAGCATATTTATATGTTTGAAGCTCATTTTTTCAGATATATAGTTTTTTTATCAGATTTTATATTTTCCAGAGCTCAAAATATTAGTTATCTAAGAGAGAGAATAGGCATAGAAGGAGGAAAACTTCAAATAGCAAAGTGATTTGGATTGAAGAATACATTAAGAAGCTTTGAGACATCAAGCCTTAATATAACTTCATCTTCCTTTCTTGTTTTGCAATAGTTGTCATGACAATGATCAACTAATCTCCTTTGTTGGGATTAATAGGTAATCAATCATTCCATGTTGTAAACTTTTGATTATTAAATATATGATTCTAGCATTTTCATTGAATTTCTTCTTGCTTTTCACTCTTATATTTGATTTAAATGTTGTTGAAAAATACTTTCGAATCTAGTTTAGAATGATATTCTATCAAGATAAGAAATTCTAGAAATGGGATTTGGTTTTGATAATTACATTAAAGTATTGGATCGTAAAGCTTTCGAATCGTTTAATAGATTGAGAAATCATCGATTAAACGATACGATCGATCTCACGACGTCATTTGGGAAATCAATGATGTTGTTGAGCAATACGTAATAATGTCATATATAAGAAAAAGCTAGAATCCGTATTTATAATCAATCAAATACAAACGATGTTTGATTGATGAAAGTTAATCCTAACACCTTCTATGTCCTATTACTCTACTATTTATTTATTAAGTTTTTAAATGTTGAGTAGTGTAGTATAAAAAAAGGTTAAACCCTAACTTAAGACGATAATCGACGTTGAACGGTTTATGATATCACGTTAATCCCTGTGGAACGATATAAAAACGATACTTACTTTTGACTAACATCAAAATGGCGCCGTTGCCGGGGATTAAAGTTATGATATTATAATCATTGCAACTTTAATTATGATTTTAAGCAATTTTGCACAAAATTCTTTTATGTATATAACTATTATTCCTTATCCATCTTGTTTGCTAATTCTTTTTTGTCAGATTGTTGAAATCGTATATGCGAGGTCAAGTATCGGAGGACCAACTTCTTTTTGATTCCGAAATAGAGAGAACAGCTCGTAGAAACAATAGCAAGAATCGGAAAAAGAAGCAGCAAGCAAAGAAAAGGCAACAAGAGGAAGCTTCTGTTTCTAGTCATTCATCTAGTCCAAGTCCAAGCCAAGAGTTTCCAATGGCTGCATCAGGAGATGGTTCATCAGGTTCAGGCGGTCGTGGGATGCCATGTCATAATAGTCCACGCCGTTTAGCTCAATTGGGGAAAACGCCACGGACTACCAAGCAAACCGAGATGAAGACGGGGATCTTACAAATACTTTATGCTAATCCCTTCTCAGGATTGGACCATGAAGACCCGTTCCAACATCTCACAAAATTTTACGAGATTGCGGGTACCCTTGGTGAGACGGAAAATAACGAGGAGGCTATATTCATGAGGATGTTTCCTCATTCATTGATTGGCAAAGCTAAGGAGTGGTATTTGGACCAGCCACCGACGGTAATGACGAATTGGAACACGCTTGAGGAGAAATTCCTTGAGAGGTTCTTCCCTCAGAATCGTTTCATGGAGGCGAAGACAACTATTGCTGTGTTCTCACAAGGTTCTAGTGAGACGTTATGTGAAGCGTGGGAGCGTTTCAATTCAATGCTCAGAAGATGTCCTAATCATGGATTTGATGACTTAACACAAATTCATCTATTCCGGAACGGGATGCAACAACAATCCAAGCTATTGCTTGACGCTGCAGCTGGTGGTTCTTTGATGGCCAAGAGCGCCGAGGATGCTGTTGCTATTATTGAGAGAATGGCATTGAATGATCACCAGGCTCATCACAACCGAAGCCAAGGCCAAAGGAAGGCGGGAATCCTAGATTTGGGGATGAATGATGCAATCCTTGCACAAAACAAATTGCTCACGCAACAAGTGGAAGAGTTGACAAAGAAAATGGCCAACCTTCCTCAATAAATGAAGGATATCCAGAACGAACAAAGAAGACAACACCAAATCGCATCATGCGAGCTTTGTTCGGGAGATCACCCAACCGGATTTTGTCCGCCACCTACAGAAGAGGTAAGCTATGTTGGAAATCAACCAAGGCCTCAACAGTTTCAAAACCAATACCAAAGCCATCCAAACAACTTCCCAAGAGGGAATAATCCGAACTGTGGCCAAGGTTGGAGGCAAGAAGCTGGGCAACATAACCGACAACCTTACCAAAATTATAACCAATATCAACCTCCACAACAAAACCGCAACCAAACCACCGATGAAACTCTCAATCAATTCATGCAGATGTCAATGGCTAACCAAAAGAACACTGATGCTTCCATCAAAAATCTGGAGACGCAAGTGGGCCAGTTGGCACAACAACTATCTCAAGCTACTCAACAAGGCGGAACCTTTACCGCCAACACACAAACCAACCCAAAGGATCATGCATCATCATCAAAATGACAATTAAGTCATTTTGATGAGGAAGTCCTTGCATCAAGAGACAACGAAAATTGCAAGGCAATTGCTACTCGGAGCGGGAAGGTAATTGGTAAAGGTATAGGGGACAACCTTGAAGTAGAGAGAAGAATTGTTGAGAATGAGGAGAAGGATGATGATGAAGGACATGAGGAGGAAACAGGAGGTGTAAATAGAGAGGAAGAAGTTGAAAAAAATAATAAGGATGTAGTTGAAAATGAGAACATAGTGTGGAAGAAAGATGAGGTGAAGGAGAAGGGCAAGAAGCAAGAAGTAGTGAAGAATGCACCGACACCACATCTACCGTACCCAACTACACCAGCCAAAAAAGAGAAAGAGAGGCAGTTTGCTAGGTTCCTTGACATATTCAAGCGTTTGCAAATCAACATACCGTTCTCGGAAGCCCTAGAGCAAATGCCGACTTATGCCAAGTTCATGAAAGAAATTCTCTCCAAGAAGAGGAGGTTTAATGAAGAAGAAACAATTCAGCTAGATGCGAATTGCAGTGCGATCATCCAGAGAACATTGCCAAGAAAGGAAAGAGATCCGGGCAAAGTTACACTGCCGGTGTCCATTGGCAATGTTAATGTCGGCAAGACACTCATTGATTTGGGTTCAAGTATCAACCTAATCCCATTATCCGTTGTCAAAAGGATTGGTGATATAGTTGTGAAGAGAACCAACTTAACCTTGCAATTGGCCGACAAATCCTACACTCGTCCATTGGGAATTGCTGAAGACGTGTTGGTGAAAGTCGACAAGTTCTTGTTCCCCATCGACTTTGTAGTGATGGACATACCGGAAGATGATGATGTGCCGCTACTTCTTGGGAGAACTTTCATGCAAACGGCACGGATGATGATTGATCTTGACGGAGGCTTAATGAAAGTCCGTGTGGACGATGAAGAAGTCAATTTCAACATCAACGAAGCGATGAAGTATCCTAGTGATAAAGGTGCTTGCTTCAAGATGGATGCAACGGAAGAATTGATAGTTGATACGAGAAACCAGTTGCATCACTTGACACATCTTGAAAGAGTATTGACAAACGCACTAAGTATCATAGGAGAGGAAGATGAGAAGGAGCTTGAAGAGTGTTTGAAGGAGCTCGATTCGTTGAAGGAAATTCCTCCTCACAAAGCCAAAATCGAGGAATTGACGAATGAAGCTAAAGTGGAAGAATTGATGCCGGAGATGAAGATCTTGCCCTCACATTTGAAGTATGTGTTTCTTGATCAAGAGGGTACCAAACCGGTAATCATCAGTAGCTCCTTGTCAAACCATGAAGAAACAAAATTGGTCGAAGTTTTGAAGTCCAACAAGGAAGCAATAGGTTGGACACTATCCGATTTAAAAGGGATAAGCCCATCCTATTGCATGCATAAGATCATGATGGAAGAGGATTATAAGCCGGTAGCACAACCTCAAAGACGGCTAAACCCAAACATGAAAGAAGTAGTCCGGAAGGAAGTAGTTAAGCTACTTGAAGCCGGCATGATATATCCGATCTCGGATAGCACTTGGGTTAGTCCGGTTCAAGTTGTCCCTAAGAAGGGAGGTATGACGGTTATCACGAACGAGAAGAACGAGCTCATACCAACAAGAACCGTAACCGGTTGGAGGATGTGTATTGACTACCGGAGGCTTAACAAAGCAACTAGAAAAGATCATTTTCCTCTACCATTTATGGATCAAATGCTAGAGAGGCTGTCAGGACAAGCTTTTTATTGTTTCCTTGACGGATATTCGGGTTACAATCAGATTTCGGTGAATCCAGACGATCACGAGAAGACTGCATTCACATGTCCTTTTGGGGTATTTGCATATCGACGCATGCCGTTCGGATTATGTAACGCTCCAGCAACATTTCAACGATGCATGCAAGCCATCTTTGCAGACTTGATAGAGAAAAGCATTGAGGTGTTCATGGACGACTTCTCAGTTTTCGGGTCATCATATGATTTATGCTTGAAGAATCTGGACACGGTACTGAAACGGTGCAAGGAAACCAACTTGGTGCTCAATTGGGAGAAGTGTCACTTCATGGTAACCGAGGGTATAGTCCTTGGTCACAAGATCTCCTCCAAGGGTATTGAAGTTGATAAAGCTAAGATCGACGTGATAGGAAAGCTTCCACCACCAGTCAACGTCAAAGGAATCCGAAGTTTCCTAGGCCATGCCGGGTTCTATCGGAGATTCATCAAAGACTTCTCAAAAATTGCAAAGCCATTGAGCAACTTGCTCAACAAAGATAAGTCTTTTGATTTTGATATTGATTGTTTACATGCTTTTAATAGTTTAAAGGATAGCTTAACATCCGCACCCATAATCACCGCACCAAACTGGACATATGATTTTGAACTTATGTGCGATGCAAGTGATTATGCGGTAGGCGCGGTGTTAGGTCAACGCAAAAACAAAATTTTTCATGCTATACACTATGCAAGTAAAGTTTTAAATGACGCACAAGTCAATTATGCTACCACTGAAAAAGAATTACTTGCTATAGTGTTCGCATTAGAAAAATTTCGTTCGTATCTCATTGGTTCAAAAATTGTTATCTGGACTGACCATGCAGCTATCAAGTACTTAATCACCAAACCCGACTCAAAGCCGAGACTCATCCGTTGGATGTTGCTACTCCAAGAGTTTGATTTGGAGATTAAGGACAAGAAGGGGACTGAGAACCTAGTAGCTGATCATCTGTCAAGATTGGTGAACGATGAGATAACGAAGAATGAGAGGGACATCCTTGAAGAGTTCCCGGATGAGAAGTTGCTTATGGTGCAAGAAAGACCATGGTTCGCTGACATGGCCAACTACAAAGCAACGGGTTTCATTCCGGAGGATTACACATGGCAAATGAAGAAGAGGTTGTTGAGAGACGCAACTCAATTCATTTGGGATGACCCGTACCTCTTCAAGATTGGAGCAGACCACTTGTTAAGAAGATGTGTTGCAAGAGAAGAAGCCAAGGACATCATGTGGCATTGTCACAACTCGCCATATGGTGGTCATTATAGTGGAGAAAGAACTGGAGCAAAAGTTCTTCAAGCAGGCTTTTATTGGCCCACTTTGTTCAAAGACGCATACGAACATGTGAAGGAATGCGAGAGTTGCCAGAAAACCGGAGGGATTTCAAAAAGGAATGAAATGCCTCTACAAAGTATCCTTGAAGTCGAAGTCTTCGACTGTTGGGGTATTGACTTTGTAGGGCCATTTCCATCCTCCATGAACAACGAGTACATTCTGGTGGCTGTTGACTATGTGTCAAAGTGGGTAGAAGCAATAGCATCCCAGAAAGCTGATAGCAAGACGGTGGTCAAGTTTCTGAAAAGAAACATCTTTTCCCGATTTGGAACTCCAAGAGTGCTAATAAGTGATGGAGGTTCTCACTTCTGCAATCAACAGTTAACAAAAGCACTTGAGCACTATGGAGTAAAGCACAAGGTAGCTTCACCATACCATCCACAGACCAACGGTCAAGCCGAGGTATCCAACCGTGAAATCAAACGGATACTTGTGAAGACCGTGTCATCATCAAGAAAGGATTGGGCGATGAAACTGGACGAAGCATTGTGGGCCTATAGGACCGCATACAAAGCTCCTACGGGTTTCACACCTTTCCAGTTGGTGTATGGGAAAGCATGCCACTTGCCGGTCGAGTTGGAGCACAAAGCGTTTTGGGCGCTCAAGTTTTTGAACTTTGATCAAGAGCAAGCGGGGGAGAAGAGAAAACTTCAGATGAATGAGCTAGAAGAAATGTGTGACCAAGCCTATCAGTCAAGCAAGCTTTATAAGGAAAAGGTCAAACGGTATCATGACAAGAAGATCATGAAGAGGGAATTCAGGCCTGGTCAAATGGTGTTGCTATTCAATGCAAGGCTAAGACTATTTCCGGGTAAATTGAAGTCCAAATGGTCCGGTCCGTTCATGATCAAGGAAGTAAAACCTTATGGAGCTGTGGAACTAGAAGATCCTATCACCAAGTCAACATGGACAGTGAATGGACAGAGGCTGAAGCCATATTTTGGAGGTGAAGTTGTTCGGCACACGACGACGATTTCACTCATCGATTCTTATGCATAAGCGAATCAGGCGTCGATCTAATGACGTTAAATAAGAGCTTGTTGGGAGGCACCCCAATTTTGTAAGTATGTTGCATTTTTAGTGTTATTTTAGTTCTGTACAGTTATTTATGCATGTAGGGATAGTGGCAAGAACTCAAAATTTTATTTTTCTGTTTCCTGTCATGGTCGCTACAGCGACGGATTCATCGCTGTAGCGATGAGTTTGTCGCTTGTAGCGATGGATTCCAAACCTTGCGCTTGTAGCGCCACACCACGCTTGTAGCGATTGGCTTAAAGCCTGTCGCTGTAGCGACAGGTCGCACGCTTGTAGCGACCGTAGCAGAAACCAGTTTTATATTTCCCAGGCCACTACTGACTCTTTCCCTACCTCCCAACCACTTTCATTAATGTTCTAGCCGTTTTATCTTTTATTTTCGCACACTGTTCACAGTACATACATTCCATTCCCCTTTGCTTTCTATTCCTGCATTCTATTTCGAAATTCTGCACAATCTTGCAAATCAACTCTTTACCTGTGTTTAATCTTGCTCAAACAACCTCCAGGTATGTTTTTCGTCCATTTCTGTTACTGCTTATATGCTCTTTACTGATTATTGATGCCTGCATGTGTATTAAAATTTTTAGGGTTTAGGGTTTTGAAAATTTTGAACTTAAATTCTGCCATGTTGTTATACCCATGATTAGACATAGTTTAAGCTTTAGTAAATGAACTAGAATCACTTGGAAAACTCTCCATTCATCCTCTTGTATATTCAATTCGTATTTTGAAAAACCTTTTGTAAAAATTTCAAAATAAATTTAGGGTTTTGGTGAATAGGAAGTTTTAGTGATTGTTCTTCATTTATATTTGCTTAAAGGTTAATTTCGCATGCTACAAGTAGGTTTAAATCCAGAAAATCATAAATTTTGAAAATGGGTGTTCCTCGCTAGAACAGCGCTTGTAGCGCAGGAAACAGGAAAAATCTGGGTTCGCTCGCTACAAGCGACCAAGCTGTCGCTGTAGCGACGAAACCCAGAATTTGTTTTATTTTTCTTTTAATTTGAACCTGACTTGTATCCTACCTAATTTTTGTCTGTTTTAATCCTTTTGTAGGTATGGCACCCAAATCCTCATCCAAAAGACAAAGGAACGTTGAGAGCTCGTCATCTCGTCCTAGAGCCAACCCTCAACCGCATGACACGAGCCGTTTCTTAAGCTTGAGGAATCAAGAACGGTACGAGGAGCTGAAAACACGGAGAATCTGGTCTGAGAAGCAATTCCAGATATCAGAAGAGGGAGAATATGGAGGGATAGCAGCCATGCTCAATGAAAGGAAATGGGGGATACTATGCACTCCGCCTAGGAAGATTAATTACGACATAGTGCGGGAATTTTATGCTAATGCGATCCCAGCAGACCCATCAGACGAATTCACACGGACGACATATGTGCGAGGGCGCACCATTACCTTTGATCGGATGTCCATAAATGCGTATTTGGGTAAGCCTCTGGAGCTGTGTGGAGAGGATAACCCACTAGCACCAACCATGTTGTGTGACTTCCATGAGCACAAGAGGAGCGGGACTTGGGATCATGAGCTGATTGCACGAGACATCTTCCAGGAGGGGAAACACTACGATGTGAGTAAGGCTTCGGGTAAGCCTTTCAGAGCATTTCGAGAGGACATGACTACACCTGCTCAGGTAGTCCTTACCCTAATCTTATATAATATCCGGCCAAAATCACACACCTCTTCTACCACCCTCGATGTTACACCTCTTCTCCACTATATCCTTACTCAACGTCAGGTTGACGTTGCTAGGCTTATAGCCAATGAGATGAGGGTTGTAGCTGAGAGCGGCATCCTACCCCCAGGCAAACCCAAATGCCCACTGACCTTTCCTGGATTGATTATGGGACTTTGTAGACGGGCTAGGGTACACATGCCCAACCAGGTAGATGAAGAGATTAAGAATCCTATTGATGACAGGTACATCAATAGGTATTGCTTCACCCCCACACCTCCTGCCCCACCTACTTCCTCAGCTGGACCATCCACATCAGCCGGTCCTTCTAGTGTACCACCATCACCACCACATCACCCTAGCCACCCTCAGGGCCCGACCTTTCCACCATTAGATTTTTCGAGTTGGGACTCCTCTATGGTGAGCTCTTTTCTGATGGCGCAGAATGCGTCTAATCACCGGGCTCTAACGACTATTCAGAGTCATCTGCATGACAGTGGCCAGAGCACATGGACGCCAGCCTTCTTCTCAGAGCATATAGCTTGGCCTGGGGACAGGCCTTTCTTTCCTGGAGGGGCAGCTGCAGCAGATGTTGGTGATGAGGATGCCGGTGATGATGGTGATGACGATGCTGATGTTGATGACGATCTTGGTGATGATTCATCGGCGGCTACTAATAGCATTGACCGTATGGCAGCAGACTTGATAGATTCTGAAGACATGGATTCAGATTCAGACTGATTTTGATGCAAAGCTGAAGACTTTTGTTTTATCATCCCTTTCATTTTATTTATTAAGCTTTGTACTTTTATAACATTTTATTATGCTTTGTACCTTGTTTTGATTATGTTTTTTGTACCATGGATGATGTTACATTTTGCTTTTATGTTATTTTATTTTGGGTATTACATGTTTAGTATAGTTTTGTTTTATTTATGTTTTATTTATTTATTTTTGGTTATAAATTTTTTGAAATTATCCCAACAATGTTGAAAGAAAGATGAAAGATTCAAAAGCCAGTGCTTGAGCTTAGAATCATTTGAGTGATAATGATAGAATGAGTGTTAAAGCGCGCAGCTAAGGTACTCGTTTTCTTGTTTTTCTAGGTATATTCTTGAATGTGAATAAGTTCTTTACACACAAGTTAATTTATTCAGTTTTGAGCAAGCATTTGTTTAGTTTTGAACCAATATAGAACTAGCCAAAATGTGAGGTATCCTCAACCATTGTATATATATGCAGGAGACCAACATTTCATGTTTAACTCAGTTAGTTTATGTTAAATCTGTTGTTGTTTTAATTTGTATAAAAGCATTGAAGTGATCAAGGCAATTTTTTGAAATTGAGTGAAATACTTGACCAAATGAACCTACCCTGTGAGATGTGTGAGTATCTGTTAACCCATCTGAGCCTATTGAATCAGAATTGTTAACTGTGGACTGTCAATTTTAATAAGCTCAATTGCTTATTTAAATTGCCGGAGTTTGTAAAAAAATTCAGTTCATAGTTAACTCTTTATTGAATTCTGATAGTTGTTTTCTTTTGAACCCTTATCCATCGTTTTTATTGACCTTTGCCATAATGATAAAGGAACATTCGATTAGGGTGTCATTGAAATAAGTTGGGGAGAAAGGGAGGTTATGTTTATGTCAATGTAATGGTGAATGTGATAATTGATCTTGACAACAAGAAAAAGAAAAGAAAAAGAAAAGAAAAGAGAAAAAAGAAAGAAAAGCAAACCAAGAAAAAGAAAAGAGAAAAAATGAAAAGGTTTGCAATAATTCAAAGAAAAAGTTGTCAAGATCAATCAAGAATAGAAAAATATGAAATTCACCAAGAGTTGTATTGGAAAAAGAAGGAAGTTTGTAATTAGATTGAATGTTCCTTTTGCTTGGCCATTTGAATTCAAATATCCCACATATGACAATTCTTTTGTAACCTAGCCCAATTACAACCCTTAAAGACCTTTTGATCAATGCCTTTTATGCTTTTGGAAATGATAATTAGATGGACACATAATTTAATTGGAATGTTTTCATGTTTGTTGGATGAGTGTTCATACCCTCACAATAGATTTCAAATTGTTCATATACTTTATATAGAAGTGTGTTAGGTTTGGTTCAAATTTAAACATGTTGCTTGTTTAGGATTGTGTGATTTGATTCCTTGTGTTTAGAACTAGTTCACATTTATAGTATGTATCTTGTTTAATGAGAAACTGAACTTTAGCTTGCGCAATCACATTTGAATCACTCATTTGATGTTTATTTCTTCGCACTTTTGAATCCTTTGCTAATTGCTCAATACTGTGGTTTAAAAGCTATGAAAATTTCCTTTTGATTCTTTGGTTTGAGGACAAACCAAAATGTAAGTTGGGGAGAGTTTGATAAGTGCCTAAAAGTTGTTATCTTTTGATACATTTTAGGGCACTTATGATTACTTGTTGTACAAGTTACCTTAGGATTAGAGCATATTTGTGTTAAAAATGCAATATTTGTAATCCTAAGCCTTACCCCATGTGATTATGCAGGAAATACATGCTTGGACCTGATTGATGCAAAGAAATGAAGATTTTCTTGATGCCATCGCTACAAGCGCAGAAGCCATCGCTAGTAGCGAGGATAGGCAGGGATTTCCAGGTTTTCATCGCTTGAAGCGCAGCTTCCATCGCTAGAAGCGAGCTTAGGCAGGGATTATCAAGAGTTCATCGCTTGAAGCGATGAACTGGACGCTTGAAGCGAGCCTAGGCAGGGAATTTCAAAGATCCATCGCTTGTAGCGACAGACCTTGTCGCTACAACGACCAGAGGGCGGTTTAATGCTGATGGATGACGTGGAGCTCTTGGATTGGCCAGTTGACTTCCTCGCTACAAGCGACAGGCTGGTCGCTTGTAGCGAGCGTGCTTTTTCTCAGCATATTTATATGTTTGAAGCTCATTTTTTCAGATATATAGTTTTTTTATCAGATTTTATATTTTCCAGAGCTCAAAATATTAGTTATCTAAGAGAGAGAATAGGCATAGAAGGAGGAAAACTTCAAATAGCAAAGTGATTTGGATTGAAGAATACATTAAGAAGCTTTGAGACATCAAGCCTTAATATAACTTCATCTTCCTTTCTTGTTTTGCAATAGTTGTCATGACAATGATCAACTAATCTCCTTTGTTGGGATTAATAGGTAATCAATCATTCCATGTTGTAAACTTTTGATTATTAAATATATGATTCTAGCATTTTTATATACCATTGAATTTCTTCTTGCTTTTCACTCTTATATTTGATTTAAATGTTGTTGAAAAATACTTTCGAATCTAGTTTAGAATGATATTCTATCAAGATAAGAAATTCTAGAAATGGGATTTGGTTTTGATAATTACATTAAAGTATTGGATCGTAAAGCTTTCGAATCGTTTAATAGATTGAGAAATCATCGATTAAACGATACGATCGATCTCACGACGTCATTTGGGAAATCAATGATGTTGTTGAGCAATACGTAATAATGTCATATATAAGAAAAAGCTAGAATCTGTATTTATAATCAATCAAATACAAACGATGTTTGATTGATGAAAGTTAATCCTAACACCTTCTATGTCCTATTACTCTACTATTTATTTATTAAATTTTTAAATGTTGAGTAGTGTAGTATAAAAAAAAGGTTAAACCCTAACTTAAGACGATAATCGACGTTGAACGGTTTATGATATCACGTTAATCCCTGTGGAACGATATAAAAACGATACTTACTTTTGACTAACATCAGGCGACAATAAAGCCACTGGAGGGTAAGATATACGTTCAACAAATAGATATAATAAACACAAATAAGTTTCAGGCAAAAACATCATTTAACATTCAAATATTCATCAACACGATAAGCCTGGTCATTACTCATGCATAAATCGTATATCATAGCGTACCCTCATCATTATATAATTTCCAACTTAAATACACATCATCAACAATTAAAACATCATTTTAATTATAAATCACCAACAACATAAATCATGAATCATTCCATAATTTTCACACATCGACAATTAACATTTACCACATAAATGCACAAGTTCACACCAAAACATTACCAAACACGACTCATGTAAATGTAATGCACCTAATACGACTCTACATGCATGTGGTACCAATCCTGATCTTAAATCAGGCTACATTTGGATCTTGTTCTTAAACCAAGCTACATATAAAATCTTGATCTTAAATCAAGCCACATTTGAATCTTGGCCATAAACCAAGCTACATATAAAATCTTGATCTTAAATCAAGCCACATTTGACCGACAATGAATGCATGGATGTTCACGTATGGACTTGACAATGCACACCACATATAAATCATGATCTCAAATCATGCTACATTTCACCACATTTTATTTGCATTATCAAATCAATACATTCCACACAATTCATGTTATCACCACAACATCATTTAATTCACTACATCATCATTTAAATTATCACGTCATCATTTAAATCACCACATAATGCATTCAACCACAAACAACAATCACTAATCTCACATTAATGCACTTCACCAAGTTCATTCATCGTTTAATTATAAATACTTCATTCTTGCATTTATTCACCATATTTCACATAATCCACATTTCATGAATAAAGTAAGTAAGGTTACCTCAACCTACATCCACACCACATTATATTCATGCTTCAACTTTATTCATAGTACTGTAATTAATCATTAAATTCGTTTCGCCAATTATCAAATTCCACAAAATCTATAGTTCGTCTCAAAATTAAATCCCATAATCAATCCATGGCAAGCAATCATCATCCAGCAAAGAAAGGTCAAAATAACATCAAAACAGCACAAAAGGAATGCCCAGGGATGTCCGGAAACATCCCCCAAAGGCCAAAACACGCAGAACAACTAATGTTGTTTCTGCTGTGGTCGTTACAGCGACGACAACCAGAACAGGTTTTCCCCTGTTACGGGAAGACCTCCAAAAATCCCATTTTTCATCCCAATTGGCCCAAAATCATTTTACAAACATTACCCATGATCAATACTGTTGAGTCTTTAAGTGTTGGCTGCATTGTTTGGCAAAACCAAAGTATGGAATAGAAGCTTTTCCTTATGATGAACATTTCTTCAGTTACAAGTTTTCTCATTTGAAGCCATTCAGAAGCTGAAATCTACATCAGAAGCTGAAATGCTCATCAGAAGCACTGTAGCACTTCAGAAGCAGTTTCAGGTTCTGAAGCCAGCATTGACTTCTGTTGACCACATCAGAAGCTGGGTTTGCTGGATTGTTTTTGCACGTATCTTGGGAGATTTAGCAAGGAATTATGGTTGTATAATTGCTTCTAGAATGCTGGGTTTATTGGAAAAGATATCTTTGAAGATTTGGTTCAAAATTATGAAAATTCGTATTTTCTGTTTTAAATCTTTCAAAGATTGGATGCAGTTTTATTTGTTACTTTATTGGAACAATTTTATTCCAGTAACAAATCAATTCAGAAGATTTGGAGCATAATTAAGAGGCTTGCTGAAGATTATAAAAGGAGGAGCTTTGCTATTGAAGACTTACGATTTTAGAGAGAAAATTCAGAAATAGAGTCTTAGTGTGTGTAAGCTTTTTAGCTTTGTTTGTGCACCACTCAGTTTGAGTTGGTTTAGGTGTTTTGAGTTGTAATCACTCTAAGCCTGTAGGTATGAGTGTTGTCTTTATGTATTGAAGTTGTTCTTCAAAAACAGAGTGTTCTTGATTAAGGGTTTCAGTAACTGGGTTTAGTTACTTGAGTAGGAAGATAGTGGTTTCTATTACTCAGAGTTGGGTAGAAGTCTTACTAGGTGGAGGTTAATTGCTTGGGATAAGAACTGGGAGTCAGTGTCTGAGTCTTAAGGATTAAATCCAATAGTGGATTTCCTTCCTGGATTGGTATCCCCCAGAGTAGGAGGTGTTTACTCCGAACTGGGTTAACAAACCTTGTGTGTTCTTTAGCTTTCCTGCACTTTATTTTCTGCTCTTGCATTGTGTTTACTTGTGCTCTGTTTTAGCATTTTATTGTGCCCTGCGTTTTGTTCAGAACCTGTTTGGTTCAGAACCTGGTAACTCTCTTATTGCCTGGCCAGAATTTCAATTGGCATCAGAGCAGGCACCCTGCCTGTATTTTGGGTGAGATCCAGAGGACTTAATTTCTGGTAAGCATGGATAGAGAAGGAGGATATGTCAATAACCTCTACTAGATGGCACAAACTATGAGTATTGGAAGTCTAGAATGTGTGCCTTCTTAAAATCTATTGACAGCAGGACTTGGAAAGCTGTGATTAAAGGCTGGGATCATCCTGTGTATACAGACAAAGATGGTAACAAGACTGAGGTTCTGAAGCCTGAGGAGGAATGGACCAAAGCTGAAGATGATCTGTCACTGGGAAATTCAAAAGCTTTGAATGCTATCTTTAATGGTGTTGATCAGAACATGTTCAGACTTATCAAACAGTGTACTGTTGCTAAGGAGGCCTGGGAAATTTTGAAGACAACTCATGAAGGAACCTCTAAAGTGAAGATGTCCAGATTGCAACTGCTGACCACCAAGTTTGAGAACCTGAAGATGAAGGAGGATGAATCCATTCAGGATTTTTACATGAATGTGCTGGATATGGCAAATTCCTTTGATTCTCTTGGGGAGAAAATGTCTGATGAGAAGCTTGTTAGAAAAATCCTCAGGTCCCTGCCCAGAAGGTTTGATATGAAGGTGACAGCTATTGAGGAGGCTCATGATATTTCTGCTATGAAGGTTGAAGAGCTCATTGGTTCTTTATTAAATTTTGAGACTGCTTTCTGCAAACAGCCTGATAAGAAAGGGAAAGGTATAGCCTTTACTGTGAATACTGAAGCTGATGATCAACAAGAGTATGAAGAGGATGACTTATCAGAAGCTCTTGTGTTGCTGGGAAAACAATTCAACAAGATTCTGAAGAATGTTAACAGAAAAGCCAAAGCCAAAGGTCAGAACTTCAGATTCAATAACAAAAAGCAACAAACTGATGAGAAGAAGACCAAGTCCGAGGAGAAAAGTAACCAAGCCAAAGGTGTGCAGTGCTATGAATGTGAAGGTTATGGACATATCAAAATTGAGTGTCCTACTTTTCTTAAGAAGCAGAAGAAAAGCCTAGCTGTGTCATGGTCTGATGATGGTTCTGAAGAAGATGATGTTAGTGAATCTGATATGTGTGATACTGGTCTGGTTGTAAGGTCAGGAGCTATCTTGAAGAAGGAAGCTGTTTTAGAATCTGAGACCTTTTCAGAGTCTGACTCAGAGTCTGAAGCCTCATCTGTGTCTGAAGCTGCTAAAACCTCATATGATGAACTAGCTGACAACTACAGGAAGCTGTATACCAGAAGTGCTGAGGTTTGCAAACAAGTGCTGGATCAGAAGGAGACTATTTTTCAACTGGAGGGTGAAAAGGGAGAACTACTTGTGCAGAATTCAGATTTGAAAGAAGAAGTGAACCAGTTAAATTCCCAACTTGAACATATGAAAAAGCAGGTTAGAATGATGAATACTGCTACTAATGTGTTGGATGAAATTTTGGGTGCTCAGCAACAAGGAAAAACAGGATTAGGCTTTGATGATCAGACTCAAAACTCCAAACAGAAGATTCTTGTTAAAGAGTTTGTTCCTGCCACCAAAACTGATAATCCTATGATTGGAGCATCTCAGATGAGACCTCAGAAACAATCCCAGATGCAAGCTCAGAAGCAAGGTCAGAAGCATGTTCAGATGCAAGGTCAGAAGCATGTTCAGATGCTACCTCAGAAGCAACCCCAGAAATTTTTCAGAAACAGAAGGAGGAGAAATCATCCATGGATCTGTCATCACTGTGGAAAGAAAGGGCATATCAAACCATTCTGCTTCAAACTTTATGGCTATCCTGAACATTTTCAGTATAGAAAAGTGGAACCAGCTACTGTCAGACAGAATGTTCAGAAGGTGTGGATGCCCAAAGTTCAGAATGTAGGCCTGATTGCTCATACTTCACTAAGAGCCACCTCAAAAGAAGACTGGTACTTTGATAATGGGTGTTCAAGGCACATGACTGGTGTGAAGAAGCTGCTGAACAATATCAGATCATACTCCAGAAGTTATGTGACATTTGGAGATGGTGTAAAAGGTCAGATTCTGGGTATTGGTGATTTGATCAGAGAAGGGTTGCCCAGACTTAATGATGTGCTACTGGTGGAAGGATTAACTTCAAATCTGATCAGTATTAGCCAACTTTGTGATCAGGACTTGAAGGTTAATTTTAACAAATTAGAGTGTATTGTTACTGATCAGGAAGATAAGATTCAGATGAGAGGCTGCAGATCCAAAGACAATTGTTACTTGTGGGTTTCTGAAGAGGAAAGAAGTTTGACTTCTTGTCTTATGAGCTCAGAAGAGGAAGTCAAGCTCTGGCACCAGAAGTTAGGTCATCTGCATCTGAAAGGCATGAAGAAAATCCTAAGTACTGAAGCTATCAGAGGTGTACCAAATCTGAAGATCAATGAGGACAATGTTTGTGGTGATTGTCAAATTGGGAAACAAACAAGAAAGTCTCATCCCAGATTAGTTCACCAGGTAACTACTAAAGTACTAGAACTTGTTCATATGGATTTAATGGGGCCTATGCAAGTAGAAAGTATTGGAGGGAAGAGGTATGCATTTGTAATGGTAGATGACTACTCAAGATTCACATGGATCAACTTTGTTAGAGAGAAGTCTGACACTTTTGAAGTGTTTAAAGACTTATGTACTCAATTACAAAGAGAGAAGGACTGTGGGATTGTCAGAATCAGAAGTGATCATGGCAAAGAATTTGAGAACAAGAGTTTTTCAGAATTCTGTGCTTCTGAAGGTATAAAACATGAATTTTCTGCACCTATCACACCTCAGCAAAATGGTGTAGTTGAGAGGAAGAATAGGACTTTGGCAGAATGTGCAAGGGTTATGTTGCATGCTAAGAAGCTGCCATATATGTTTTGGGCTGAAGCAATGAACACAGCATGTTACATACACAATAGAGTCACTCTGAAGAAGGGAACAACCTGTACCTTGTATGAATTATGGAAAGGGAGAAAGCCAACTGTAAAATATTTCCATGTGTTTGGGAGCAAATGCTATATTTTGGCTGACAGAGAAAATAGAAGAAAACTGGATCCTAAGTCTGATGAGGGCATATTCCTGGGTTATTCAGTGAACAGCAGAGCTTACAGGGTGTTTAATTCCAGAACCAAGGTTGTGATGGAGTCCATAAATGTGGTTATTGATGATTTGTCTGCTGAGAATGAAAAGAATGAGCCTGAAGTTGTTCCAGAGTCTGAAGCCTTAGAAGAACAAACTTCAGAAGCAGAAAAGCGTTCAGAGTCTGAAGAAGTAGAAGATCAACCAGATCAAGTTCCAAATGGTAAAGGGCCATCAATTAGAGTTCAGAAGGATCATCCTAAAGACTTAATCATTGGAAGCTTAGATCAAGGTGTCAGAACCAGGAGATCAGATGCTGCTGCTACTGATTCATGTTTTGTGTCAAAGGTTGAGCCTAAAAATGTGAAAGAAGCCCTAACAGATGAATTTTGGATTGAAGCAATGCAAGATGAGTTGAATCAATTCAAAAGGAGTGAAGTGTGGGATCTAGTTCCAAGACCTGAAGGGCTGAATGTGATTGGGACTAAGTGGATAATTCAAGAATAAAACAGATGAAAATGGTACTGTAGTCAGAAACAAGGCAAGGTTGGTTGCTCAGGGTTATACTCAAGTTGAGGGACTTGATTTTGATGAGACCTTTGCACCTGTGGCCAGACTAGAGTCCATAAGACTGCTGTTGGGTGTCTCCTGCATTCTCAAGTTCAAGCTATTTTAGATGGATGTGAAGAGTGCATTTCTGAATGGATATCTGCAAGAAGAAGTGTATGTTGAACAGCCTAAAGGATTTGTGGATCATAATTTTCCTAATCATGTTTACAAACTGAAGAAGGCTTTGTATGGATTGAAGCAAGCACCAAGAGCATGGTATGAAAGATTAACTCAGTTTCTTGTGGCTCAAGGTTACAGAAAAGGAGGTTCTGATAAGACATTGTTTGTAAAAGATGAAAATGGGAGTCTGATGATTGCTCAGATTTATGTGGATGATATAGTGTTTGGAGGGATGTCTCAGAAGATGGTCAAATTGTTTGTTCAGCAAATGCAATCAGAGTTTGAAATGAGTTTGGTTGGAGAGCTGACTTACTTTCTTGGATTACAAGTCAAACAAATGGAAGATACAATCTTCATTTCTCAAAGTAAGTATGCCAAGAACATAGTGAAGAAGTTTGGAATGGAATCTGCTGCTCACAAGAGGACACCAGCTGCTACTCACCTGAAGTTAACTAAGGATGAAGATGGAGTTTCAGTAGACCAAAGTCAGTACAGAAGCATGATTGGGAGCCTATTGTACTTAACTGCAAGCAGGCCTGATATCACATTTGCTGTAGGAGTTTGTGCAAGATATCAAGCTGATCCTAAGATGAGTCATCTGACACAAGTTAAAAGGATCCTGAAATATGTGAATAGCACAAGTGACTATGGAATCATGTATTCTCATAGTTCAAGTTCTGAACTGATGGGATATTGTGATGCTGACTGGGCTGGAAGTGCTGATGACAGGAAGAGCACCTCAGGAGGTTGTTTCTTCTTAGGAAATAACTTGATTTCATGGTTCAGCAAGAAACAAAACTGTGTTTCATTGTCAACTGCTGAAGCTGAGTATATTGCTGCTGGGAGTAGTTGTTCACAACTGGTTTGGATGAAACAGATGCTGGAGGAGTACAACTTGAAACAAGGTGTTATGACATTGTTCTGTGACAATTTGAGTGCAATCAACATCTCTAAGAATCCAATTCAGCACAGTAGAACCAAACACATAGACATCAGACACCATTTTATCAGAAACCTTGTGGAGGACAAGATTATTCAACTGGAACATGTGGACACTGAAGATCAAATTGCTGACATATTCACAAAGGCCTTGGATGCTAAACAGTTTGAGAATCTGAGAAGCAAGTTAGGTGTGTGTTTACATGAAGAATTCTAGCAATTAAAGCAAACTGGATGTGAGGAAGATAGAGTACCTGCCAGCTTTGTTAGTGCTAAGTGTGATGCTGTTTTTGATACTAAGTCTGAAGTTCAAACTGGGACAGTAGTTGAAGATGTTTGTGCAGTTTTCCTTCCCTATTTGAAGTCTGAGATTTGTCAGAATTTTGTGGCTAAAAAGGGGGAGAAAATCTTATGTAATGTGTTGGCTTTGATACCAAGTGTTGCTGCACAGAGAATTAGTTCAGCTTTCAGTGTTGTTCAGAAGTTGCTTGTGAAGCTCAGAGTTCAGAACCAATATAACAAGAGTTGTCAAGATGTTATTGAGGGGGAGTATGTGTCTCAGGGGGAGTTCAAGCTTGTTATATACCTGAGTGATAATGTGGTCCTGAAGTGTAGAAGTGTAGTGGTCCTGAAGAACATTAGTGTTTAGCTCCTGAAGTGTGGGTCTGAAGAACAATTGCACTTTGGTGTATGCTCTGATACCTTTTATCACTGCAGTTCAGTAGTGAGGGGGAGTTTGTGTGAGAAGCTGAGTTGCAGGGGGAGTGTTGTGGAGATTCAGAAGTAAGGGAGAGTGTTTGTGATGATCAAGAGTTGATCAGTAGCTCTGATACCATGTTTAACATAGCTCAGAAAAGTGTTTTATCCGCTGCTTATGTTTATTGCTATGATGTGTTTTTGTGGAGTTCTTCATTGCTGAGTTGATTATAAGGGAGATTGAAGAACTTGGTTGGTTTTAGCCAAAAATTTGCCAAAGGGGGAGATTGTTGAGTCTTTAAGTGTTGGCTGCATTGTTTGGCAAAACCAAAGTATGGAATAGAAGCTTTTCCTTATGATGAACATTTCTTCAGTTACAAGTTTTCTCATTTGAAGCCATTCAGAAGCTGAAATCTACATCAGAAGCTGAAATGCTCATCAGAAGCACTGTAGCACTTCAGAAGCAGTTTCAGGTTCTGAAGCCAGCATTGACTTCTGTTGACCACATCAGAAGCTGGGTTTGCTGGATTGTTTTTGCACGTATCTTGGGAGATTTAGCAAGGAATTATGGTTGTATAATTGCTTCTAGAATGCTGGGTTTATTGGAAAAGATATCTTTGAAGATTTGGTTCAAAATTATGAAAATTCGTATTTTCTGTTTTAAATCTTTCAAAGATTGGATGCAGTTTTATTTGTTACTTTATTGGAACAATTTTATTCCAGTAACAAATCAATTCAGAAGATTTGGAGCATAATTAAGAGGCTTGCTGAAGATTATAAAAGGAGGAGCTTTGCTATTGAAGACTTACGATTTTAGAGAGAAAATTCAGAAATAGAGTCTTAGTGTGTGTAAGCTTTTTAGCTTTGTTTGTGCACCACTCAGTTTGAGTTGGTTTAGGTGTTTTGAGTTGTAATCACTCTAAGCCTGTAGGTATGAGTGTTGTCTTTATGTATTGAAGTTGTTCTTCAAAAACAGAGTGTTCTTGATTAAGGGTTTCAGTAACTGGGTTTAGTTACTTGAGTAGGAAGATAGTGGTTTCTATTACTCAGAGTTGGGTAGAAGTCTTACTAGGTGGAGGTTAATTGCTTGGGATAAGAACTGGGAGTCAGTGTCTGAGTCTTAAGGATTAAATCCAATAGTGGATTTCCTTCCTGGATTGGTATCCCCCAGAGTAGGAGGTGTTTACTCCGAACTGGGTTAACAAACCTTGTGTGTTCTTTAGCTTTCCTGCACTTTATTTTCTGCTCTTGCATTGTGTTTACTTGTGCTCTGTTTTAGCATTTTATTGTGCCCTGCGTTTTGTTCAGAACCTGTTTGGTTCAGAACCTGGTAACTCTCTTATTGCCTGGCCAGAATTTCAAATACACTTAAATTGAACGATGGGTACACAAGGAAACATCAATTGACATGAATTCCAAAGGTTTTTTGGTAAATTTCAAAGTTCGTCTCTAAATTCCATTTTCACCAACAACTTAACAATTAAGCTTGTTTAACAACACCAACAATATTTCATCAAGTTCAACATCATGGTATACACCTATTCAAGCTATTCCAACATCAACTTATTCATTTAAGCTGTAACTTACTCATTTTCACTTAACTAAGTCATTCTAGCAAAAACACCAACAACAACAACTTAATTCTCATCAAAGCCACACAACCAACATAGATTAGCATGCTTTTCATCATAATGCAGCAACATAGTCAAAACAGTAGCAACTTAAGCAAATTCACTCAATTAATCACTTTTCTCAAATTCACTTAAATCGCAACTTATTCAACATAACTTCATGATTTCTCAAACAAAACACATACCCATACTCATAATCAGTTTCATAAACAACAAACATCATTCAATTATCATGTTGATCATCAAATTCATCAAAATTCACAAAGGTATCAATTAATCATAATTAAACATGGATTTTGACATGAACAAAATGCAATTTCATCAAGGTTTGACATGCTTAATTTAATCAGCAAAAAGGAGCACGAAAATTCAACAATTCAGCAGCAAATAATCATGTAATTAATCATAATCTAAAACTCTCAAACCCCATAAGTGCTTATTAAACCCATTTGGTGAAAGTAATCTTCCCTCTTACCTTAATTCTTAACTTTTCTTGCTACTTCTAGTAAATCCACCTCTTCCTCTTAAGCTCTTCTAGTTTTCTCTTCTCCAAGTTTTTCTCCTCTCTATTCTCTCACTTGCCTCTCAAAATTTTGTGTAGTAATGTTTAACCTAATTCACCACCACTCACTACTAGTGTATTTATAATATGTTTCTAGGGTTATTCCCACTAATGAGCTTAGTCACAATTGTCTCACAATTATTTTCTCTACACTTTTACTTCACTTAAACCCCCCCATATTAATTATACACCACCATTCTCTAAAATTCAAATTACTAGTCCTAGCGTATTTACAAAAATGCCACTCTAGCGCTAATAATTTCACTAACCCACCAATCACACAAATAATCAATTAACAGATATAATTAAATAAATAACGCTAATTAAAAATAACAGAAAAATCTAACACTAAAAATCGGGCTGTTACAGGCAGCACGAGGTCCATCTCGATCGTAGTCCTGCACAAGATTCCTCAGATAGAGTTTCTTGAAGTGCTTCATAACCCATGCCTACAAACACAAAGAGACACAATAATATCAACACAAGTTTCTTACAAACAAATATTTCAGCATCACAAACACATAAACAGACACAATAATATCACAAGTCATTTATAATATGCTATAGAAAAAGAAAAAAAAATATTACCCCAAGTAGAGACAAGTAACCGCCAACGACGCCAATGGTCGAGTTCGTAGCAAGCGAAAGTTGGGTGTAGAGAAAAGCAAGTGTCATCCCGCCCCAGAACCACTTGTGCACCTTGTCCAAGTTCTGCAGCATAGTCAACCATATCAGATTAACGTTTTTGTTGTTCTTGTTTGCCAATATGGTGGCGCCAACTAAGCACAACAAAAACACCTTAATGCACTGCATCCTAGTCATCTCCAGCTCCTCCGCCTCCTCCTCATCAGCAGGCTGCTCCAACTCATTACACCTATGCAGGAGTCTATCATACACAATCTTCATGTTAGGTATACTAATATACCCACCCCCAATGTTTATTCACCTCAGCCACAACCTCCTCCGCCGTCAAACCCAGCTCACCCAGCTCACTCTGCAGCAGCTCCATACCGGTCTCGTAGTCTACATTGTCGTCACCCATGAGCCTCCCATGGATGGGGATGTGTAGAAGACACACCACATCATCTAGTGTGATGGTCATTTCCCTAACAGACATATGGAAGTTGTTGGTCTCCTCATGTCATCTCTCTGACAAGGCGGTGATGAGGCCAGGGCTGATGTTCTCATACCCAGTCTGAAGGAGGGGGCAAGACCGGATCCATCCACCCGTTCCCAGAACCATAAAGGTCCCCGTCTCGGGACTGTCAGCTTCTCACTCTTAAGCTTCTTCCTGTGTGAGGCAGGGGTCACCCGATGCATCCTCCGATACTGAAATACAAAAAATTAAACAAACAACAAACCGTTAAAAATATAAACATTTGAATAACTAAAAAAGACATAACAATTTAATCGTAAAAAAAACAGTAATTAAAATAAACATTAAACATTTTAACATAACAAGTAAATCGTAAAATTAAAATAAAATAAACAATTAAATTGACGCGTAATTAAAATATTTTAACATAACAATTAAATTGTAAAATTAAATTAAAATAAACAATTAAATTGACGCGTAATTAAATTTACGCGTAATTAATTAAAATATTTTAACATAACAGTTAAATCGTTAAATTAAATTAAAATAAACAATTAAATTGACGCGTAATTAAAATATTTTAACATAAAAATTAAATCGTAAAATAAACATATCAATTGACGTGTAATTAAATAAAATTAAACAATTAAACTTATTGCAGGGTCGCTCCAAAGCTTGCATGCCACGTGTTTAGCGAAATTCAATAGAAGCGACATGTCAGTAGGGCCCTTAAGAAATCCCTCTGGTCCGGCCTCCTCCTGAGCCTCGTGCTGGGCCTCACCCTCCTGATGCCGAGGCTGAAGCTACTCATATTGTACCTAAGGCTGCTCGTGCTGTTGTGTGGGGTCCACTACCTGTGACGCATCTGCCTGGGACGACGTCCCCTCCACATCCTCACTCCTACTGCTCCTAACACCCTGTCTCCTTCGAATAGGAAGGCGCGCAACCACCTTTTCGGCTCATGCACTCTGTGTCATGCTCTCCCTGCCTGCTCTCAGCCTGTCCGACAGACATATCTAAACAACATAAAACAATGCAAAAATCAATGATTTTCATAGGGACATTCTGTCATTTATAAGTAATCTACAACAACAATTCACATTGTACCGAAACTACCACATTGTGTCATTACAATCTCTAAACAACCACATTGCACTCAAACTCACTATAACCAACATTAACAATTCAATTTCTAACTAATTTCATCATTAACAATGCAAAAAAAAAAATTGAAACATTTTATCAAACACCTAGAGGGCAACATTAACACTATGAGTTCATTGTCCAATTTTCAACTATAAACTACCACATTTGAGTCAAACTTACTCTAAACAATATCTAAACTACAATTCCTAACTTATTTCATCATTAACAATCCTAAAAACTAACATGCAAATCAAATCCTAAAATTGTGAATTTTTTCCAAAAAATCTAACAATTAAACCAAAAAAAGCCAATGCAATAGAATAATAAACACCTACTTGATTTTGGGGTAGAAATTGACGTTAATTGACGTAAGAATGAATAAAATCACACAAGAGGGGATCAAAATAGTATTCTAAGGTTTTGAATATGAATGGTTGATGTTCTGAACTTTGCACTTCTATAACAGAACGCTACGTCACATTGTTATGTACCGAGCATGAGTTAACTCATGCTGACTCAACGTGACTTAAGCCATGCTGATGCTACCGAACGTGACTTAAGTCACGTAGGGGTATTTTGGATACTTTTTATAGGAGTGAACAATTCTCTTTGTGACAAGAGCAATTCTCTATATAGTTTTCCCGTTCGTCCCTTGGATGAAAACTTAATGCACAAAAATTATAGCATGATCTAAAGGAACGTTAAACAGTACTAAAAACCAACCAAGAGAAAATGTTTCCTCACCAACCATCGAAATTAGAGCAATGAAAGAAAAGATGTTGAGTAGATTCTTCCGATTCACAACCACGAACACACATTTGGTCCCAAAAAAACCACTAACACACATACTCTATAACAAAATTCATTTTCACGAAATTGTCTTTTGTTGGTAAATAAATTTGTAACAAGCGCCAAGAGGATTTATCCCCAAGAGGATTTAGATAGAGTGAGTTTGAATAACGTGAGATACGTCCTCATTTACGCATAAATTACATGTGGGAGAATTCATTCTCGAGAGTATATATGTGTGTATATGTAAATATTTGATAATTGAGATACTACTAATTTCTCTAATTTGGTGTGAATTTGATATTCTATATATGTAACTTCATAGACTAATTACTTGAGCAGAATAGAACTGCATTTGATATCAATTTAACCCTGCTACATTCTCAAAACCAAATTCGAACCAAGGACATATGATTAAGTTGATTATAAATACTCTTGGGTAGATGATTATATCTTCACTCCTTTAAATCTACTCGCTACCCCTAAAATTTCCTCCCTAGCTACTACCTGGACTATATATACCCCACAAATATTGTTTGTTTTAAGTCATACGATCACGGATCACGTGAAGTGTGATTAATTAGCAGTTTCTAATATCAACAACAAGATAAGATTACTAATATGCAGACTCCGCATCATGATTAATCTGGTCAAGTATAGTATAACATTAACACTTAACGAGGCGTTAGAGGTTAATGAAAAGGGATAATAAGGACAAACCTAACCTCTTACGATAAAGTAGTACTATTAATTTACTAGTAGAACCTGAAGTGACCATCATTGATGCATATATTTTGGATTCATGAGTCTAGGCCACCACTCTTCTAATGACAAAATTTAACTTTAATGGCAAACAATAAAAAAGCTTCCCCTTGATAGAAACTATTGCACATGACTTTGTGAATGATTACGAGGCTTTATGCTAAATCACTATTCCTAATTAATCAATGTGGGGATCAACCTACATGGCTAAGTACCGTCCTCGTCAATTAAGATCCTTGTTTGATTCTTGAGTTGGACAAGTTCATAGTGCGCACAAATTTGGTACCCTACTAGTTGAAATTGAAACCAATTAATTAAAAGGTTTATGTATATATTTGCTTTCTATTTTCTGTGGATGTTGAGAATGTTTTGATGTCACAAGAACTGTCACAAGAACACGCTGTTCCTGCATTATTGGCTTTTAACCTAATCATTAGGAATCATAATCAAAGGGGTGCATGTGTTTAACATTACTAGTACTATTGAGGATCGTGAAGCAATAGTGTATGAGGCAAGAGAGGGGGGAGTTTATCGTACCTCATCTTAAGTGGATTTATAATCCCAAACGTTTTTACACCCAAAATCTTTGATGTCTCGGTGAACAACTCATTTTATAGAGTAAAATCAATAATAATAATAATATCAATCATTGTATAAAAAAAAAGTCAATAGATAATATTACATGCACGTGTATCTTTGTTAATGACAAAATTTCAGATCCTCTTATGACATTATAAAAAACCACTTTCAATTGAATTTTGTTCTCAACGTCCACAATGGCATATGCCATAACCAATATGTTGTTATTTGCATTTCCCCCGCAATAGACACATGTTGTCCGCCAAAGTGTTCCATCAAAGAACATCTATCCCAAAAAAAGACGGAAAAAAAAAACGAACTTGTGTTAAGGGAGAAGATAACGAACACAAAAATGGAGGAACCATAATGAATGAAAACAAACAAATGAAGAGGAAATATACATGTAGATTCTATATGGGGTCGTCACGAATGAAGTGATGGGAATAATGAACAAGAAAACCAAGGGTTGAAAGGGGAAAGTGAGGGTAAAAAAAAAGGAGAAATTCTTCAATCGAAACACACTTAACATATGTCATTTACGAACAACAAATAAAAATGTGACACCTAATTACCATTTAAACAAAAAAAGTAAAATAAATTTAGTGAAAATCTGTTGTCTCTTTTCTCTTCCTTCCATCATTGTTTTCGGGATTTTGGCTATCAATTTACTGCGTTTAACTACGTATATAACTCGTACGTTGCACGGATTTGATTAAAATGGTTTAGATATTTTTTTTATTGAAAATAACAATTTTGGTTACCGTGTTGAATTATTCTCTGATTTTAAAAATTACTTTGAAAATATTTTAAATTTTTTTTCCTCGTCGAGTGAATACTGAATATAAAGAGTTAGATAAAAAATTGTTCTTGACATAGATAACGTGTCACTCACATGTCTATAAAAATCAATAAAAGTGCAATTTAACAGTCTTATTTTATTCAGGCCTTAGTGTATTTTTCAATATATGTTTTTGTTCAAAATAAAAAAATACTGGATCACAATAAAAGACCCTTTTATTTTTCTTTGCATAGATTTTACAATAACATGTCTTTACAATTTTGCTATTGTCAAAAATGATAATTTTGAAAATTATAGTTCCATGAGTTTCCCAATTAATTTTAGTTTTGTTTAAATAATATGGTAATATAATTATATTTAATTGTTTTTAGGGGAAATATATAAAACACACACACACACACACACACACACACACACACACACACACACACACACACACACATATATATATATATATATATATTTATAAGTAAAAATAATTTAAAACATAGAAAAAATGTATACTTTAATATAATGATCGTTTTACTTATATAAAAAATAAATAATTTTGGGTTTAATATTTAGAATAATTTTATGTTATATATTTTTAAAATATATATTATCTAATAAGAAAATAAATAAATAGAAAGTAATATTACATGATTTTATTAATTTTAGAATATATTCATATAACAAAGTATAATTACAATTGGCTTCTTAAAAAAACAATTAAAGAATTCTATCAATGAATTTTTTTGAAACAATAATATAATTTGTTTTCTTCTATTTGGAAATTGAGAAGAGTGTGACATTGATCTCTCTTGGTAAGAGATATTATAAGTTTTTTCTCTTCAAAAGAACTTGAGACTCATTCTAATAGTTTTTGTCCCATAAATGAACTTAGTTCCAATGAGCACCTCTTTGAGATAGAAAGATATATGATATTTGATATAATCTTCATGAGTTTTCAAATGTTCTTCATAGTAGATTCTTCAATGATACTTGATATTAGTTCTTGAACACCCTTTGATGTACGCGATATGCTATATGATATAATCTTCCAAACCAAACAAAAGAAACAATACACATGTAAGGGAATATTGCATCGACAAACATCGGTTGGTGATAACAAAGCCACTTAAATTTTATATGAGAGATAATGTAGAGATACTTAATTTAAAGGAAGGATATATGCTCAGAAGAAGACCATAAAGTAGTAACTAAAACTAATATTTGTATCATCAGATTAAAATATAATTGAGGGCTGAGTTTTAAAGTAACTTTAAAGAGTTATTTTTTGAGTTAATTTCTCTCTCTCTCTACATATACTAGTGTGTATATATATATATGTTGTCGATGTGTCCTTTGAGAACACTTATTAATTATGTGATCTATTTAAATTTAACAAAATTGTTTCACATACATATATGATAACCAATAACTAATAGAGAAAAAGAAAACGACATGTAAATGTAGGAAACTGCGTATAATATTGAGTGCATAGCTATTGATCAATGGCTAGCTATCTCGTATTCACTATATATGATAATGATTTGCTAATTCAATTTTTTTTTTGACAGAAACCCATACTCTAACAAATTAAACCTGAATCAATATCCCTTTTTTTTTACTGAGAATTATAATGTGATTAAAAAAACCTGAAAAATTTAAAAATAATGAAATTTATAGTTGTACAAATTAGCTAAAATATAAGATGAGGAGGAAAAAAACATAACATGCCGACTCTTTTACATTAGTGCTTGCTTATATTTGAGATTGATGAATAAAGTTGCTGATTATTTTTTTGACAAAAACTTGAAATAAATGTGATGAACCTTGACAGGGAATACGAAATTCCACCTTTTTCTCTTTTGATTCCCGTAGAAAGCTTTAAGAAGGAAAATCAACTGATCTTCACATGGTCAACAAAACAGAAAAGACTCAAATAAAAAATTCCAAAATTACATACCTTTTCTGTTTTTTTTTACAAGACCTTTTCTGTTCTTATGGTTATATCATGGAAAAAATCTACTGAAATGATATATGTCAAACACTGCAAACAAGGCATAGTAAAAAAATTGAACATGTGATTTATCGATGCCGGAGAGACAATATATAATAAAATCCAAAACTACAATTTTTTTTTTGAAGGAGCAAAACTACAATTTTTATTAGACTTTATAAAGGTGAATTGTATATTTCTTCAATCGTATGAACACATATACATTGGAATAATTTTTTTTTTTTAAGGAATACATTGGAATAATTAGATAAGATAAGAGAGGTAAAAAAAAATTAGAGACTAAAATATTCAATAAATGTAAGTTATGTTGTCACCGCCACAAAAGCGACCTTATTATTCTTCAAAAGAATCTTGCTTACTTAGACCATTTACGATGGTTTTTCAATTCAACACTCATTCAACACACCTTTTTTCAATTTCCAACACTCCACATCATTTTCTCTCTCTTCCACATAATAATTCAACAGTCATTCAACAAATATCCTCTCCAATGGTTTTTCATTCAACACTCTACCCCACCACTTTTTATTTCATATTCTTATTTAATTTTATATTTTTGTTTTTATAATTACATAAAACTACAATTATCAATTATAATTAAATTAAAATAATAAACACTTAACAATTTATTTTTTAGTGAAAAACTTCAAAATGAAAGCTAATAGAAGGATAATAATAAGACTAAGATAGTGAAAAACTTGGTTTTTTTTCTGTGTCCAAATCAAATGAACCAAGTCTCTATTTATAGAGCAAAAAAAATCATGAATTTTGGTAAAAAAAAATTAAAAAAATTAATTTGCAATGAAATAATTGAATTCAAATTATTAAGATGAGAAAAATCCAGTCAGCCAATCAGCACGCGCCACGTGTCACGATGCAGACTTTAAACAAGTGTTGAATGTCTTCAACATCTCTTTCCTCCACATCACCTTTCAACACCATTCAACAAGACCATTGCAAAGCTTTATGTGTTGAAAGTGTCGTTCAACAAGACCATTGCAAATGGTCTTATAACACGAAGCTAACAATATGAAGGACTTCATGAATGCTTACCTCTGCAGTTGAAAAGAATGTTGTCTGACCTATGTTGGGTTTCCATGTGTATGCTTGATTACCTCTAGATTTCTACAAACACGCCATAACAGGTTGAGAAGGTAGGGTAGATAGTTGAAAAAAATAGAACACTATATTAAAGAATTACAAAATTTGGTTTTCAATTAGTGAAATAAAATATGTGAACTAAAAGTTTGGTGTCATGGTGTGTATGGAACCAAAAAAAGGTTGGTGTGTAATTAAAACCTAATATGCAAATGAAAGGTCTCATGGAAAAAATAAATAAATAGTGAACGTAACTCTCCATTTTCATAATAAAAAAGCTGCATTCAAGTGAAAAAAAAATTGTACCATTAATTTACGTTATTTGTGATTTACCAATTGTCATTGAACCTCCATCATGCTTGGTTACCAACTTTTTTTTATAATATTGGTTAGCAACTTCAAATATAGCCTTTTTGTTCAATTTTTTTTTTGCAGAATTGGCACTATATGAAGATCAGATGAATCAGATGGAGTTTATATAGGCAAATCAACATAAATGGTTCCAAAATTAAAGAAATTTTAAAAATTACTTGGACAAAATAGTTTTCCGTTATTGGCTTCCTTTTAAGCTTCTCATTTTTTTCCTTGTGTTCATATGATGTTTCTCCTCCACTTTGCTTTCCCATTATTTCTTTCCTATTCATAAAAACCAAAGGAAAAAAATCAGAATCTAAATCAACAAAATCGGGAGAAAGAATATATGAATTGAAAAAACAGAGATAAATCTGAATCAACAAAGAACAATATGTTTTTTTTAGTAGAAACAACAAATAGGTTGAATACTTCAAATAAACTCTAAATAAAGTAAGATGAATCATAAATAATACGAAAGAACGGGAACAAACATAGGTAAACAAAAAGCAGTATTTGATGAACCTGAATAGGTGAACTGATGGAGAAAAAATTGAGCAATGGTGGAGAACAACATATAGTGGTCAAAACGAAGCGGTGAAAAAAATTCTCTAGGTGGAGATGTGCATAAAAGTGTAGAAAATGAATGTGGGGTAAGTGGTGGTTATAAAGGGTGAAAGGAAATGTGAAAAATTATGCACTAAATTTGTTCAATTTGTAGGATATTATAAATGAAAAACAATGAGTAGTGGAATGAGTTACACAAATTAATTGGAAGTTACATAATAATTTTTTCAATTTGTAGGTTATAAATAAAAAATGAGTAGTGGAAGGAGTCACATCAATTAATTAATAGAAAATTACATAATAAAGAAGTCAAAAATGAGGAAAAAGGAAGAGCCATTTTAGATGACAATCAGCTACTAATCAGCTATCAATAATTTCATATCATTACATTTCAATTTTTAATATTAAAAAAGTGTGAGTCCCACCTAAGATTGATGTCTTAAGTGAGTTTTTGGACCTTATAAGACCCCAAAAACTTTTCTCCATAATGAGGTACTCCATCCGTCCCATTTTAGATGACATACTTTGAAAATATGCACTATTCACAAAACATATTTTGACCATATTTTTCTACTAATATACAAAAACAAATTAGCATATAAGATGTTGTTAAATTTGCCTCGATAAATATTTTTAAAGGGAAATACGATTTGTTACGAAACGAAACGCAAGAACTATTTATGTCCATAGATTTAAACAACTACTACCCTATGATTTCCGTTAAAAGGGGGATATAGCAGTTTTTTTTATATAAAAAAAATCATTCCACTTGCAATTCTTGCATTTCTTGTATAAAGCATTCGTACTATCTAGCACTACTCATTTTTAAAATATAAAATATTCATAATTTTTTCTAATATATTATTAAAGATATTTAAGATCAAAATTATACATTAACATACGTGATAGAGTCAACTATGTCATATAATATGAGACTGATGTAGTAAAGACCAAATCTTAAAAGTTTGAGACACTCCCATTAAAATGGTCTCCCGTGACACTAAGTTGACTTACAAGTGGTCTTGCCATGTAAACAATTAACCTCCAAGTTACACCGTTAACGACACAAATTAATAGAAGGATCAATATGCTCGACTTCATTTCAAAATCGATGATTTTTTTTTTTTGCCTATTCTCAAACTTGATAGATTGAAATTTCTTACGCTACAATTTCATATGGTGAGTTGATGATTTCCTAATGTGAATTTCATAATTTAAAAACTAAAGTAATATTAGAAATAGATATTTTAATTTAATGAGCTGGTACCAACCAATTTTTTTGAATAACTAAAAGGTGAATGGATAATAAAACATGAAATAGTAGTACACATTGGTATGGTACTACTCCATTGCAAAGATATACAAAATTGTTGATCATGAGAGTTGAAAAGGGCCGCAACCCTTGAACCTTACTCACTCTCACCCTCACTCTCACTCTCACTCATTCCTCTCTATCTCTCTCCTTCAAAATGCTTCCCCTTCTACCACTCCTCCTCTTTCTCCTCTCATTCAACCAAGTAATTTCCACACCCCACATCTCAGAATACCACTCACTCCTCTCCTTCAAATCCTCCATAACAAACGATCCAAAAAACATCCTCACCTCATGGAATCCAAAAACCCCTTACTGTTCCTGGTACGGTATCAAATGTTCCCAACACCACCACGTCATCTCTCTCAACCTTACCTCCCTCTCCCTCACCGGCACCCTCTCCCTCTCCAACCTCCCTTTCCTCACCAATCTCTCCCTCGCCGACAACAAATTCTCCGGCCCAATTCCCTCTTCTCTCTCCTCTCTCTCCTCTCTCCGCTTTCTCAACCTCTCCAATAACATCTTCAACGGTACTCTCCCTACTCAACTCTCTAGCCTCTTCAACCTTCAAGTTCTTGACCTCTACAACAACAACATGACCGGTTCACTTCCTGTTTCGGTCACCCATCTCTCTTTTCTTCGCCATTTGCATCTTGGTGGTAACTTTTTCACCGGAAAGATACCGCCGGAGTATGGCTCTTGGACTCATTTAGAATATCTTGCTGTTTCTGGTAATGATCTTTCCGGTCACATTCCACCGGAGATTGGTAACATTACTTCCCTTAAAGAGCTTTACATTGGTTACGATAATATCTACGAAGGTGGTATTCCACCGGAGATAGGAAATTTGTCGGAGATGGTGAGATTTGATGCTGCTTACTGTGGTTTAACCGGTGAAGTGCCACCGGAGTTGGGTAAGCTTCAGAAGTTGGATACTTTGTTTCTTCAAGTGAATGCACTTTCTGGGTCGCTTACACCGGAGTTAGGGAACTTGAAGAGCTTGAAATCTATGGATTTGTCGAATAATGCTTTCACCGGTGAAGTTCCGGCGAGTTTTGCTGAGTTGAAGAATCTGACACTTTTGAATTTGTTTAGAAATAAGCTTCATGGTGCTATACCGGAATTTATCGGGGAAATGCCAGCGCTTGAAGTGTTGCAGATTTGGGAGAATAACTTCACTGGAAGTATTCCTCAGAGTTTGGGAAAAAATGGAAAACTCACTCTTGTTGATGTTTCTTCAAACAAGTTAACTGGTTCTCTTCCACCTTATATGTGTTTTGGTAACAAGCTTCAAATTTTGATAACTTTAGGGAATTTTCTTTTTGGTCCTATTCCAGATTCACTTGGAAAGTGTAAATCTTTGAGTAGAATAAGAATGGGTGAGAATTTTCTTAATGGGTCAATTCCAAAAGGACTTTTTGGTCTTCCTGAATTGACGCAAGTTGAGCTTCAAGATAATCTTTTATCTGGAAACTTTCCTCAACCTGTTTCATTGTCTCCAAATCTTGGTCAAGTTACTCTTTCCAACAATAAGCTTTCTGGGCCATTACCACCTTCCATTGGGAATTTCACAAGTGTTCAAAAGCTTCTTCTTGATGGAAACCAGTTTTCAGGTAAAATCCCTGCTGAGATTGGAAAGTTGCATCAGCTTTCTAAGATAGATTTTAGTCATAACAAATTTTCTGGTCCTATTGCGCCGGAGATAAGTCGCTGTAAGCTTTTAACTTTCGTTGATCTTAGTCGTAATGAGCTTTCTGATGAGATTCCTAAAGAAATCACTAAGATGAAGATATTGAATTACTTAAACCTTTCAAGGAACCATCTTGTTGGTACTATTCCAGGTTCTATTGCTTCAATGCAAAGCTTAACTTCTGTTGATTTTTCATACAATAATCTCACTGGTTTGGTTCCTGGTACTGGCCAATTTAGTTACTTTAACTACACTTCTTTCCTTGGTAACCCTGAACTTTGTGGACCTTATTTGGGTCCTTGCAAAGATGGTGTTGCCAATGGACCTCGTCAACCTCACGTTAAAGGACCACTCTCTTCTACTGTGAAGCTTTTGCTTGTTGTTGGGTTGCTTGTTTGCTCCGCTATATTTGCTGTTGTAACGATATTCAAAGCTAGGTCTTTGAAAAAGGCGAGTGAAGCTCGTGCATGGAAATTAACCGCATTCCAACGTTTGGACTTCACGGTTGATGATGTTCTCGATTCCTTGAAAGAGGATAACATCATAGGAAAAGGTGGTGCTGGCATTGTTTACAAAGGTGCCATGCCTAATGGTGATCTTGTTGCTGTGAAAAGGTTACCGGCTATGAGTAGAGGCTCTTCACATGATCATGGTTTCAATGCTGAGATTCAAACTTTGGGGAGAATTCGTCATAGACACATTGTTAGATTATTGGGGTTCTGCTCAAACCATGAAACAAATCTTTTGGTTTATGAGTACATGCCTAATGGAAGTTTAGGTGAAGTTCTTCATGGTAAGAAGGGTGGTCATTTGCATTGGGATACAAGGTACAAAATTGCTGTGGAAGCTGCAAAGGGTCTTTGTTATCTGCATCATGATTGTTCACCTCTAATTGTTCATCGTGATGTGAAATCAAACAACATCTTGCTTGATTCAGGCTTTGAAGCCCATGTTGCTGATTTTGGACTTGCTAAGTTCTTGCAAGATTCTGGAACTTCTGAATGCATGTCTGCTATTGCTGGTTCTTATGGATACATAGCTCCAGGTAACATATTTGAAATTCAATATAATTGCTGATTATTGTGTTGAATTTGTCAATTAATTGTCTTCCTAAGCAAAATTGTCCTTTTTGACTCAACAACACGGGTTTAGGTGTAGAAGGGAACTGTAACAGATATTGTTCTGATCCACCTAATTAATTAATTTAATAATGCTAACATGCTATGTTTTCTTCCTTAACTAATTGTTTTTTCATATGAAGCACTAATGATCTCTTTTGAGGTGTCCACTAAATTAGTATGGTTCCAATTATTATTACTACTTAAAGCAAATAGTAGATAATTCTGCTGTAGATGCCTTGTTTTATTCTTGATGATAGGTCCCTCCAACCTATAATTGGATTAATCCTGTAGTTATGCTTATATTATAAGTTCAGTAGTTGGAACATGATGTTGATTTCCTTTGATTTTCTCACTTTGTTTCCCTTAATAGTTTGAATATGAATTGTAACGCAATCAGCTACATCTAGACCGTCCAATCTTGATCCGATGGTCGAGATTTTGAAACGGTTCAAATGTGGCTGATTCTTTTTGTTTATGATGATTGACTAATGTTGAGAGTTTGATTGCAGAGTATGCATACACATTGAAAGTTGATGAGAAAAGCGATGTATACAGCTTCGGTGTGGTACTTCTAGAGCTTGTAGCAGGAAGGAAACCGGTTGGAGAATTTGGTGATGGGGTAGACATTGTGCAATGGGTGAGAAAAATGACCGATTCAAACAAAGAAGGTGTTCTAAAAGTTCTTGATCCTAGACTTCCTTCAGTTCCACTTCATGAGGTGATGCATGTATTCTATGTAGCCATGTTATGTGTTGAAGAACAAGCTGTAGAAAGACCAACAATGCGCGAAGTTGTTCAAATGCTCACAGAGCTTCCAAAACCACCTATCTCAAAACATGTTGAAGACTTAACAACATTAACAATCACTGAATCCTCTTTGTCTTCATCAAACAGTTTAGAGTTTCCATCTAAAGATCCTAAAGATCTTCTTAGCATATGAAGAGTGTTTTGTGTGTTATTATTTCCTCTAAGGTTATGTAGCTTGTGGCTTTGTTTTTATTTTCTTTTGTGGGGTGGGGTTTTAATTAATGTATGGATATTTTTTCTTTTGTAATGATTTATGTAATGTGTATAGTTGGATTATTGGTGGGAATGGGAGTATTTATTTGGTTATATATGTGTTTGTCTTCATCGATTAGCACTTGTTTTATGGCACGGGACCTGTTTTAGGACTACTGTGAACATCATCTGAAAAGTTTTGTTTCTTTTTGTGGATATCATTTGACCGAAAGAGTGAAAAAGACACGCAATAGCACAAAGGGGTTAGGTATTAAATCAGGGTGATATGGTTTATACTTTATCACACTGAATTAATTTATGTAGCCTCTGTGGCCAAAAATCTTTTTTGGGGGTTTATATAAAGAAGAAAATTAAGATGTAGGGTATGTATTATTACTTAAAACTGTTGAGGGTACCTTTAAACTCAATTGAATGAATGCACATACAAACAAAGCATTAATTAGATGTAGGGTACACATTACACAAGAGCAAGAAACAGTAATACGCTCTTAAAAAAAAGAAACAGTAATACTTTTTTTTTTGTCAAAGAAACAGTAATACTTTAAAGAGTCAAATTTTTACAAGTGCTTTTTCTTTATTGATAAGAGTCAAATGTATTGTTTATGTTTTCTTTACTGTCCCAATTGAGTGATTTCATTATTTATTTTTTATTATTTTGTTCTGTATTTTTATTCTTTTCATGGTCACAGTAAATATACAATTGCAAAGGTGCGTCTGATCCACGTTAGTCTTGCTACGTTAGAAGGGCAACACAGGCAGAACAAGATAGGTTAAACATTTTGGTTATTATTTATGTATAATTTAAACATTTTGTTTGAATTTTACAATAATGCACACTTGAAGTTGTTTATGATCTCTAGAAATACATCAATCCAAAGATTTTTACACATACCTCACCACGACCAAGGTAATTCAATCAATGTATTTTTTTTTTGTTTTTAGATGGAATCAAGGAGTATTTTTTTAGAGTTGTCTTGAAAAATACGCATAATCTATATATAGTCATGTATATGTTGGTTATATTCCCGATGTATCACTATTATTAACAAAAATCAACCTTTTAAATTTATTGAAAAAGTGATATATTTGATTTATAATATAGATCACATACATCATTTATTCATTTAACTTAAAATGTAGATTTTTGTTCATAATAATAACTGAATGATGTATATAGCTTTGACTATTAAAATTTGGGTGGAGATAATAAATTGGATATACAAAGATTTTTTTATTTTTGAAAAAAAAAGAGATGAATGAAATAATAAGTTTTTGTATATTAATTGTTGTTACTGGACAATGGTTAATAAGGATAGAGTACTACATCATATGCAAGCTGGTGGAGTGTATACCTTACATAGTACAAGTGACGAGGCATCTCTGTAAATAGGTACTCTCAAATCACAAGTGAGACAAAAAAAATCACTCAATGACTAAGATATGCAACTCTAGTCTTCGTTTTGATTTTCTCTTATAATAATTTGATCCTTTCATTTTTCATTTTCAATTTATTATTCTCAATCATTCTTCTTGTATTAGCAAACTAATATTCTAATTAACTAATTCCTGAATTCCAATAGAAACAAAGAAGGTGAACCTAATTTCACCAAGTGGTAAGATATTCAATAAGTGTGACCTTGGGTTGATTCTGCATAATATATAAGTGCATCTATAATAAATTTTCCCATTTTAGATATTTAAGTGAATCTCAACTTTTGAATCGGGTTGGTATTGGTGTGTGTATTCGAGATGGTGAAGGTCGCTATGTTTTAGCAAAAACTGAATGACTGACTCCACTCTTTGATGTGGATTTGGGTGAGGCTTTAGGTTTATTATCAGCTTTGTATTGGGTTCGTGATTTACAGCCGGGTATTGTGAACTTTGAGCTTGATTCCAAAACTGTGGTAGATAGTATTTATGGCCGTAAATGTGGCGTCTCTAATTTTAGCGCAGTGATCAATGACTGTAGACGTCTGTTAGCTTCTGATTTAGTACCCTCTGATGTTAGGTTTATTCGGAGATAAATCAACGAAGTCGCTCATAGTTTTGCTAGGGTGACTTTGTCTCATGCTAGTTTTCATATTCATATTAAGATTCCATCTTGTATCTCTACTATTATTTTAAATGAAATGCATAAGTTTCTTCTTGTCAAAAAAAGTGAGTCTCAACTTACTTATAACTCATTTTATATTTTTTTTTAGTGTTATTATTTAATATCTTCCACTAAACACGGGAAAAAGTTATTTAAATAAATCACACAAATACTACCAAAAAAAATCACACAAATTGTTATACATCGTTAACTTTAATGAAATACATTTATTTTGATACAATTAATTAAGTTGGATCCATAAAAAGTGAAGAGAGGAATGATGCTTTTATAATCATCTTTCTCTAATCTCCATAATCATCCAGTTTTGTGCTAAATAGGTGAAAACATCTGCTATTGTCGATACTCTACTTTTCTTTTAAAAGAAGAGTGAAGAACCTAACTTGTGATTAGTCTCAAAGCCAATTTTAGAAATAAGAGTTAAAGACTTCAATTATGGCATATTTTTCTAAAAAAAATATGAAAGTTATAAAACATGTTTTAAATATTTAATAACATTTTATTAATTTAAATTTTTCGTAGGCAAGCTCTTAAGAAAATATTTTTAGATTTTATTAATATTATAGATGAAAGGGCCTCTCCCATTAAAAAGCAAAAAGCAATCTCTTATGTGAGATATTACCCGATAATGATAAATATATCGAACTTAAGCTGGATATACCTAATGTAGGTAATGTAAGCTCCACAACCATGCTTGTGAACTCAAATTTCCTTTGATGCTAACCACACCAATTTTGAGTTTCCTATGATTAATTTAAATCCAAATCTCAATGTTACTCATGATATGTGAATTTCTCACCAAATATTGAATGTTAAGATAATGACAATATCTTCATTGGGGATAACCATTGGAGATGAGTTTACTCTAATTATATCTAAAACCCAAAGAGTTATCAATTGAAGAAACACAAAATAACTATATCTAAAAGCGGAGCGGATACAAAAATATATTTAACACGTATTTTGGGTTTGTCTCTCCATATTTTTATGTTTTCTCTCTCATTTTTAATAATTTTTTTAGGAATAAATAAATACTTTTTGTTTCTTAAAAGAATATTTAATTTTACTAAAGATGCGATTATATGTGAAATGAAGTGTAGGATTTAAAATACAAAATTCTTTCTTCTTTCAAAATAGAGATATATCAACATGGATTCTGAACTACACATCTCAGCGTCAACCCGCTATAACTCTGGTAGTGGGATGTGGACCATGGTCTGCAAGCATAGTATGGTTGAGAGTTGAAACTTCAGAATCAGGGATAATCATAAACAGAAATTCTGACACAGTGACATATACATTTTTTACCGTAAACTTTTAGAAAAAACTGGAAGGTATACATATACACACGTTAGCACGTTACATAATATTGGTTTCTTATGAATTAAGTGAAACTGTATTTGAAGTTGTTGAAACTGTTGTAAAAGAAATTCATCTTCATCTTAGGTAAGTGTCCAAACCTATTTCCTTAGATGGTCTAGCCATCTAGCTACCAAACCTACAATAAGGAAAGGCCTAATATGGTTAAAGTTAGAGGATAATTATGGTGGAGTCTTAAACTTTTAATCTATGGTTGGTGCGTCATACTACTAATAAGAAAAAGAGACGCATGTGAAATTCAAAATTTTGGGGCCAGTTTGTTCCCTGCCATTTCCAAATGGCAAAACCACGACAATATTTGTACTACTTCTTTGGTTGGGTTGATTTTGGAGAGAAATACTTTCTATGTAACAACTCTAAATCAGAGATATTTTCCACCAAAGGGGAATGAGGTCAACATCCTCAGCGAAGTCGTCAAATGATCCGTCATGATATGAGATCTTCGGTCTTGTTGTGATGGACATGATTTTCAGTGGCCGAACTTCGATCGATTCCTTCTTCTTTGAAGGGGGCGATGTACCTGCAAACACTTTAATGATAAATTAAGAATGTGTCAAATATGTGGTGTTTTTGGGATGGAAAAAATGTGTACCTAGGAGAAGGCTATGAATTAGTGTTTAAAATTTCCCTCTAATCCTAACCCGAACAACTTTCTCCGAGGGACACCTGTGAGCAGATTAGAGGAAGCTAGCATTGCATAAGGGATGAACGATCCAAATTGGCTTACAGAACCTTGACTCGATGGATTTAGAGCAAGTCCATGTTATGGTCTTTGTAAGCCCTAGTGGCTTGAGGTGACCCGGTCCGTTAAGGATGTGAGTCTTGTCCCAGAACACACGTAAAATATTAAAAGAAAAGGAATTAAATGATTTCTTTAAATTATTTCTGTTTTATTTTTTTATGTATTTATATGTGTGCGTCTAAATAATTTTAATTCGGGATTGGATCCAAATAAGACTTTATTTCTCCAAATATTCGTTGATATTTCAATTTATTTCTAGTAGTGATTTTACAAAAAAAAAAAGAAAAAGTGACAATGGTACTAGTAGCTTAAATATGCTGGAATCAAAACGACATTGCATGGAAACATGTTGATTTTGCTTGCTACAATATTGATGATTGGATGTGATGTTATTCAATAGGAGTGGAACAACTGGGCCAATATACTCTAGTGAGGAAAGGAAGACTTTGTGGTGTACGAATGAATCATTGGGTTCTTTAACTATAATTTTACTTTAAGGATAAACTAAAGTTAAGATTAATGGAATCTAGAGAAATTGATCACCTTATTATGTAAACATTAATGTTACAAGCGTAGTGTTTTGCTAAATCAAATCAAACACCAGAGATATAGATATGGGGTGCCTTTTTTATGGGACCATATGGTTCTATAAAATTAGTGCAAGCATGGAGAGAAAGTTACCTTTAAGTTTAAAGAGATAAGAAGAAGATTGAAATTATTATAGCGGTCATTTTATATGAAGAAAAAATATCCTTGTCGGTCTTTATATATATATTTGAGTCATGCAAAGAAGTGTCATAAAAACATTAATTTAAAAGTGAGAATTTTACATTGAAAAGAACATTTTTGAGACTTTTAAAGAATTGTGTTTCATGACTTTATTAATACGTTTTATTTCTTAACAAGCACATAATGACACTTGATGGCATTTTTTTTTATATATTTTTATTCAATTTTGTTAAGATATAAAGATAAAAGTGTAATTCAACCCACATAGATCTAACATAAGAAGTTAGACTTCTACAATGTCTTGTACTAAATTTAAATCTAGACCAAGAGACATTTAGTGTTTGACAATGTCTTAAATATAATTATCTTAAGTGAAGTGAACCTATGAGAAAAAATAGAAGATAAAAGTTGTTCCAAGAACATACAATTGATTTTGAAATATTTGTGTGTTACTATTTTGACATATTATCTAATAAAATTCCGTTTACATTATCTTTGTCTACATATAACTTATTTTGACATACTCGCTTCGTTACACTTTATATGTCATTCTAGCAAAATTTGTTTGTTCCAAATGATATGTCACTTTACAATATCAAGAAATCATTAATGCTTATTTTTCTATTATGCCCTTTCTATTTATTACTTTATCTTTTTTCAATTCTTTTAATTTATGTTTTCTATACAATTAAAAAATGATATTTTTGTAAAACAACTTACGATTACTCTTTTCTATACGACATTAACTACATAAAATGGAACCAGGGAGTATAATTTTCAGTCACAAAGTCTAAGACACTTTTTTTTATGTAAATGCATCCATGTATAATTTTACTTTCAATTATTAATATTGTTTGATTTTCACCACCTGCACTTAGTTTCTTTGAAGTTTGAACCATAATCACGATCAATATATGGTATGGAACATCTACAACAGCTGGAATCCAAAGTAACAAAGTCAATGACAAAGCTATCAGATAGAGACTGTAATGGTTTTCGAAGAATCCTAAAACACTGATCTGATGCATTATTACTCTGATCAACTGAAATTTGGAAGAACCTCTCTCTGGGCACCAAAGACGCCAAATGCATATGACAAATAAATCCAATATACATGTTAGCATACGAAAAATAAAGCCCCTAGATATGACTTGAAAGTTGAATATGTTTGGTTTGGAAAAAAATAAATTATTATTAGAAAAATGAAGGTATGAATTTGAGAGCTGAAAGACAGAAAGGTGATTTGGTACTAAGATGACAAACAACTTTGCAAAAAAATCTATCAAAAGAAGTGGAAGCAAGGGAGGGATTTGAATTTTTTGTACAAAGTTTTATGTTTGATTGGGCATATTACGTTGTCCATATACCTTTACATACAATATCAAATCACACCAACCCTATTCTATTCTATTTTAATTTTGATATATCATCTGCTACTTTTACTGTTTTATTTTGTCTTATGTTAATGTTGCTTTTGAGATTTAATAGGTTGAAAGATATGCAATACATGTCTGTCTGTGTGTGAAAGCTCCGAACACTGAATTGTCATTTGGTTTCTGTCCTCTATGGGCTATGGCTCTGGTTTTCCCTTGGATTTGTACTTGGTAGTATAACTCATTATTATTATTATTATTACAAAATCACCTTATAAGGTGAGGATATCATTCTTTATAAAAAAAAAATCGAGGAATTCTTTCTAAATTCTTTTGAAGTCTTTCTTCTAAAAAAAATATTCTTTTGAAGTCTTATTTCTTGTTAATACATCATTCACATTAATGAATTTGGTGTGCAGATAATAAACTAAATTTTGATATTTATAGGATAACAAATAAGAATAGTGATGCTTTTTTTTTGTTACTTTTTTTGTTTACTTAAGAATAGTGATGAAAAACAAAGTGATTTCAATATTATTTAAATAATTATATATTAAAAATATAATTACATTAGTAGTTTTTTTGTGTGAAAAATTACATTAGTACATAGATGCAAATGACCAATTGATAGCCAAGTATTTTTCATACCAATAATAAGGTTCCTATTTATGTCGTCAATGAGACTTGAGGACTTTAGGTATTTCTGCAAGCAAACAAAAAGTACAAATTCCACATTGTAGTTACTAGTTGAGCTGTGTGTAGCCCACACCATTGGCATTTCATCATTGCCCCATTTTATTATTACTCTCCTTTGACTTCATTTATATTTGCAGAGAAGAGAACTGCTTTTAATAACTCCTACAATACATGTGCATTTCTTGCATAAATGTAGTAGTAGTATTCGATAAGGGTGGGGAGACTTTCCTTGGACCACAAATACAATTTGGGTCTTGCTAGGACACTTGTCAAGGATATAAAAATATAAATAATTGATAAATTTTAAGTAGAAAAAGTTACATTTTAAAGTTTCAATGCATTTTATTGTCCGTCACCAGTGTAGATGCAATTTTGTGTTTTTTATTTAAAGAAATTAGTTAAATTATACTCTCTTCCTTCCATTTATATGTCATTCTAACAAAATTTGTTTGTTCTAAATTACTCCTTCCGTCCTTAGTTATAGACATTCATTGAGAAAAAAAATTTGTCCTTAAATATAATCTCTCTTTCAATTTTCTAGATGTATTTATTATTTTTTCCAAACATAACCCTAAATAATACTACTGATTTACCTTGGAATTTCTTCTTTTTCTTCTTCTTCTTCTAGTTGAGAATGAAAAAGATTGGAGTTGTTTGTGTTATGTTTAAACTGTTGAGTCTAAAAATCTAACACTATAACTGTTCTAGACCGGCCAGAAGGCCAATCCAACAGTGACATGTGGACTAAACGTCCACCAGGCCAGGGCGCGTTGCCTGAAGGAACACGCTAATATCAGTGTACGTCACCTCACCAGAGCACGCCCTCATGCATCGGACACCATACACGTGTTCTCTAACCGCCTCCTAGTCATGCGCCGCATATCACGGAAGCAATTATTCACCCTCAAGGTACGATTCACTTTACCCACACTTTTCACGCACTCTTTTCTCAGTTTCAATACTGACTTGATCGTCGGAGTGCTAACGCGCCTGCAGGCACCCTCCGTTCCACCGCGAAGACTCATCGCCACCGTACCGGACACATTCCGCCACTGTTGCCTCCATCAATTCCTCACCGGACAGATCATTTGGCGCTAGAAGGAGGGGATCATTCGCTAACCACCACTGTCTAATGATCCTCCACTGTAACCGTTTTTTGTTACGTGCTCCTCCGCCGTCCGTTTTTAGTTACACGTTCCTCCACCACAACGATTGACAGTTACTGCTCCATCTACCGAAGAAATGGCCGGAACTCGTAGGCGAGCCGCCAGTCGTTCCTTCTAATCTAAGCTCTTCACAAGTCCAACCTAGCCATGGAGGAGGAACTCGAATTATGTCATCTTCATATGATGTAAGTTCATATATTCTTTCTTTATATTATTTCTTTTATTAATTATTTTGTTTTTGTTTCTATGAATATTTTGTAACTTGGTTAAGTTGGGTCATTTGTAGAAATTTGAAGAATATGAAAGCCAATCAAGTAACAACATTGAAAAATCTGAACTTGATACTTATTTAGATGAGTTGCGGATGCCTCAATCTGCAAAATTTGATATCTTGGCTTTTTGGAAGGAAAGAAGTAGAAGTCCTAATCTTGCAAGGATGGCTTATGATATATTGAGTATTCCAATAACAACGGCGGCATCAGAATCTGCGTTTGGTATTGGCGCCCGAGTTGTGAAAGTATAGAAGTTCAATGAAAGATGAATTCGTAGCTGATTACATGGTTTTGAAGGTATGATTTTTAAATATCTATCATTTTTACAATTGTTTTATAGTTTATATACGAGCATTGAGCACCTGTGTAAAGATGAATCAGTTCAGAATGTTTTACAATTTTTACAACAAGTATAGATAATGTTTACTGTCATTATCTTCTTAGTTTTTGTACGAGCATTGAGCACCTGTGTAAAGCATTCCATATTCCAATTGTATTCTAGATTTCATTTAGCGGATACTATATTTAGTATATAATTAGGCATAAAAATGTCTTGCCATAAAACCTATAGAAATAACAAGTGATATGTTTTCTTTAATAAATGCATATGATATATTATACATAATTAAGTAGATACTATCAAATATTAAAGTCCTTCATTATAACAGTATTTTATAAGACTTATCAGCCGAAGAAGATTTTTATATACGAATATTCAAATGGTATATTTGAAGTATGTGTCTTGTCAATGTATTAGATTTAATCTGCTCATAGTTTATATATTTATTTTTAACAGTAAAATTTCTTAATTTGTAGAATTAAATGATGACAATAATGGTGATCAAGACAATGAAACTTATGGATGCGGACAAGCATCAAACAATGTGGATGTTGTGAACCTTACGGAAGAGGAAGACTAAGTGACTTTGTGGGGATCATTTGAAGTTTGAACTTAGTTTATTATGTTATTTTGGGATCAGATTAAACTTGTTTTAAACTTGCTTAAACTTGTTTTAAACTTGCTTTGGATAAGTTATGTTGGGATCATTAACACTTTTGTTATGTTATTTTGGATAATTAGTATTTTGAATTTAGCCAGTGTGTTCTTTGTTCACTGTTTGTGTATTTTGGGTAAGGCAGAGTGTTGTTTATGTTATTTTGTTATCTTGTGTAAGTTTACGAGGCAGAATTTAGCATGTTATGTTATTTTGTTCATTGATTATGTTCTTTTTAGCTTGTGCAAGTTCTCTTAGGAATTAAAATAATTAAAAGATTTAAAAAACAACAGGTGCACGCGAGATGACCCATTAGCCCAGAAGCCCGTATAGGGCCGGACTCAGACTCTATTATTCCAACCCATATTTAAACAGGACTTTTCAGCCCGATCTTAAAAAACCTGCAATCCACTCGGGCTGGCCCGAAACGGGTCGGGTAGCCCGTTTCAACAGCTCTACTATTAGGCTTATTAGTATAATAATTTTATAACAAGTCAATACGACAAAGAATTGATAGTGAATAGATGCAGGAGAAAATGATGAAAAAGCAAGTTAAGTTGTGGAACTTTACTGTAAACATTTTTAAACTTTTTTATTCGACAATCATGTAGCAAATATGGTTGAAAATTTACCAAGTTGAACACTAATTTTCAAAGCAAAAGTTTAAATTGATATTTTTTTTTTTGCACTTCAATTAATTAATTAATTCTTTAAAAGGTGAAAAGGCAACAAAATAAAAAGAAGATAGAGAAAGTGGTAAAAGGATAAGTCTAACTTGATTGGTGCACATGGGATCCAACAAAATAATACTCCCAATTAAAGCGGTTTGCCCTCAACTCAACGTAAGTCCACTCTTCCACAGGGGTCCTCAGTCCTCACATAGCTTGCCCTGTGTTATAAACCATTGGGGGTTTCATATATGTAGGGCCATCCCAGGTAATGTGGTCTAAATATTTACTATAGGCCTAAAATAACAATATCTTTTGATTAAAGTAGGTCTAATTTTCCTTATATTGTCGAGTAAATGTTAAAAAAAACGAGGGCTGCTATTTACACCGACAATTAATCTCACGAAATGAAGTTAACCAATCAAATTCTATTATGGGCGGCAAACACGGTAGGGTGAAGTAGCATTAATGTATTGCCACATAGTATATTTTAATCCTTCGCTATGCTTTCGCGAATATATAATTCGCTATATATATTGTTTCCCTAAAAAAATATCTATATAGTGACGTGCAGGTGGTGTATCGTGGAAAGGAGGGAGTAGATAATTTGCATCAATAATATGATTTAGAAAAAAATCAACTTGGAGTGTTATTTTTTGAAGAAGAGTTTTACCATTCATTGTTGTTCTACCTTACTTGATGGATTATTCTTTGCGATTGGTGTAACGTGGAAGGAGGGAGTAGATACTTTGCATAGATAATATGATTTTAAAAAAATCATTTTGGAGTGTTATTTTTTGAGGAAGAGTTTTACCATTCATTGTTGTCCTTCCTCACTTGATGGATTATTCTATGCGATTGGTGTATCGTAGAAGGAGGGAGTAGATACTTTGGCATCAATCAATAATATGATTTAGAAAAAATCAATTTAGAGTGTTATTTTTTGAGAAAGAGATTTATCATTCATTGTTGTCCTACTTACTTGATCGATTATTCTCTGCGATTGGACGCAAAGGATATTCAATTTATACCAAAAAAAAATATGAACACAATGAGAATGATTTGCGGTAAATGAGAATATAGTGAACAAATAACACGGACATCCACGTCTCAAGGATGGACAATGACAAACATACTATAATACAATGTCGGGACAGGAAGCAACAAGACTTGTGTGATCAAAACCACAAATTTAATTTACTTAGACACACACGTATAAGTGGAAAAAGATATAAGGAGAAAAGATCAATTTTATAATTATTTATCGTTTTTAGACCCCTTGAATTAGTTGGACTTTAATATGATATTGAGTTTTAAAAAATGAATTTTTGTATTTTTGTCTAAATAATTTAAATATATAGTTGTGACTTGTGACCATAAAATAATTCAAAAGAAAAAAGAATTATTAGTGGGGACAGTGCTAAGAATCCGAAGGTCTCGAGGTCATAATTATAAAAAAAATAAAAAAAAAATGGTTGATTATTTTTTAAAATAAAAAGAGAAAATATAACCATGAATCACGCATATGATCCACGAGTGTTTGCGTATTCATTGCTGTGACAATCATTTGCATTTGCACGTATATGCTCATGAACACTTTGCTACATACCGGCAGTCATCAATTGCATTATTACGTTACCACACTGGTTGACAAAATAAGTACTATGCATCTCACACTCTCCCCACATTTCTTCTATCATTTTTCCTTTGTTTTCCTCCATGATGGGGATGGAAATCATGGGCGATTTTACCCCCCAGCGAGCCTGGGCACATGCCCGGGCTCAACCCATACTTTCTATGTATCATTACAAGAAATTTGACGAAATTTGACTTGTAGTGACAGACAAAAACCGTGACTATAGGCTATTATCCGTAGCAAAAGGTCGCGTATACATTTACCGACGGCCACGTTAGCCGTGCATTATGCTCAACGAATGGCAACGAAATTTAGTCCGTCTCTATACGTTTTAGATATTGAAAACATTAGGTAATTCTATGAAATCCATTTAAAACATAAAAGACTTCTACCTACGGACAAAACCGTAGCTAATTTTATGAAATCTATTTAAAACATAAAAGACTTCTGCCTACGGGTTAGACTGTCACTAAAAGTATTATACATTTTAACCATAAATTTCATACCACTAAATCCAATTTCACAGAATAAATGCAACTTTCCACATACAATTCCACAAAGATTCAGTGCACAAGATATTCAAGTTACTTGATGATGTTGATATTATTTGAACATTCACCGCAAAGAGGTATCAGAAAGAGCATTTATCTCCTAATTTTATTTAGCACATTATTGGTAGGTTATGTTTCATCTCTCTTATTTCAAATTGTACTTTTGTTGAATAAATGACGAGTCTTTTTTATTTCAATTTATTACTATTTATATATTATATCACATGTGAATTTGCGGTTAAAATTTTGCCCAGGCTCTGAAAAATTCCTGGCTCTGCCACTGATGGAAATACACTAGTAATCTGAATATTTGTATTTTCCTTTATTAATTTGATTCGTGGTTTGAGGATTTAGTCAGTAATATATATATATATATATATATATATATATATATATATATATATATATATATATATATATTTTGACAAGAAAAAACTTATTGCATTTAATTCATAATAATAGTAGAGATGCAAGATGGGATCCGAATATGAATATGGAAACTAACATGACATGAAGTCACCTTAGCAAAACTATGAACGACTTTGTTGGCTTGTATCTGAATAAACCTACATCAAATGTTACTAAATAAGAAGCTAACAGGCGTCTACAGTCGTTGACCACTACACTATAATTTGAGATGCCACTTTTACTACCATAAAGATTATCCACCACAGTTTTGGAATCAAGCTTAAAATCCAAAATATCCAATGCAGATTACGCACCCAATACATTGCTGATAATAAACCTAAAGTCTTGATAAGTGTCGGAAACTAGTTTTAAAACATATTTATTTTAGGCACTTTTCTTACTAGTTTTGCAAGTTATCTAGGTAAAAGCTCCAAAATAAAGGATAAATATCATTTCATGCTTTTTAGACCTAATCCCAACCATTTTTGTAGGTACATGCTTTTTCCTTGGACTTAAAGATCAGACTCTGAAGATCAGCATCTGAAGGTCAGCGTCTGATGAACAGTGTCTGAGCTTCAGAGTCTGAACAATTTGCAGAGCAAAGTATCGTCGCAGAGCGAAGTAGGTTCTGAAGCTCAGAAGCTGAGGTGGCAGAAACCTTCGCAGAGCAAAGTATTACTTCGCAGAGCGAAGTATGGCGGTTTGAACTGTTCAAAGCTGAGGTGGCAGAAACTCAGTTGTGAAGAAAGGACTTCGCAAAGCGAAGTATGACTTCGCAGAGCAAAGTCCTTAATAACAGAGCACTTATAAATAGGTTCAAAAGCTGAATGTTACGGAGGTTGTAATATTTTTAGGATATAGTTTTAGACAGAAAATAGGGCTAAAAGAGCTGTTCTTCATGGAGCAAAAGTGAGAGAGTGTGGATTAACTAAGACTTTGGGAGATCAAGACTTAGCTTTGGATCTTCATCTTTCTTTCCACTTTTGTATGGTTGTCATGACAGTGAACAACTAACCTTCCTTTGTTGGGATTGGAGGTACTCAATATAACTTAGATGTAATCTTTTGATCTTTCAATTATATGATTCTAGCACCTTTGTGATATTGATTTTATTCTTGCTACCATTCTTATGCTTGATTTAAATGTTATTGACAAATACTTTTGAATCTAGGTTTAGAATAATCTTCTATCAAAATAAGAAATTCTAGATATGGAATTTGGTTTTGATAATCACACAAAGTGTCGGAACGTAAAGCTTTCGTATCGTTTAATAGATTGGGAAATCGTCGATTAAACGATACGATCGATCTCACGACGTCATTTGGACACGAATGATGTTGTCGAGTGATACCTGATAATTTCGCTAAAAAGCTAGAATCCATATGCATGATCATTATAATATATTCGAGGCTAGATTGACGAACTCCGATCTCAACGCTTTTATTCCCTATTACTTGTCGTCTTTATTATCGCTTTTAAATTCCAATAGTTTATAACAAACAACTTATAAACCCGAACTCAAAATGATAACAATTGTTGAATGGCTTACGGTATCGCACTAGTCCCAGTGGAGACGATATAAAAAATACTTACTTTTGACTCAACATCAAGTCTCACCCAAATCCACATCAAGGAGCGGAGTCATCGATTCGATTTTAGCTAGCACAAAACGGCATTCATCATCTCGAATACACATACCAATGCCGACTCGATTCCGAGCATGAGAAAAGGAAGCATCTACATTACATTTGAACTTGTTGGGACTTGGTTTAAGCCACTTCAGATCGCTCTGAGTAATGGAATGTTGAGGGGTAGGATGACGAATAGTTTGGGCATTCTTCCAGCTAGCAAGAAGGGCACCTGCACGGTCACATATAACTTGATCTGTTTCAGTGACATTGTTCCAGACCTTATTATTTCTATGCCTCTAGATACTCCAAAGGGTCACATTGAAGACTTGCTTTTGCTGCTGATCTAGATGTTGTAAGATAGCAAACACATTAGTCTAGAAGCTTGCATCAGGATCAAATACATCCATCAAAGGGATCCATAATCCAATGCGCTACCAACAAGTCACACTTTTGCTACACATAAAAAACAAATGAGTACTATCTTCACCAAATTCGTCACACACCGCACACTGATCAGTACACTGAACAACTTTTGATTGCAATCAGATTCTCTTAGGCAAACAATTACGGCAAGCTCTCCACAAGAAATTCTTTACCTTCGGTGGCAATTTTAAGCTCGAAACACAATTCCAATTACCCGACACACGATGTTGTAAAACTGCCACATTATGATTCAAAATATCCTTATAGGCACTTTTAACTGTATTAACACCGTCCTTCTCAAGCTTCCAAGTAGGCACATCTTAAGTCACCGAAGGGAGTAACGAAGTATTCAAGATACTTCTAGTTGTATTATTGTCAAAAAATCTCTCTCTCTCTCTCTCTCTCTCTCTCTCTCTCTATATATATATATATATATATATATATATATATATATATATATTACCGCTAATTCACACCCCTTAAAAATATGAAGGTACCACTAATTCACACTCACTTAAATATATGAAGCTGTAAATTAGCAAGTGTGTATTTTTTTTTCAAGTAGCTTAGTCACTATAATTTATGAATAAGTGGGGTGTATAGGGTTTGAACTCCGACTCTTGTATATATTATATAATGTTCCTAACAACTAAACTAAACTCACGGGGACCAAGTCTGTATTTTTTTTATTCGGACAAAAACAATCATTTGCCATTATTCAAACTAGCTTTAAATAGAAGGGTAGTTTTGTAAATTACCATTTTTCATCAGAATGTCACAAAACTTTTATTTTTAGGGAAAACAACATGTTTCTTAATTCCCAAAAAGAAAAAACATACTTTCCAATTTAATTTAATATTTTAAACAAAATACAAGTATTTTCCCTAAAATTTATATATTTTGAATCATCAGGTTAACGAACCATTTTAATCCAAAGGGTAAACCATCACTTTGAATAAAAAAAGAAGAAGAAGATGCATTTGAATAAAAAATTGCACTAGTAGAGACATCAAAGATCATGTTATAGTTGACAATATTTCTAATGACTTAGAAGACATAGAAGATGATGGGATAACTAATCATATGTCTAATGGTTTAGAAACCACTTCATACATGAGACTAATGTTGGTGATCATCCTAATCTTCGTCCTTGTATTGTACTATCTCCGTCCTAAATTGTAAGTAAAAAAAAAAATCAAATCACATTTATTAAGAAAACTAAAACATAAGAATTTGGAGTATAGTTTTTTGTGTTTTCTTTGAAATAAGTTTTATGAAAAGATATAAAAACAATTTTCATTGGCTTTTGATTATGGAGAAAATGGAAGAGAGAAAATTAAATGTAATCTGCATTTAATTTTATGAGAATAAACAAAAGTTTTTCTTGGGAAAGATGATTTTTTTAAAAAAACAAGATTAAATAGGATAAAAGTTTGTCTTTTCTGCTTACATTTTGGAACAAAGAAAATGATTTTTTTTCTTACATTTTGGGACGGAGGGAGTATTGGAATATAATTAACACCTTTAATCATGTTAAGGAATTCTACACGTCATTTGCTAAGAAAGAAGGTTTTGGAATTCGTACTAGTGTTTGTTAAATTTTGGTTGCTTATAAGAATTTGTATTGAACCATTCATTATGTTTCCTATTTGATACAATCTTTGTTGAGAAATGTGAGAATCAATAATATTTAGGTTTGATTTTACAGGAAACGTGTTTTGAGAATTGTGAGAACCTTACACTATTGATAAAAATGCTGATTTGAATGATACGTGTATGTGGACGTGGTTGTCAAGTAATCGAATTAGGCATTAGCTAGAAATGGAGACGAGTCTACCTATTACGGATTTTAGTTCAACAATCTATTAGTTCAACAAAATTTCCTCCTCTTCCACTATCACATGATATCTTCTCCAAGGCTTTTAGTTCCACAATTGGTAGATAGTAGTTCGACCAAAGTTCAATTCCAACAGTTTGGGGTACAAACTCTGCGCGTTCGACTAAATTTCATATAGTTTGCCTAACTTCATATCAATTTCAGCATATGCAGTGATTTTGAATGGACTGTTTTAGCATTTCCCACCCTCACAAGATAAGGCTTGTACATTTTCCCATTACTTCCATAAAGACCATGGTTAGATGTTCTTGATGCCAATTCATCTACTGCAGCATTAGATTGAGCACAAATAAGAATGCTATGTCTCGGCACAGTTTTTGAAAGATTTCGATGAACTCTGTGGACATGATCTTTTAAGATTAGAAGACAAAAAAACAAAAACAATTAAGTTCGTATGGCCATGGGAAGCCCGTTTGGCCTGCAT